>OZ030017.1:100765418-100995418 GCA_964023405.1 Apodemus agrarius | reverse complement strand
CGTGTTGTTACAATATATCAATCACAAAGTTCTTTGGCAAATTAGACAGATTATATACATTTCAGTTCTCTAGGAAAGAACTGAATGAAAGACTTTGCTTAAATGTTTTCCATATGCTGAGAAGACAGGGGTCCCTGCTATGGACACAGCTTTTATCTGTGCACTCATCAGTAATATCAATGAATTCAGTCTTGGTGGCTCAGCACAGTGCTGTGACTTCAACTGCTTTTTAGGGAGAACAGGAAGATCACAAGCAATAACCCTGCCAGGGAGAGCCGTCCAAATCCACCTTATTTGGAGAAGAAGCTGAGTGTTTGGACACTTGTCTAACATACACAGGACCCTCAATTCAACCTCCAGCCCTGAAAGAACAATAAAGGGGAAGAGGGATGGGTATAGCTTTCTTGGTATAATGCTAATTATTAAAAGACTTTCTGTCATGCTTAATACCATTTTTTTTTACTTTTAATGCATACTAACACATACATATATATATACATATGTATATATGTATGTATATATATTTATGTATATATATATTTATGTGTGTGTATGTATGTGTATATATATATACACATACATACACACATTATATATATATATAGTGCAGCTATATATATATATAGTGCAGCTCAGTCTTCAAGTGGTTCCTGAACAACTGGAACATTTGGTATCCCAAGAACTGTTGCCTATATGTGGAATAAGTTCTTCTAGCTGGGCTGCCTGTGTGGTCTCAGTAGGAGAGAATGCACCTAGCTTGACAGAGACTTGATGTGCTAGGATGGGAAATACCCTGAGGGGTCCCCACTAGCTCAGAGTAAAATAGGAGGGACAATGGGGGAAATATTGTCAGAGGGTGACAATTGGAGGGATACAGTGAGCAGGATATAAAGTGAATAGAAACAATCAAACACCAAAGATGTTTCTTTTGCATAGCATATTCATGTGTACATGTTAATACTCATGCATGTGTGTGCACAATCATATGGTGGCCAGAGCTCCACACTGAATGCTTTCCTCCTAGATTATTTATTTAGTTTTAACACATTTATTTAATTTTTAGAGAGTTGAGGTAGGGGAGATACATATCTGCCCCAGAGCACATGTGGAAGCTGGGGAAAAACTGGGAGAGGTGGTTCTTGCTGTACACCATGTAGGAATCAGGGACTAAATGCAGATCTTCTTAGCATTTACCTACTAAGACAGGTGAGAAACTAACTATTCAGTTCATTTATTTTTTTTTTTTTGTTTTTTAGTGATAGTCACTGAAACTGAAGTTCATATATTAAGTTAGAATGGTTTTCCAGCAAGCCCTGGGGAACATCATTTCCTTACTTCTCTAGTCCTAGGATTATATTCATATATATAACCCCTATATTAATATATATAAGTCCCTGAGGTAATGTTTTATACCATTTCATATTTATACTATTCAAGGAAATACAAAGCCAACAGAACCAAAATCATAACTTTAAATTGGAAAATTAAAATGAAGGGGAATGACTTAAGGAACTCTAGTCTTGCAGGGCAGTGGTGGTCATGCCTTTAATCCCAGCACTTGGGAGACAGAGTCAATGGATTTCTGAATTCGAGGCTGGCCTTGTCTGTAGAGTGAGTTCCAGGACAGCCAGGGCTACACAGAGAAACCATGTCTGAAAAAAAAAACAAAGAGAGAGGGAGGGAGAGAGAGAGAGAGAGAGAGAGAGAGAGAGAGAGAGAGAGAGAGAGAGAGAGAGAGAAAGAAAAAAGAAAGAAAAAGGAAAAGAAAATTTAGTCTTTCCCAGAAAATGTTCAGAGTTCAGACCTAGTTCCCCCTCCTCCACCCTCTGTCTCCTATCTCCAAGACAGCAGCCATGTCCCCTGCAAATCTCTGGGCATCATGTTTATGTGACTCTGACTACTAGAGAAAGAGGAATAAAGATGCTGTCCTCTCCTTGGGTCTTAGAGCTTACTATATGATACATCATGGATTACATCCCTTTCAGAGCTTATTTAAATGTTAAAAAATTGGATTTGAATGCCAAATATCATCAGAGGTACACAGGTCTTTAGGTGGTTCTACTTCTTATGAACACCTGGAAGGAGAACTTAACTATGAGGTTTTGATTGGCTGGGCCTACTTTATTTGCTCCCAGCATCTACACTGCAGATGCAGCTAGCCTCGTGCTCTTGCTGTTGTGTCTTGTCTAAAATGATGGATAGCATCTCTCTGAACTATAAGCCAAATTACACCTTTTCTCCCCTCAGTTGCTTTGGTCAGAGTATTTCAGTACATCAATAGAAGAAAAACTAATACAAGAGTATGCATGTTATATAACTTGAGATGCCTCCCCGATCTCTCCCATTCTCTCTCTCTCTCTCTCTCTCTCTCTCTCTCTCTCTCTCTCTCTCTCTCTCATCTTCTCAATCTCATTTTGATTTCATGATATTTTATGTATTCCTAATGTAGTCATTTTAGGCTAGCCTCAAAATTAGTTTCCCAGGAAATAAAATACTAGCAGCAATAATATTTCACCTTGTCTTAGAGACCATTTGTTTTTCTGGGGATCTGTAGTTATTTCAATCACAGATAAAGAGTCCTAAGTGTCCAGCCAACCATTTAATTACATATGCATGGTGGTTGAAGTAGGTAGTGTCTCAAAATAGCAATGGTGGCAGCAAGGACAGGGTCTTAAGATGTGGAAGCTTTTACCAACTTCTCATGGGGGATTGGGCTGAATCTCAGCTTGTACAGCCCATATGAGCTCCTATATTGAGTCTACATCCCTGCAAAAATGAGGTATGGTGATATATCTGCAATCCTAGAGCTTGGAGGATAAAGGCAGGGTTGGGAAGTCAAGAACATCTTCAATCACATTTAGGTCAGTACTGGGGCTACCTGAGACCATCTTTCAAAAATAAAAAGAAAATCTTAGCATCAGAGAAGTAGGATTAGGGTTAGACTGATACTAGGATAATTAATTAAAAGAAAACTCATTTTCATAGTTAAGAAATATCTCCAGCATTATCATTGAGTTGTAGTTTTTAGAAAAAAAAAAGAGAAGCAGAAAAATATCAACCCTTCTGATGAACTTAAATTACATTGCATGTATGTGATGATGAGATAGTTTTCAAAATAGATAAATTTAAATATATCATATAAAGTGATGTATATGTATATATGTATATAGTGATACATATATACATATATGTATATATATTCCACAATAACTATGTAGACAATAAATAAATGAGTTAAAAATAAATAAACAATATAGGAGGAAAGCAAGAAAAAAATATCATCCAGTGTGGAGTTTCAGCTGCCATACAAATGTGTACTCATATGCAGACATAAATATCTTCATACAACAGGCACATCTTAACAACTATTAAAAGTAAACAATGACAAATATGACAGAAATATATATATATATATATATATATATATACATACATATATATGTGTATACACACACATATATATACACACATATATATGTATGTATGTATGTATGTATATATATATATATATATATATATATATATATGTGTGTGTGTGTGTGTGTGTGTGTGTGTATAGTTTCTATATATAGCTGTGGCTGTTCTGGAACCTATTATGTAGACAAGAATGGTCTCAAGCTTATACAGATTTGCCTTCCTTCAGTCCTCAGTGGTGTTTATGTCACCATGCCCAGCAAAAATGAAATTTTAAGAGAAAAACTTTAAATTAAAAAAGTATGAGAACTTGAAATTTTAGCAGCACATGGAAGAACCACATCATGAAGTATTTATCCTTTCTGTGGTCTCAAATTCTTAAAATGTGGCAAAAAATTAAAATGTTACATAAAGTTAAATATTAAAAGATAAAATGTCCTTTCTGTATAATGCCACTCTTCAGTACTGGTCCAGCATTCCTTAGTTTGATTTGATTCTTACTTTATTTGCTTATTTTTAAAGAGAATCAAATATTGCTGGATATGGTGGTGTATACCACTAATCCCAGCACTAGGGAGCCAGACACAGGTGGGGTAAGAATCAAATGTTCTCTACAAAGTAAATTTCAGGACATCCAGGACTACACTGATAATATCTTATATGTATGTACATTTTTCTGTGCGTATACATGTATATACATATGTATGTATATATGTGTACACATACAAACAGACACACACATGCATACACATGGCCATGTATGAAAGAGAGAGAGAGAAAAAGAGGCAGAGACAGAGAAAGAGAAAGAGAGAAAATGAGAAATGCTACCAAATCAGAACACCCAGGTTTAGTTTATTTCATTCAGTGAGTACATTATAGATTTTCATATTTCTGCATAATAATTCTGCCCTAGCTGAAATCAGCAACATCGTTATGATAGGAGTAAATTTTTTTAAATTGAGCTACTTTTAATTTGCACAAAATGAGGAAAGGCTCAAACACTGTGGTTTCCCATGCACCATTCCTCATTTGTTAAGATCATAAATAAACAGAGAGTTAGATGTCCATCATGTCAATTGAGATATTAACTTTTTAAGGAACCATAAATATACTATACTTAGACTATATGGATACAGGTCAACTCTAAGAGGAGGCTTATGAAAACCCAGTCCCCACCAGAATCTAAATAAGAAAACTGTCTCCTGAGAACCTCAATATTACAGACCTGAGTGGAGAGAGCAACTGTTTCACTGGCCACCATCATCACTTATCCGTGATGGCCCAAGAACAGCCTGCCATAATTCAGATGAGCCCTAGACGAAACTTTTGTCTCTGTGGACACATGCAAAATCATTGTGACACTCTGGTGAGCTACTCTAATATGGGGCTGATCATAATTTTTAAATTATCAACACTATTGGACTATGGACTGTGCCCTTCCCCCAGCCTTGAGCAGGGTAAATAGACCTTAAGTATTTGCCACAGTTGGAACTTAACCACCAAGGTAGAGTTTTCCTGCCTTGCTGAACCTGCAATTTCCTACAGGAGTAGACTGCCCACTGAATTTGCTTTGCAGCATAATCCAGCTGAAACAAAGCAACATAATTCAGCTGAAACAAAGGATGGGGTCTGTGGGCTCTCCTTATATAAATACAGTGCTGAATATTAAACGTTGAGCTTTAATCAGAAACTTTATCTTTGCTTTATCTTTCTCTCATACCCATCCTTTTTCATTTCCAGGCCCTCCTTTCAAGTCACCCAGTTCATCCATGACTGCTGGACAGCTAAAATGGACAATTTTCCCATCAAAATTCCCTAAAATGACATAAGCTTCCAATATGGTTCTTGGTTGTCCACCAGAACTTGATGGTAAGATTTATTGATGAGGGCATGCATTCTTTGTACTTTGGATAACAAAAATCATGTTGGATCTGAACAATACGTTTACTCCCTTCCAGATAGCCTTCATAGTACCTGAGATATCCCCTGGTTTACCCAGCCATGAATCCTATGAACTATAGTAATGACTTACCAGGCAATATGTACCCACTAGTGAAACAATGGCATAGCTATTATTAGAGTAATCAACTATTTTTCCTTCTTTTTTTTCTTGTAATTCTTAGCATATAGTCAATTATATTAACTTTTATAACTATGTACAATTTTTGAAAAAATGAATTTGGGTATCTGAAACCATGTCTCTCTTGAATGATATAATCATGTCTTAAATACTACATATCAACAAAGAAGTGCACCATACTTTTGGATTATTTATGTAAAAGCCAATATGCTTTGCTACAAGATGGTGTCTGCTAATACAATCCTCTACTACATATCCAGCTGGAGCCATGAGTCCTTCAATGTGTATTCTTTTTTTTTTTTTTGGTGGTTTAGTCCCTGAGACATTTGGTGGGATTGTTTGGTTTATATTATTGTTCTCTCTGTGAGGTTGCAAATCCATCAGCTCCTAAATTCTTTGCCCTAACTTCCCCATTGGGCTTCCCATGCTCAGTTCATTGTTTGGCTGTGTACATCCACATCTGTCTTGATCAGGCTTTGGCAGAGCCTCTTTCAGCGTACAGCTGTACCAGGTTCCTGCTAGTAAGCACTTTTTGGTTTGGTGTCTGAAGATGGGCTGGATCCCTAGGTGGAGTAGTCTCTGGAAGGCCTTTCCTTCAGTCTCTGCTTCACTCTCTGTCCCTGCATTTCTTTTTGACAGAAAAAATATGGATTAACAGTTTTGAGGAGGTTGAGTGACATCATCCCTCAACTGGGGTCATGACTATCCACTGGATATGGTCTCTACAGGTTCTCTCTTCCCTTTGTTTGGTGTTGTTTTCATGTTCATTGGAGATGTCACTGTGTCTCTGTATCTCCTTCTGTGGGTATTTTGTTCCCCTTTCTACAAAGGTTCCAAGTGTCCATTCTTTGTTTTTCCAAAGACAAGGGGTGGAGCAGAGACTGAGGGAAAGACCATTCAGAGACTACCACACCCTGGGATCCATCCCATATAGAGTTACAAAATCCAGATACTATTATAGATGCCCACAAGTGCTTGCTGACTGGAGATGGATATAGCTGTCACCTGGGAGGCTCTGCTAGTGCGTGACAAATACAGAGGGGGACACTCTCAGCCAGTCATTGAACTGAGCACAGGGTCCCCAATTGAGGAGCTAGAGAAAGGACCCAAAGAACTTAAGGAGTTTGCAGTGCCACAGGAAGAACAATATGAGTAACCCAGTACTCCCAGAAATCCCAGTGACAAAACCACCAACCAAAGAGTGCACATGGAGTTACCCATGGCTCTAGACAAATAGGCAGAAGAGGATGGTCTTGTTAGACACCAAAGGGAGGAGAGGCCCTTGGTCCTGATATGATACCATAGTGTAGAGGAATACCAGGACAGGGAAGTGGAGGAGGGTTGATTGGGGAAGGGGAGATGGCTTATGGAATTTTTGAGGGAAGGGGTGAACCAGGAAAGGGGACAACATTTGAAATGTAAATAAAGAAAATATCTAATAAAATAATGTCACTGTGCTTTGAATTTACTATAATTTACTGTGATCTCTTTTGTTTCTTCAATCAATTAAACAAGGTATCACAGAAAATTTATTGTTACTAAAAGATTTTCCATAGTCACCAATTTAAAAATACCTACCTGGTATCTTGCACTTTGAATCAAAGAATGTCAATGTGCCTTTTGAAGTTACTGAATGACATATATTATCTACAATACTTATCAGAAGTTTTCATCAAAGGAAAAGACCTTTCTTATTGCTCATGAAGAAGACTGAAAAAAGCAAAACTTTCTATTATTTCTTTATGCTTAATTTTATTTCCCTATCCCACAGCATCCTAAATTGTGCACATATGTTCCCTAGTCACTGTCTAGCAATCATTTATAGGTTAGTTTCTTTTGCTCATAAAATAACCTGATAAAGCAACATAAAGAAGGAAGGATTTATTTTTGCTTACAATTCAAGGATACAATCCATCATGGAAGGGAATTTCCAGTAATAGAAGCATGAGGTAGCACAATAGTCACATGGCCCTCACAACCAAGACACAGAAACAGAGTGATGATTGCTTGTACTCAGCTCATATTCCAGTTTTAATACAGTCCAGCATCTCATCCCATGGAATAAAGACATTTACAGTGATGGGTTTCCAAATCAATTAGTCTAAGAATCCCTCTACTTTCACTGCTTTTATGTCATCTTAACATAAACTGTGGTCACTGAGGCAAAGTAATACTTAATTGAAAATTTTTGTACAAAATTAGCTTGTGAAGAAACTTGTAGTGCAGTCCTTTGATTAGTGGTTTTTGTAGAAAATCCCATCTCACAGTAAGTGATATAAATCTTTGGGTAGTGGCCCTGGATATGAAATATATATTATAGCTGTCTAAGGCACAAGGAACAAGTGGTAAACATATGCTCTCTGCCACCTGGTTTCTGCCTTGTGTTCCAGTTCTGACTTCCCAGGATAATAAACAGATAATTGGAAGTCTAAGGTAAAATAGTTTTTTTCCTTACAAACTGCTTTTGGTCACAGTGTTTTATCATAGTAACAGAAACCCTGACTTAAAAAAAAAAAAAAAAAAAAAACACGGGTAAAGACATGCTGACCTAATCTCCATAATCTTACAGGTTCCCCTGAAGGCTTACTCACAGACCTTGCCAACTTCATATCTAATATAAGTGGACAATTACCCACATATCCTGGTATTTGTTTCACCCATGAATTAGCCCATGCTGCATGTAATTTTTGCAGAAACAGAAAGAGAGAGTGAGAGAGAGAGAGAGAGAGAGAGAGAGAGAGAGAGACAGACAGAGACAGACACAGAGAGACAGAGACAGAGACAGAGAGACAGAGAGACAGAAATACAGAGACAGAGAGACAGAGACAGACAGAGACAAAGACAGAGGCAGAGAGCTAGACAGAGACAAAAATACAGAAACAGAGACACGCAGAGAGATAGAAACATACACTCTGAGACAGAGAGGCAGGAAAATGTCTTTTAGACAATAGAGGGTATCAAAAATTGCCTGTAGGATTTCTGAGCACCAACAGTTAATACCCTCAACCAGAAGGTATGAATGAAGCCTAAGATGGTCCTATTTAATGTATTTTTAGTAGTTGCAATTGGACTGGCCCCTGAAACTAATATTTAGAATTATAACTTACTCTGTGAATAGTTGTTCAGTGTTCTTAATTTACATAATTTAAATTCTGATTTAAAGCATTTTCTTTTTTTATCTTTTTTCTCTTTCTTTTTTTTCTTGGCTGTTTTCTTTATTTACATTTCAAATGTTATCCCCTTACCCCACCCCCCAAACCCCCTATCCTACCCGACCTCCCCCTGTTTCTATGAGGGTGTTCTTCTATCTACCCACTCCCACCTCCCTGTCCTCAATTACCCTACTCTAGGGCATATATCATGCCATCATAAGAATAAGAACCTCTCCTCCCATTGATGCCTGACAAGGCAATCCTCTGCTACATATGCAGCTGGAGCCATGTGTACTCCTTGGTTGATGTTTACTTCCTGGGAGTTCCGAGGGGTGGGGGGTGGGTTTGGTGGGTTGATAGTGTGATTCTTCCTATGAGGTTGCCAACCCCTTAAGCTCCTAAAGTCAGTCCAATGGTTGACTGCAAGAATCTGCCTCTGTATTTGCAAGGCAAATTGCAGGACCTCTCAGAAGACAGCCATATCAAGCTCTATTCAGCAAGCATTTCTTGGCATTCACAATAGTGCTAGGAATTGGTGACTGTATATGTGATGAATGCCCAGGTGGGACAGTCTCTAGATTGCTTTTCCTTCATTCTCTGCTCTACACTTTATCTCCATATTTACTCCTGTTAATTTTTTGTTTCCCTTCTCAGAAGCACTGAAGCTCCCACACTTTAGTCTTCCTTCTTGAGTTTCATGTAGTCTGTGAATTGTGTCTTGGCTATTCTAATCTTCTAGGCTGATATTCACTTATCAGTGAGTGCATACTATGTGTATTCTTTTGTGATTGGGTTATGTCACTTAGGATGATATTTTCTAGTTCCAAACATTTGCCTAGGAATTTGATGAATCAATTGCTTTTAAGAGCTGAATAGTACTCCATTTTGTGTATCTAATCCTATGTTGAGGGACATCTGGTTTCTTTTTTATTTTTGTTTTTTATTTAAAATGGAAGTAAAAACACTTTATGATAAAATTAAATGTTTTCATGGAAAATATTACAGATAAACATATTAAAACTGACATTTTCATGGAAAATTAAAGAGTAAAGTGGTAGACATGTAAACCATTGCTAAATTAATTGAAATATGGAATAGAAACATTTTATGATAGAATTGAAGATTTATGTGGAAAATATTTCTGATAAAATTGAAGAAATGTATAGAAAAATATCGTAGAATTGAAGATTATCATGGAAAATTTTATATAGTGGTAATAATGATAGGTATAAAAGTATTCCTAAGTTGATTGAAAGTGGAATTATAAACATTTTTGAAAAACTTAAATATTTACATGGAAATTTCTGACAAAATTGAAGAAATATATAGAAAAATATCTTAGAATTGAAGATTATCATGGAAAATTTTATATAGATGTAATAATGGTAGGCATAAAAGCATTCCTAAGTAGATTGAAAGTGGAATTATAAACATTTTCTGATAAACTTGAAGATTTACATGAAAAATATTTCTGATAAAATTGAAGAAATATATAGAAAATCATGTTAAAATTAAAGATTATCATGGAAATTATACAGATAAAATGATAGGCTTAAAGATAACTTTAAGTTGATAGAAGGTAGATTATTAACATTTTCAGATAAAATTGATGATTTACATGGAAAATATTTCCACTAAAATTCAAGAAATACATAGGAAAACACATTAAAATTGACTATTTCATGGAAAATTTTACATGTGAAATGGTAGATATAAATACTCTTTCTAAATTAATTGAAGGTGGAATTAGAAAGATTTGAGATAAATTCAAGTATTTACATTGAAAACTGCTGATAAAATAGAGGAAAAATATAAAAGGACATTAAAATTGAAGATTATCAATGAAAAACAATGCAAATGAAATGGTAGATATAAAAACATTTCTAAATTAATTAAAAGGGGAATTACAAACATTTTCTGATAAAATTAAAGATTTACATGAGTAATATTTCCTTATTCTATGTCTTTTTAATAGGGAGTTGAGTCCATTGTTTCTAAGAGATATTAACCAGTAGTGATTGTTACTTCCTGTTATTTTTATGTTATTTTTATGTTTGTGTGGTATCTTCTATTGGGTTTGTTGGAAGAACTTTACTTTCTTGCTTTTTCTAGGGTGAAATTTCCCTTCTTGTGTTTGCATTTTCCATCAATAATCCTTTGCAGGGCTGGATTTCTGGACAGATATTGTATAAATTTGGTTTTATCATAAATTATCTTGGTTTCTCCATCTATGACAATTGAGAGTTTTACTGGGTATAGTAGCCTGGACTGGCATTTTTTTCTCTTAGGGTCTATCTGAGATCTACCCAGGATCTTCTAGCTTTTATCATCCCTGGTGAGAAATCTGGTGTAATTCTGATAGGTCTACCTTTATGAGTTACATTCCCTTTTCCCCTTAGTGCTTTTAATATTCTTTGTTTAGTAAATTTGGTGTTTTGATTATTATGTGTCAGGAGGACTTTCTGTTTTGTTCCAGTCTATTTGGAGTTCTGAAGGCTTCTTGTATGTTCATGGGCATCTCTTTCTCTAGGTTAGGGAAGTTTTCTTCTCCAATTTTGTTGAAGATATTTACTGGGCCTTTAAGAGGTAAATCCTTGCTCTCATTTATACCTATAATCCTTAGGTTTGGTCTTCTCAATGTGTCCTGGAGTTCCTGGGTGTTTTGGGTTACCAGCTTTATGCATTTTGCATTTTCTTTGAATGTTGAGTCAATGTTTTCTATGGTACCTTCGGCACCTGAGGTTCTTTCTTCTATCTCTTGTATTCTTTTGTTGATACTTGCATCTATGACTCCTGAATTCTTTCCAAGGTTTTCTATCTCCAGAGATGTCTCACTTTGTGATTTCTGTATTATTTCTACTTCCACTTTTAGATTCTAGATCGTTTTGTTCAGTTCCTTCACTTGATTGTGTTTTCCTGTAACTCTTTAAAGGATATTTGTGTTTCTTCTTTAAGAGCTTCTGCCTGTTGACGCATGATCTCCTGTACTTCTTTAGGGGATTTTTGTGTTACCTCTTTAAGGGTTTTTACCTGTTGACCAATGTTCTCCTGTATTACTTTAAGGGATTTCTTTAAGTATTTCTTTAAGCCCTCTATCAGTATCATGAGGTACAATTTTAAATCCAACTCTTGCTTTTCTAGTGTGTTGGTGTATCTGGGACTTGCTGGGTTCTGATATTGCCACGTGGCCTTGCTTTCTGTTGGTGGGGTTCTTATCTGTGCCTTTTGCTATCTGGTTGTCTCTGGTGCTAGTTGGTATTATTGTCTCTGCCTGGAGTTTGTTCCTCCTGTGGGCCTGTAAGCCTCTCTCCTTAGTTCTCTGAGCTCAAAAGTGAAAGCACTGATGGGAGAGCTCTCTCTGTCTCTCTCTGTCTCTCTGTCTCTCTGTCTCTCTCTCTCTCTCTCTCTCTCTCTCTCTCTCTCTATCTCTCTCTCCCTCTCTTGGCAGGCTATGCACGGAAGGATGAGGGGTTTCTGGCTCCCTGGTACAAATGGCAATGCGAAGACCTTCGTCCCAGCTGCTCCACTGATCTTATGCCCTGTCGACATCTGTGTTCTTTCCAGCTTCTATCTATTATAAATAAGGCTGCTATGAACATAGTGGAGCATGTGTCCTTATTACATGTTGGAGAATCTTCTAGGTATATTATCACACGAATCTCGTAGACACTATATAATTCCCACAGCTAAACTGCAATTTTGGTGGAAACTGTGTGATATTTACAGGTAAATCCTTGTCTATGATAAGGCTGTCTATTGAGGAACTCATATTGTGAGACTCCTTGGCCAGAGACGCTGAGCTAAATTTCTCATGGCAAGCCTTGCCTGTCTGACTTTTCTTTAACCTGTTTCTTTACTTATGAATTGTTCTTGGTAGCGAGAGCTATGAGCACCTAGGCATTAAAAGCTAATGAGAGTTCATTCTTTGAGCTCCAGCACTGGCCATGATTTATCTTCTAGAGATCCATTGCTTTGCCTTTTGATCAACTAAGAATTAACCTCCCAACAATATATACAATTATATGGCTAGGTGGCTTTGGCACCCTGACATAAAAAGCATCAGTTAAGTAAAGCTTCAAAATGAGCCTAAAAGAGTCTCACAAAAAGAAAGCAGGATGTTAAAGACTATGCATAAACAAAAAGACCTAATGACGTAACAAAGTGTTTCCAAGGACTACTAGTTTATCATTAACTACAGAGGGTGCGATGTCTTTGTATGTATTCTCTAAAGTTCATACCCGATTGATTTTCTATTTCCTTGTGCCAGATACTCATGGTAACCATTCTTTGTAAACACTTCACTGAATACATTTTTTCTTCAGTAATACCAACTTAAGTGTGTAAAAGTTCTTGCCTCAGAACAGTAAAGTGCATTCAGACTCAACCTACATCTGGTGTGTCTGTCTGCATACCAAAGACCTTGATCCCCCCCCCCACCGCCCCCCATTGTGTGTTCCGACTGAGTCGGTCCATGACAGTTGGCGCCCGAACAGGGACCTTTGGGCAGGTAATTTTTCTTCTTTTCCTTTCTTTCAAGGTAACAGGCCAGTTCTTGCAAGGGAGTCGCGGTCCCGCAGGTAAAGGTTGACTGGTTAAGTGCAAGTAATATGATATCATGGGGCAGACCAAGACAAAACAGGAACGAATGTTCTTTTCAGTATTTAAGCATATGATGGCTAGCAGAGGGTTAAAAGTTTCAGAAAGTACAACCAGGGAGTTCTTTGAGATACTCCTTAAGCGGTTAGCTTTAGAGAATGCTAATGCTTTGTGTCAAGATATCATAAGGCCTTTCAGAAAGACAGGAACAATGCAGGACTATATAAAAGTCTGTGCAGATACCTCACCAGCTGTAGCCCAAGGTATTGCCTACACTGCAGTTATGAAGGGACAGAAATTCAGTGCCTATGTTAAAAAGACTTATGGTGGAGGAGGGAAAGGAACCTCTGAGCCCACTTGTTTTAAATGTGGGAAATCAGGACATGTGCAAAAACAATGTTCAAGAAACAATAAGAGGGACTCCAATAGAAGGGGTCTTCCCCCAGGAGTATGCCCTCGTTGCCAAAAAGGCAAGCATTGGAAAAATTAGTATAAGTGTAAGTTCCACAAGGATGGATCACCCCTTACAGGGGAAAAGAAAGAGGAAGAGTCAAAAAACTAAGTCAGGGGCAGCCTCTCATCCTCGAACTTAAAAGAGAGGAAAATATTGTAGTTACATCAGGGAGTCCTCTGAATCCTGAGGCTCCTAAATTTACTATACATGATTTGCCTAGAGCTACTCCTGGTAGCGCTGGCTTAGATTTAGCCTCTTGTAAAGATGTAATATTCTCTAGATGGTACGGTGTCTCCTTAGTTTCTACCTCTACCTTGGGAACTCTGCCACAGGAAACTGTAGGGTTAATAATTGGCTGTAGTTCAAATTATATAAAAAAAATTTCGAAGTGTTGCCTGGTGTGATTCATAGTAATAGCACAGGAGAAATAAAAGTCATGATTAGACCATTAAAAGAAACTATACAAATTCACAAAGGGCAGAGAATAGCTCAGCTTCTGCCTCCTGCCTTATCTAAACTTACCTAATCCAATCTTAAAGCATGAACATGAACGAGGAAAGTTTGGCTCTACAGATGTTGTGTCATGTGTCCAAAATATTAGTATGGAAAGACCTTTTAAAAGAGTTAGGGTAAATGGAAAGTTGTTTCAAGGATAGATACAAGGACAGATAAAACATGCATAGCAGGAAATGATTGGCCTTCATCTTGGCTGTGTAAGAGGACTTCTTCTTCTTTGTTAGGTTTAGGGATGTTAGGTTTAGGATAATGTGGCTCAGAGTTCACAGTTCCTAAAATAGGAATTAGAAGAAAAGACAGGAATGATTCAGCCTTATATTATTCCTTCTCTCTCCTTTTCTTTGTGGGGAAGAGACATGATGAGTGACATGGATGTAAAATTAGTGACCTCAGATAATCTGAGTAAACAGCATTTTTCATAGTGGCCACTGAAGGCTTGTTATATTCAGATAAACTAAGTTGGAAATCAGAGCAGCCTGTATAGCTCAATCAGTGGCCCCTGACAGAAGAAAAAATACCGGCTATAAAACAACTTGTGCAAGAACAATTAGAAAAGGGACATCTTGAAGAAAGTAACAGTCCTTGGAATACTCCAATATTTGTAATTAAAAAAAAATCAGAGAAATGCTGCAAGACCTTAGGGCAATAAATGCTACCATAGAAGACATGGGAGCTTTGCAGCCAGGACTGCCCTCTTCAGTGGCAGTTCCAACAGGGTGTGATGTGATAGTAATTGATTTACAAGATTGCTTTTTTACTATAAGATTACATCCTGAGGATTATAAAAGATTTGCTTTTAGTGTGCCAGCTGTAAATTTGAGACTATATAGCAGATATCAAAATTAATAAGAAAATATTATCCTATACTATTGAACATTTAACCAAATTTGGATTAGTAATAGCCCCAGATAAGATACAAAAGACTAGACCTTTAAGTTATTTGGGCAGTTGATTTATGATGATAATATTGCCTCACAAAAGGTTTCTATAAGGGTAGACAAATTAAAAAATTCAAATAATTTTCAAAAATTATTAAAAATATTAATTAGATTAGACCTTCTTGGAAAATTACTACAAGATAATTAATTTATTTGTTTCAACTATTACAAGGGGATACTGATCCTAAGTCTCCGAGAGTTATGACTCAAGAAGTCATAAAAGCTTTATCATTCATTGGTGGAAGAAAAATTAAATGATACAAGGGTAAAGCAGATATCTTATAATAAAGAGTGGGACTTAATTATTTTTAAAACACCTTATATTCTCACTGGATGCTTATGGCAGGATGGTGTGCTGGAATGGATACATTTACCTCATGTGCAACAGAAAATGTTGGCTTTTTATCCATATATATGCTCATTATTGATTAATAAAGGAAAAATGAGATCCAGGGAATTATTTGAAAAGAAAATGCATAATATTATATTACCATATAATAAAAGGCAATTTAAAATATTATTAATAGAAGATGATGATTAGAGAATTATATTGCAAGGTTATACAAGACAAATTAAATATCACTATCCTAAACATCCTTTAATTAAATTTTATAAAAAAAAACAAAAATAATTTTCTCAAATAAATGTTCTTCACAACATTTAGAGTCTGCCTTATTTATTTTCACAGATGGCGCCTCTAATGGGACATCCTGGTCTATGTGCCAGGACAAAAAGCTCTAATAGAGAAAAGTGTGCAGACTTCTGCTCAGCAAGCAGAGATAAAAGCAGTTTTACTTGCTTTTCAAAATTTTACAAAAAAAAATTAATCTTTATACAGACTCAAGTATGTGGTCACTCTGTTTCCAGCCATAGAAACAGCCTTACTTTTCAGGGAACTCTCAAATTTTAAATATATTACAGCAATTGCAAAATAAGATTAGAGAAAGAACAGAAAAAAATTATATAAGACATATATGGGGTCATTCTAATTTACCAGGCCCTCTTAGTAAAGAAATTTATATGGCTGATGTGTTAACTAGAGGAACAATCATAAATATATTAGAAGCAAAAAATAGTCATGAGCTACATCATCAAAATGCTCTTGCTTTAAGAAAGATGTTTCATATTACTAGAGAACAAGCCAGACAGATAGTCAAGGATTATGGTAATTGTCCTCAAGTTAACCATCCACAAAAAATGGGGAATAAATCCCCAAGGCCTTAAAGCATTAGCTTCATGGCAAATGGATGTTACACACATCCCAAAATTTGGAAAATTGGCTTATGTTCACGTGACAGTAAAAACTTGTCCTCATGTGCTATTTGCCTCTGCTAGAAGTGGAGAAGCTATAAAAGATGTAATTCAACATCTCATACAAAGCTTCACGATGATGGAAAAGCCATTAAGGATTAAGACAGATAATGCTCCAGCTTACATATCTAAGGCTTTTGTCTCCTTTTTGCGAGCATGGGATATACACCATACTACAAGAATACCATATAATCCTCAAGGAAAGACAATAATTGAATGATCTCACCAAACTTTAAAAAATCAGATTAAATGCCTCATGGCTACTAATAAATATTTTTCTCCCCATCACCTTTTAAATCATGCTTTTTGTGATAAATCATTTAAATACTTATAAACAAGAAAACTCCCCTGCTATAAAACATAATAATAAAAAGAGAACAACTTCCACAAATAATATAAAAAAGATCTATTAACCAGATCCTAGAAAGGACCAGACGTTTTAACTTCCTCAGAGAGAGGGTATGCTTGTGTTTTTCCACAGGATGCACAAAGCCCAATCTAGATCCCAGAGAGACTCATTCGACCGTTTCACCAAAAAGCCTCTATCGAGGAATCAGAAGAAAAAGCAGAGACTAAAAAAAAAAAAAAAAAAAAAAAAAAAAAGATGCTAAAAGAGATGACAGGGCTTGATCTCACTGCTCAATGGGTGTCCTCAATTGTTCCAAATATATTTTGACTAATTATATTGATCATCAGCTAGCTAAATCTTATTCACACATTTTGGTATTACAAAGACCTTCCTACATAATGCTTCCTGTAGATTTAAAGGATGATTCTTGGTTTGAAAATGAGGCTTTACAGGCAGTTACAAAAATTAATGAGCTTATAAGGCCGAAGCATTTTGTAACAGCTTTGATGTTAGGTATCAGTGTTTTAATAGCTATTGTGACTTCACTTTCAGTTTCATCAGTTGCTTTAGTCTCAGAAATAAAGACTACACACTTCGTTAATAATTTAAATAAAAATGTTTCCTTGGCACTGGTAAAGCAAAAAGTTATAGATAAAAAAATTAAAAACAAAGCTTAATGCTTTAGAGGATATAGTTCTAGAGTTAAGACAAGAGATAGAAAATATTAAGGTTCAGCTTTCCACCAGATGTCATGCCAGCTTTCGATACATATGTGTAACACCATTAATCTATGATGAGCAACATAATTGGACTCATTCTAAATACCACTTGTTGGAAATTTTAAAAGATAATGATATTTCTCATAATATGGCTCAACTAAAAATTCAAATTTTGGCTATGAGCAAAGCACATGATGGATCAGTTAACTTAAAAAATTTGGCTCAGTATTTTAGTTCAGGTTTAAAATCTCTAAACCCTATAAGTTAGATACATTGGATTATTGTTGTTGCCATGGCTGCAGGAAAAAATTTTGTTCTTATCTTTCCACTAATTTTCAAACTAATTTTTTCCTCCATTTCTGCTGCCAAAAGAGATATTCATGAGCTCAAATTAAAAAATAAAAAAGCACACAGCTGGAAAGGTGCAGGTAGAGACTCCTCCTGGGGCTAGAGCAGGGAGAGCTGCTAAGCTCTTGCCCCCAGGCAGGTCCAGGCGCCTAGGCTCTGCCACACATCCCTGCAAGCTTAGGCCGTACACCGAGGCAGCCAGAACCACCCAGCTCCCCAGGACCCCGGACCAGCGATAGCAGCAGGCCTCCATATTGCAAGCAGGACACAGCTGGAAAGGTGCAGGTAGAGACTCCGTCTGGGGCTAGAGCAGGGAGAGCTGCTAAGCTCTCGCCCCTAGGCAGGCCCAGGTGCCTAGGCTCTGCCGCACATCCCTGCGAGCTTAGGCTGTGCACTGAGGCAGCCGGAGTCACCCAGCTCCCCAGGACCCCGGACCAGCGATAGTGGCAGGCCTCCATATTGCAACCAGAACACAGTGAAAAGGCACAGGTAGACAGATTCCATCAGGGGCTACCACATGGGGGGAATCTGCTAGGCTCTCGCTACTAGGCAGGCCCAGCAGCACCCACTGAGGCTCTGCTGCACTCTCCCACACTTCCCCGAGACCTCAGGACATGCACAAAGTCAGCGGGTGGCAGCCAGCTTGTGATCCCGTTGAGCAGCAACCACAAATAACCACCAGTAGAGAAACAACAGGTAAGCCCAGCCTCACAGGAGATTCAAACACCAGCCAGTGACAACAAGTTCAACTAACACCAGAAATAACCAGATGGCAAAAGGTAAACGAAGGAACGTCACTAACAGAAATCAAGGCAACATGACAGCATCTGAACCCAGTTCACCAACAACAGGAAGCCCTGGATACCCCAAAACACCAGAAAAACAAGACTTAGATATAAAATCACTGGTCAGATTGCTGGTAGCTGAACACATAGAAAAATCTCGTAAAGAAATAGAGGAGAAAATGGATCAAAAGTTAGAAGCCTTTAAAAGGCAAATACAAAAATCACTTCAAGAAATGCAGGAGAAGATGGATCAAAAAGAAGAAGACAATAAGGAAGAAAGACAAAAATCACTTAAAGAAATACAGAAGAACGTGGGCCAACAAGTAGAAGCTATGAAAGAGGAAACACAAAAATCTATTAAAGAAATACATGAAAACACAATCAAGCAAGCAAAAGATCTGAGCATATCCATCCAGGTACTAAAATCAGAAGTAGAAACAACTAAGAAATCACAGAGGGAGACAACATTGGAGATAGAAAACCTTGGGAAGGAATCAGGGGCCATAGATGCAAATATCAACAATAGAATACAAGAGATAGAAGACAGAATATCAGAAGCCGAAGATACCATAGGAACCATTGATTCAACAGTCAAAGAAAATACTAAATGCAAAAAGGCTGTAACCCAAAACATCCAGGAACTCCAAGACACAATGAGAAGACCAAACCTAAGGATTATAGGTATAGACGAGAATGAAGATGTACAAGTTAAAGGGCCAGCAAATATCTTCTACAAAACTATGGAAGAAAACTTCCCCAACCTAAAGAGAGAGATGCCCATGAATATACAAGAAGCATATAGAACCCCAAACAGACTGGATCAGAACAGAAATACATCCCGTCACATAATAATCAAAACTCTAAATGTAATAAACAAAGAAAGAATATTAAAGGCAGCAAGAGAAAAAGGCCAAGTAACTTATAAAGGAAGACCTATCAGAATAACACCAGACTTCTCACCTGAGACCATGAAAGCTAGAAGATCCTGGGCAGATATCATGCAAACTCTAAGAGAACACAAACTTCAGCCAAAACTACTTTACCCAGCAAAGCTCTCAATCGCCATAGATGGAGACATCAAGGTATTCCATGACAAAACCAAATTTGCACGATATCTTTCCACAAATCCAGCCCTACAAAGGATAATAGGGGGAAAACACCAAGACAAGGACGGAAACTACACCCGGGAAGAAGCAAGATAGAAACATCCTCTCATTAAACCCAAAAGAAGGTAACCTCTCGAATATAAAAAATAAATAAAATAAATAAATATAATTTCAAATATCTGGAGGTAATAATTACTATTCCTTAATATCTCTTAACATCAATGGACTCAATTCCCCAATAAAAAGACATAGATTAACAGACTGGATACAGAAACAGGACCCTACATTTTGCTGCATACAGGAAACACATCTCAGTGTTAAAGTCAAACACTGCCTTAGAGTAAAAGGCTGGAAGACAATATTACAAGCAAATGGTCTCAGGAAACAAGCTGGAGTAGCCATTCTAATATCAGATAAAATTGACTTCCAACCTAAAATCATCAAAAGAGACTCAGAAGGTCACTTCTTGCTGGCCAAAGGGAAAATCCACCAAGAAGAGCTCTCAATACTGAACATCTATGCTCCAAATGCAAGGGCAGCCTCATTCGTAAAAGAAACCTTACTAAAGCTTAAAGCACACATTACACCGAACACAATAATTGTGGGTGACTTCAACACTCCACTCTCCTCAATGGACTGGTCAGGAAAGCAGAAACTAAACAGGGACACAGTGAAAATAATTGAAACTCTGGACCAATTGGATTTAACAGATATATATAGAACATTTCATCCTAAAGCTAAAGAATATACCTTTTTCTCAGCTCCACATGGTACCTTCTCCAAAATAGACCATATAATTG
Organism: Apodemus agrarius; assembly: GCA_964023405.1. Taxonomy (NCBI): domain Eukaryota; kingdom Metazoa; phylum Chordata; class Mammalia; order Rodentia; family Muridae; genus Apodemus; species Apodemus agrarius. The sequence continues at coordinate 100,974,850 of OZ030017.1, read as the reverse complement.
GTCACAAGACAGATGTCAACAAATACAAGAAGATCGAGCTAATCCCATGCCTCCTATCAGATCACCATGGAGTAAGAGTGGTCTTCAATAGCAACAAAAACAACAGAAAGCCCACATAGACATGGAAACTGAACAATACTCTACTCAATGGCACCTTGGTCAAGGAAGAAATAAAAAAGGAAGCAAAGACTTTTTAGAATTCAATGAAAATGAAGGTACAACCTACCCAAATCTATGGGACACAATGAAAGCAGTGCTAAGAGGAAAACTCATAGCTCTAAGTGCATCCAAAAAGAATCTGGAGAAAGCATACACTAGCAGCTTAATGGCACACCTTAAAGCCTTGGAAGAAAAACAAGTTAATTCACCCAGGAGGAGTAGAAGACAAGAAATCATCAAACTCAGCGCTGAAATCAATCAAATAGAAACAAAGAGAACCATACAAAGAATCTACAAGACCAGGAGCTGGTTCTTTGAGAAAATCAACAAGATAGATAAACCCTTAGCCAGACTAACCAAAGGACACAGAGACAGTATACAAATTAACACAATTATAAATGAAAAGGGAGACATAACAACAGAAACTGAGGAAATTCAAAAGATCATCAGATCCTACTACAAAGGTCTATACTCAAAACAACTGGAGAATCTGGAGGAAATGGACGATTTCCTAGACAGATATCAAATACCAAAATTAAATCAGCATCAAGTAGATCAGCTAAATAGTCACATAACCCCAAAAGAAATAGAAGGGGTTATAGAAAGCCTCCCAACCAAAAAAAGTATGGGACCAGGTGGTTTTAGTGCAGAATTCTACCTGACCTTCAAAGAAGATTTAACACCAATACTTTTCAAACTATTCCACAAAATAGAGACAGAAGGGACACTGCCCAACTCATTCTTTGAAGCAACAATTATGCTAATACCTAAACCACAAAAAGATCCAACAAAGAAAGAGAACTACAGGCCAATTTCTCTTATGAATATAGATGCAAAAATACTAAATAAAATTCTTGCTAACCGAATCCAAGAGCATATCAAATCGATCATCCACTATGATCAAGTAGTCTTCATTCCAGGGATGCAAGGATGGTTCAATATACGGAAATCCATCATTGGAATCCACTACATAAACAAACTGAAAGAAAAAAACCACATGGTCATCTCATTAGATGCTGAAAAAGCATCTGACAAAATTCAGCACCCTTTCATGCTAAAAGTCTTGGAAAGAGCAGGAATTCAAGGCCCATACCTAAACATAGTAAAAGCAATCTACAGCAAACCAGTAGCCAACATCAAAATAAATGGAGAGAAACTTGAAGCATACCCACTAAAATAAGGGACTAGACAAGGCTGCCCTCTCTCTCCATATCTTTTCAATATAGTACTCGAAGTTCTAGCAAGAGCAGTTAGACAACATAAGGAAGTCAAAGGGATACAAATTGGAAAGGAAGAAGTGAAACTATCATTATTTGCAGACGATATGATAGTCTACTTAAGCGACCCAAAAAACTCCACCAGAGAACATCTACAGCTGATAAACAACTTCAGCAAAGTGGCAGGTTATAAAATTAACTCAAGCAAGTCAGTAGCCTTCTTGTACTCAAAGGACAAGCAGGCTGAGAAAGAAATTAGGGAAATAACACCCTTCACAATAGCCAGAAACAACAAAAAGTATCTTGGCATAACTCTAACCAAACAAGCAAAAGATCTGTACAACAGGAACTTCAAGTCCTTGAAGAAAGAAATCCAAGAAGACCTCAGAAGATGAAAAAATATTTCTTGCTCCTGGATTGGCAGGACCAATATAGTAAATATTGCCATCTTGCCAAAAGCGATCTATAGATTCAATGCGATCCCCATCAAAATACCAACTCAATTCTTCATAGATCTAGAAAGAGCAATTCTCAAATTCATCTGGAGCAACAAAAAAACCCAGGATAGCTAAAACTTTTCTCAACCATAAAAGGACTTCTGGGGGAATCAATATCCCTGACCTCAAGCAGTACTACAGAGCAATTGTGTTAAAAACTGCATGGTATTGGTATAGCAACAGGCAAGCAGATCAATGGAACAGGATTGAAGACCCAGAAATTAACCCACAGACTTATGGTCACTTGATCTTTGATAAAGGAGCCACAACCATCCGGTGGAATAAAGATAGTCTTTTCAACAAATGGTGCTGGTTCAACTGGAGGTCAACATACAGAAGAATGCGAATTGACCCACTCTTATCTCTTTGTACTAAGATCAACTCCAAGTGGATCAAGGACCTCCACATAAAACCAGAAACACTGAAACTATTAGAAAAGAAACTTGGGAAGACCCTGGAGGACTTGGGCACAGGGGAAAAGTTCCTGAACAGAACACCAATAGCTTATGCTCTAAAATCAAGAATCGACAAATGGGACCTCATAAAATTACAAAGTTTCTGCAAAGCAAAGGACACTGTCAGAAGGACAAAACGGCAACCAACAAATTGGGAAAAGATCTTCATCAACTCCACATCTGACAGAGGGCTAATATCCAATATATACAAAGAACTCAAGAAGTTAGACTGCAAAGAACCAAATAACTCTATCAAAAAATGGGGCACAGAGCTAAACAAAGAATTTTCACCAGAAGAAATTCAGATGGCCGGGAAACACTTTAAAAGATGTTCAACATCATTAGTTATCAGGGAAATGCAAATTAAAACAACCCTGAGATTCCACCTCACACCAGTCAGAATGGCTAAGATTAAAAAGTCAAGAGACAACAAGTGCTCGCGAGGATGTGGAGAAAGAGGAACACTCCTCCACTGTTGGTTGGATTGCAAAATGGTAAAACCGCTCTGGAAATCAGTGTGGCAGTTTCTCAGAAAATTGGGCATGTCACTTCCAGAGGACCCTGGCATACCACTCCTGGGCATATACCCAGAGGATTCCCCTGCATGCAATAAGGACACATGCTCCACTATGTTTATAGCAGCCTTGTTTATAATAGCCAGAAATTGGAAGGAGCCCAAATATCCCTCAAAGGAGGAATGGATACAGAAAATGTGGTATATTTATACAATGAAATACTACTCAGCAATTAAAAATAATGAATTTATGCAATTTGTGGGTAAATGGTTAGACCTGGAAAATATCATCCTGAGCTAATTAACCCAATCACAAAAGAATGCACATGAAATGCAATCACTGATAAGTGGATATTAATGAGCCCAGAAGCCCTAAATACTCAAGACACAAATAGCAAGTCAAATGATTCCCAAGAAGAAGAAAGGAGAGGACCCTGGGCCTGTAAAGATTTCATCCAGTTTAGTAAACCGAGGGGGCAGGGGGTATGATTGGGGAATAGTTGGGGGGGAGAGAAACTATGGGAACTATAGTGAGTGGGAACTGGGAAAAGGGAAAGCCTTTGGAATGTAAACATAGAGTATAGAAAATAAAAATTACAAAAATAGATAAATAAATAAAAAAGCAGGAGATATCACACAAATCTCATAGTCACTATATAATTCCCACAGCTAACGCACTATCTTTGTGAAAACTGTGTGATATTTACAGGTAAAATCCTTGTCTATGATAAGGCTGTCTATTGAGAAACTCATATTGTGGGACTCCTTGGCCAGAGACACTGAGCTAAATTTCTAATGGCAAGCCTTGCCTGTCTGACTTTTCTTTAACCTGTTTCTTTACTTACGAATTGTTCTTGGTAGCAAGAGCTATGAGCACTTAGGCGTTAAAAGCTAAAGAGAGTTCATTCTTTGAGCTGCAGCACTGGCCATGATTTATCTTCTAGAGATCCATTGCTTTGCCTTTTGATCAGCTAAGAATTAACCTCCCAACCATATATACAATTATATGACTAGGTAGCTTTGACACCCTGACATAAAAAGCATCAGTGAAGTAAAGCTTCAAAATGAGCCTAAAAGAGTCTCATAAAAAACAAACAAACAAACAAACAAACAAACAAAAACAAAAAAAAAAACAAGATGTTAAAGACTAGGCATAAACAAAAAAAATTAATGACATAACAAAGTGTTTCCAAGGACTCTTTTTTTTTTGAATTTTTATTTTCTATATTCAATTTTCTATATTACATTCCAAAGGCTTTTCCCTTTCCCAGTTCCCCCCTCCCTATGTCCCATAGGTCCTCTCGCCCCCAACTATTCCCCAGTCATTCCCCCTCCCCCCACAGTTTTTATAAAAAACTGGATCCAATCTTTCCAGGCCCAGGGTCCTCTCCTTTCTTCTTGGGAATCATTTGACTTGCTAATTGTGCCTTGAGTATTTAGGGCTCCTGGGCTCATTTATATCCACTTATCAGTGATTGCATTTCATGTGTATTCTTTTGTGATTGGGTTAGCTCACTTAGGATGATATTTTCCAGGTCTAACCATATACCTACAAATTGCATGAATTCATTATTTTTAATTGCTGAGTAGTATTTCATTGTATAAATATACCACATTTTCTGTATCCATTCCTCCTTTGAGGGATATTTGGGCTCCTTCCAATTTCTGGCTTTTATAAATAAGGCTGCTACAAACATAGTGGAGCATGTGTCTTTATTGTATGCAGGGGAATCCTCTGGGTATATGCCCAGGAGTGGTATGCCAGGGTCCTCTGGAAGGGATATGCCCAATTTTCTGAGGAACCGCCACACTGATTTCCAGAGCGGTTTTACCATTTTGCAATCCCACCAACAGTGGAGGAGTGTTCCTCTTTCTCCACATCCTTGCCAGCATTTGCTGTCTCTTGAGTTTTTAATCTTAGCCATTCTGACTGGTGTGAGGTGGAATCTCAGGGTTGTTTTGATTTGCATTTCTCTGATGACTAATGATGTTGAACATCTCTTAAGGTGTTTCTCAGCCATCCGAATTTCTTCTGGTGAGAATTCTTTGTTCAGCTCTGTACCCCATTTTTTGATAGGGTTATTTGGTTCTTTGCGGTCTAACTTCTTGAGTTCTTTGTATATATTGGATATTTGCCCTCTGTTGGATGTGGGGTTGGTGAAGATCTTTTCCCACTTTGTTGGTTGCTGTTCTTTCCTTCTGACAGTGTCCTTTGCCTTGCAGAAACTTTGTAATTTTATGAGGTCCCATTTGTCAATTCTTGATCTTAGTGCATAAGCTATTGGTGTTCTGTTCAGGAACTTTCCCCCTGTGCCTATGTCCTCCAGGGTCTTCCCAAGTTTCTTTCCTAATAGTTTCAGTGTTTCTGGTTTTATGTGGAGGTCCTTGATCCACTTGGAGTTGATCTTAGTGCAAGGAGATAAGTGTGGGTCAATTCGCATTCTTCTGCATGTTGACCTCCAGTTGAACCAGCACCATTTGTTGAAAAGACTATCTTTTTTCCACTGGATGGTTGTTGCTCCCTTATCAAAGATCAAGTGACCATAAGTCTGTGGGTTAATTTCTGCGTCTTCAATCCTATTCCATTGATCCACTTGCCTGTTGCTGTACCAATACCATGCGGTTTTTAACACAATTGCTCTGTAGTACTGTTTAAGATCAGGGATATTGATTCCCCCAGAATTCCTTTTATTGTTGAGAATAGTTTTAGCTACCCTGGGTTTTTTGTTGCTCCAGATGAATTTGAGAATTGCTCTTTCTAGATCTATGAAGAATTGATTTGGGATTTTGATGGGGATCGCATTGAATCTATAGATTGCTTTTGACAAGATGGCCATTTTTACTATATTGATCCTGCCAATCCAGGAGCAAGAAATATTTTTCCATCTTCTGAGGTCTTCTTCGATTTCTTTCTTCAAGTACTTGAAGTTCCTGTCACACAGGTCTTTCGCTTGTTTGGTTAGAGTTATGCCAACGTACTTTATGTTGTTTGTGCCTATTGTGAAGGGTGTTATTTCCCTAACTTCTTTCTCAGCCTGCTTGTCCTTTGAGTACAAGAAGGCTACTGATTTGCTTGAGTTAATTTTATAACCATCCACTTTGCTGAAGTTGTTTATCAGCTGTAGAAGTTCTCTGGTGGAGTTTTTTGGGTCACTTAAGTAAACTATCATATCATCTGCAAATAATGATACTTTGACTTCTTCCTTTCCAATTTGTATCTCTTTGACTTCCTTATGTTGTCTAATTGCTCTCGCTAGAACTTCATGTACTATATTGAAAAGATATGGAGAGAGAGGGCAGCCTTGTCTAGTCCCTGATTTTAGTGGGATTGCTTCAAGTTTCTCTCCATTTATTTTGATGTTGGCTACTGGTTTGCTGTAGATTGCTTTTACTATGTTTAGGTATGGGCCTTGAATTCCTGCTCTTTCCAAGACTTTTAGCATGAAAGGATGCTGAATTTTGTCGAATGCTTTTTCATTTTAAACTACTAGTTTTATCATTAACTATAGAGGGATGCAGTGGCTTTGTATGTATTCTCTAAAGTTCATATCTGATTGATTTTGTATTTCCTTGTGCCAGATACTCATGGTAACCATTCTTTGTAAACACTTCACTAAATACATTTTTTCTTCTGTAATGTAATACCAACTTATGTATATAAAAGTTCCTGCCTCAAAACAATAAAGTGCATTCAGACTCAACCTACATCTGGTGTGTCTGTCATTCACCAGATCTGTACCTTCCTACATACCAAAGACCTTGATTCCCCCAGGAGTGTGTGTTCCCACTGAGTCTGTCTGTGACAGTATATGCTCAGGCATGATATAGCTGGGTTCTCAGGTAGTACTATGTCCAATTTTCTGAGGAGCCACCAAACTGTTTTCTATAGTGGTTATACCAGCTTGCAATCCCACCAGCAACAGAGAAGTGTTCCACTTTCTCCAAATCTTAGCGAGCATTGCCTGTCATCTGAGTTTTAGATTTTAGCCTTTCTGACTGGTGTGACGTGGAATCTCAGGGTTGTTTTGATTTGCATTTCCCTGACACCTAAGGATGTTGAACATTTCTTTAGATGTTTCTCAGCCATTCAGTCTTCCTCAGTTGAGAATTCTTTATCTCTCTACCATATTTTTTAATAGGGTTGTTTTTCTGCAGTCTAACATTTTGAGCTCTTTGTATATATTGGATATTAGCCCTCTATAAAATGTAGAATTGTTAAAGAGCTTTTCCAAATCTGTTGGTAGCTGATTTCTCCTATTGATTGTGCCTTTGCCTTACAGAAGTTTTGCAATTTTATTATATCCCATTGGTCAATTCTTGATCTTAAAGCATAGGCCATTTTTGTTCTGTTCAGGAAAGTTTCCCTTGAGCCCATGTGTTCAAGGCTCTTCCCCACTTTCTCTCCTTAAGTTTCAGTGTATATGGTTTTATGTGCAGGACCTTGATCTACTTGTACTTGAGCTTTGTACAAAGAGATAAGAATGGGTCAATTTGCATGTTTCTATGTGCTGAATTCCAGTTGATCCAGCATCATTTATTAAAAATGCTGTCTTTTTTCACTGGATGATTTTAGCTCCTCTGTGAATACCAAGTGACCATAGTTGTATGGGTTCATTTCTGAATCTTCAATTATATCCCATTGATCTTCCTATTTCTCTCTATACCCATACTATTCATTTTTTATCACTATTGCTCAATACTACAGCTTGATATCAGGGATAGTGATTCCACCAGGAGTTCTTTTATTGTTGAGAATATTTTTTGCTATCCAGGTTTTTTGTTATTCCAAAGGAATTTGTAAATTGTTCTTCCTAACTATATGAACAATTGATTTGGATTTTTGACAAGGATTGTATTCAATCTATATATTGCTTTTGGCAAGATGGCCATTCATATAATATTATTCCTGCCAATCCATTAGCATGGGAGAACTTTCCATCTTCTGAGATCTTTTTGGATTTCCTTCTTCAGAGACTTAAAGTTCTTGTCATACAGGTCTTTCATTTGCTTGGTTAGAGTCACACCAAGGTATGTAATATTAATTGTGACTATTGTGAAGGGTGTTGTTTTCCTAATTTCTTTCTCAGTCTTTTTATCTTTTGAGTATTGGAAGGCTATTAATTTGTTTGAGTTTATTTTATATCCAGTCAATGTGCAGAAGTTGTTTACAAACTTTCAATATTCTCTGGTAGATTTTTTTTCTGGGCCACTTAATTATAGGATCATATCATCTGCAATAGTGTTATTTTGTCTTCTTCATTTCCAATTTGTATACTTGGACCTCCATTTTTGTCTAATTGCTCTAGCTAGAACTTCAATTACTATATTGAATGGATATGGAGAGAGAGGGTAGCCTTGTCTAGTCCCTGATTTTAGTGGGATTGCTTTAAATTTCTCTCCATTTAGTTTGTTGTTGGCTGCTGGTTTGGTGTATATTGCTTTTACTATGTTTAGGTATGGGCCTTGAATTCCTAATCTTTCTAAGCCTTAAAATGGAGGTATGCTGAATTTTGTCAAATGTTTTTGTAGCATCTAATAAAATGATCTTTTTTTATTGAGTTTGCCTGTGTAATGGATTACATTGATAGATTTCCATACTTGATAGTACTTGATCATGGTGAATGATTGTTTTGATGTGGTCATGGATTCAGTTGGCAAGAATTTTATTGAGTATTTTTCATCAATGGTCATAATACCCTTCCCAGACAAAGCAGTTATAAATATTCTGGTGTGTAAATAGATAAATAAGAGATAGTTACATAGCAAAATAATTAGGAATTAACTACATTTGTCCTCAAAAATTATTTAATGTAATGTCCTGCTTTTTAATCACATTTATGGAGTTTATGTTTTAATAATGGACATGTCTACTAAGCAGCTTTCAAAATTTCTGAAAAATCTAATCTTTAGGCCTCCTGTACTTAAGTGATTTCTGCATGGCACTGTAACTGTTTTAAACCCTGCCCACTCTGTTGCTTTACATTTCTTCTTTGGGGTCTGGTACACACATCCTACACCTTAACTTCTATGGTGGTTTGAATATTCTTGGCCCAGTGATTGCCACTATTAAGAGGTATGACCTTGTTGGAGTAGGAGTGTCATTGTGGGTATGTCCTTTAAGATCATCCTCGTAGCTGCCTGGAAGACAGTCTTCTCCTAGTGGCCATCAGAAAAAGATGTAGAACCCTCAGCTCCTCCTGCACTATGCATCCTTGGATGCTGCCTTGCTTCTGCCTTGATAATAATGGACTGAACCTCTGAATCTGTAAGCCAGCCCCAGTGTTCCCTTATAAGAGTTTTCTTCGTCATGGTGTCTGTTCACAGAAGTAAAACCCTAATTAAGACAGCTTCTGCTCAGACTAACTGGATCCTTCTTTCAAGACATAGTGGAGTCTCCTGCTGGAAATCTTGTACCTCTTTCTCTGAACCAAATGTCCTGTCTCAATCTGGCCCCATCCCAAAAGACTCATCTTTGTCTTCACTGCCCCTTGGATACCCTATTTTATGGTATATCAACTATTAAACTATAAGATCTGTGCCCTTCTTTGCAGCGTAGTTGGATGGATTTCACTGATCTCTTCCACCACAAGTCTGAGTTCAGTCTCTAACACAGAAATGGGAAAAAAAAGTTCAACCATATTAGTTAAAACTTCCAATGAGACTGCTGAGAATACAGATTTTAAGACTCCTTGAAATTTTTTAATTAGACTTCTAGTATGTGACTCAAAGGAACTGAACTCATGTCATCAGCCTCAGCAATATACCCCTTTCCTAGATGAGACATCTTGCTAGTTCATCATGATATTTTCTTGATACTTTCTGTATCTTTTCTTAGTCCAATGAATTGAATGTTTGTTCAAGAATATGAAAATATGTGCATAGATATCCACAGGTATGCACACACAATCCCCCACCCCCACACACATATGCACAGATAGTAAAACAAAGTATTGATTTTTAATGTATATATTTGATACCTTATCAAGGAAACAAAGCTTGACCAAGGTATTTCCAGATAGCAGTACAGATCATCCTGGGAGACTTCTCCCTTGTAGCCCAGCCCAGATGGAGGGGCTTAAGAACTTTATATACTGAGTTCACTCCAATTTCTGGAAACCTGTCAGGAGAATTGACTTACCTCATAGTCAATGTCAAGGGCATCTGTCTCACCCTTGATGCTAAAGTGCTGTGTGTTCATGTCCACAGTGAAGTTTGCCTGCTTGCCCACACGCTCCAGGAGAACTGAATGCCAGTGTTGGTCATCCAGAAGGCTACCAAGGATGACCAAGGGCACAGTACTTCTGAGCCGAGTTTTGCTGTCATCTGCAGAGGGAGGAAGAATGAATGGATTCTTTACTACAGCAGCGTTGAATCCTATACATCAACAGCACTAATTTATGGTTACCTGAGATTTCCTCAAACAAACCCAACTCAAGCTGTCCCTCACCTTGAACACTACTGGGCACTGAAGTCACACACAGGTTTTCCCTTTGTTTCCAGAACCCAGTTCTGGACCCCACTTCCTATCAGAAAACACAATCGGGCCCAGGTTTCCAGGAGAACAACAATTGAATGGTGATAGAAATGTTTATAGTATTGGCCACAGGAATAAGATTGAAAGGAGAAGTTTCCATGTTTTAAACACACACACACACACACACACACACACACACACAATTTTTGAGGGTTATGAAGGAAGAAAGCAGATGTTGACCTAATTTTGGAGCAAGCCAGTGGCCACAAATAGTGTCTATACACAAAGGAGTAGAAAAAAAAAAAAAACATAACCTTTCCAGTTGCAACTGTTGAGTACCTACTGTATGACATGAGTCCCTCCTCCAAAAAGTTAATGGCTTCCGCTACCACACAGATGTTGTCTCAACATTAAAAATAAGCTGTCCTTATGATAATATATATGTTTAAATCTTCAGAAATTGTGTGTGTGTGTGCACATGTGCATACATGCATGTGTGTATGTATGTATATGTGTGTGTGAGAGAGAAAGAGAGAGAAAAAGAGCGAGAGACAGAGAAAGAGAGATAGGGCAGTATAAATGTGAGTGTGCATGTCATGTGTGTGCTGGCATCTAACTCTAGCTATCAGGCTTGACAGCAAACAACTTTACACACTGAAACATCATCTGTGTCTCTGATATATTAAATTTAGTTTAAGAAAATGTTTATGTCCCCACCCCACTCAGAATATATCTAAGTGTATCTTTTCTCTTTCTGGCAATTTATCATCCTTAACCCCACCTATAATCAATTGGGCACAGGTGACATATGATGTTTCAGATCAGGTAGAGCTAATTTCCCTGTAGGCTGTTCAATGCTACCTTCAGTAAGGCCCAATGGTGTAATTTGTCTCACTGAGTAAGGAAGCCTGGCTTCCAGCAGGGCTGGAATTGAAAAGGAAACGTCACAATCACTTAAAGAAATACAGGGAACATGAAAAGGGTAGAAGGGCTTACAATGCAAACACAAAAATTACTTAAAGAACTCCAGGAGAATATGGATCAACGGACACAAGCCAATAATGAGGAAAGGAACAAAATCACTTAAGGAAGTGCAGGAGAAATTGAGTCAACAGGCAGAAGTCATGAAAGAGGAAACACAAAAATCTCTTAAAGAGTTGCAAGAAAACACAAACAAACAAGTGCAGGAACTGAGCAAAACTATCCAAGATCTGAATACAGAGGAAGAAACAACTAAGAAATCACAAAGGGAGACAACTTTGGAGATAGAAAACCTTGGGAAGAAATCAGGGGTCATAGGTGCAAATATCAACAACAGAATACAAGAGATAGAGGTAAGAATCTCAGATGCTGAAGATACCATAGTAACCATTGACTCCACAGTCAAAGAAAATACAAAATGCAAAAGGCTTGTAACCCAAAATATCCAGGAAATCCAGGACACAATGAGAAGACCAAACCTAAGGATTATAGGGATAGATGAGAGTAAAGATCTACAATTTAAAGGGCCAGCAAATATCTTCAATAAAATTATGGAAGAAAACTTCCCTAACGTAAATAGAGAGATGCCCATGAATATACAAGAAGCTTACAGAACTCCAAAGAGACTGGACCAGAACAGAAATACTTCCTGTCACATTATAATCAAAACCCCAAATGTACTAAACAAAAAAAGAATTTTAAAGGCAGTAAGAGAAAAAGGCAAAGTAACATATAAAGGAAGACCTATCATAATCACACCAGACTTCTCTCAGAGACCATGAAAGCTAGAAGATCCTGGGCAGATCTCATGCAGACTCTAAGAGAACACAATTGTCAGCCAAGAATACTATACCCAGAAAAACTCTCAATCAACATAGATGGAGAAATCAAAATATTACACGACAAGACCACATTTACCCAATATCTTTCCATTAACCCAGCTCTACAAAGGATAATAGGAGGAAATTCCAATACAAGGAGAGAGACTGCACCCTAGAAAAAGCAAAATAGTAACCTTCTCCCATCAAACTCAAAAGAAGATAACCACTCAAAAACAAAAATAACATCAAAAATGACAGGAATAAATAATCACGATTCCTTAATATCTCTTAACATCAATGGACTCAATTCCCCAATAAAAGGGCATAGTTTAATAGACTGGATACAGAAGCAGGACCCCACATTTTGCTGCATACAGTAAACACACCTCAGGCTCAAAGACAAACACTACCTTAGAGTAAAAGGCTGGAAGACAATTTTGCAAGCAAATGGTCACAGGAAGCGAGATGGAATAGCCATACTAATATCAGATAAAATTGACTTTCAACCTAAAGTCATCAAAAGAGACACACGTCATTTCTTGCTGGTCAAAGGAAAAATACACAAAGAAAAACTCACAATTCTAAACATCTATGCTCCAAATGCAAAGGCACCCTCATTCATAAAAGACAGTTTACTAAAGCTCAAACCACACATTGTACCTAACACAATAATTGTGGGGGACCTCAACACTCAACTATCTTCAATGGACCGATCAGGAAAACAGTAACTAAACAGGGACACAGGGAAACTCATTGAAACTTTGGACCAATTGGATCTAATATATATATATATATATATATATATATATATATATATATATATATATCCTGTCATCCTAAAGCAAAAGACTATACCTTTTTCTCAGCACCTCAGGGTACCTTCTCCAAAATCGACCACATAATTGGTCACAAGACAGACCTCAACAAATATAAAAAGATTGAACTAATCCCATGCCTCTTATCTGATCACCATGGAGAAAGATTGTTCTTCAATATCAACAAACACAACAGAAAATCCTCATATACATGGAGACTGAACAATATTCTACTCAATGATATCTTGGTCAAGGAAGAAATAGAAACAGAAGGAACACTACCCAACTCATTCTACGAAGCCAGAATTACCCTGATAACAAAACCACACAAAGATCCAACTAAGAAAGAGAACTTCAGACCAATATCCCTTATGAACATCGATGCGAAAATACTCAATAAAATTCTTGCCAACCAAATCCAAGAACACATCAAATGATCACTCACCATGATCAAGTTGGCTTCATCCCAGGGATGCAGAGATGGTTCAATATACGGAAATCCATCAATGTAATCCACTACATAAACAAACTCAAAAAAATACCACATGGTCATTTCATTGGATGCTGAAAAAGCATTTGACAAAATACAACATCCTTTCATGCTAAAAGTCTTGGAAAGGACAGGAATTCAAGGCCCATACCTAAACGTAGTAAAAGCAATTTACAGCAGACCAATAGCCAACATCAAGGTAAACGGAGAAATATTTGAAGCAATCCCACTAAAATCAGGGACTAGACAAGGCAGCCCCCTCTCACCATATCTCTTCAATATAGTACTTGAGGTACTAGCTAGAGCAACTTGACAACATAAGGAAGTCAAAGGGATACAAATTGGAAAGGAAGAAGTCAAATTATCACTATTCGCAGAAGATATGATAGTATACTTAAGTGACCCAAAAAACTTCACCAGAGATCTCCTACAGCTGATAAACAACTTCAGCAACATGGCTGGTTATAAAATCAACTCAAGCAAATCAGTAGCCTTCCTATTCGCAAAGGATAAGCAGGCCGAGAAAGAAATTAGGGAAATAACACCCTTCACAATAGCCACAAATATAAAGTATCTTGGTGTGACTCTAACCAAACAAGTGAAAGACTTATATGACTAAAACATCAGGTCTCTGAAGAAGGAAATTGAAAAAGACATCAGAAAATGGAAAAATCTTCCATGCTCATGGGTTGGCAGGATTAATATAGTTAGAATGGCAATCTTGCCAAAAGCAAGATTCAACACAATCCCCATCAAAATCCCAACTCAGTTCTTCATAGAGTTAGAAAGAGCAATTCTCAAATTCATCTGGAATAACAAAAAACCCAGGATAGCTAAAACTATCAGCAACAGTAAAAGAAATTCTATAGGAATCAGTACCCCAGACCTCAAGCAATATTACAGAGCAGTAGTTTTAAAAACTGCATGGTATTGGTACAGTGACAAGGAGGCTGATCAATAGAATAGCATTGAAGTCCTAGAATTGAACCCACACATCTATGGCCAATTGATCTTCGAAAAAGGAGCGGAAAATATCCAGTGGAAAAAAGATACCCTTTTCAAAAAATGGAGCTGGCTCAACTGGAGGTCAACATGCAGAAGAATAAGAATTGATCCACTCTTATCTCCTTGCACTAAGCTGAACTCCAAGTGGATCAAGGACCTCCACATAAAACCAGACACACTAAAACTAATAGAAAAGAAACTGGGGAAGACCCTGGAGGACATTGGCTCAGGGGAAAAATTCCTGAACAGAACACCAATTGCTTATGCTCTAAGAGCAATAATAGACAAATGGGACCTCATAAAATTACAATGATTCTGTAAGGCAAAAGACACTGTCAAAAGGACAAATTATCAACCAACAAATTGGGAAAAGATCTTCACCAACCCCACATCTGACAGAGGGCTAATATCCAATGTATATAAAGAACTCAAGAAGTTAGACCCCAGAAAACCAAATAACCCTATCCAAAAATGGTGTACAGAGCTAAACAAAGACTTTTCACCTGAAGAAATTCAGATGGCTGAGAAACACCTTTAAAAATGTTCAACATCATTAGTCATTGGAGAAATGCAAACTAAAACAACCCTGAGATTTTACCTCACACCAGTCAGAATGGCTAAGATTAAAAACTCAGGAGACATCAGGTGTTGGCAAGAATTTGGAGAAAGAAGAACACTTCTCCACTGCCGGTGGGACTGCAAACTAGTACAACCACTCTGGAAATCAGTCTGGCAGTTCCTCAGAAAAATGGACATGATACTTCCAGAGGACCCAGCCATACCACTCCTGGGTATATACCCAGAAGATACATGCAATAAGGATACATGCTCCACTATATTCATAGCAGCCTTATTTATAATAGCTAGAAGCTGGAAAGAATCCAGATGTCCCTCAACAGAGGAATGGATACAAAAAATGTGGTATATATACATAATGTAGTACTATTCAGCCATTAGAAACAATGAATTCATGAAATTCTTAGAGAAATGGATTGAGCTGGAGAACATCATACTAAGTGAGGTAACCTAGTCTCAAAAGAATACCCATGGTATGCACTCACCGATAAGTGGATATTAGCCTAGAGTCTGGGGACACCAAATACACAATCCACATATCAAATGATATCTGACAATAAGGAAGGAGTGGACACTGGTACTAGAAAGGATCAAAACATCAGTGCAGGGGAATACCAGAATAGGGAAATGGGAAGGGGTGGATGGGGGACCAGGGGTAGAGAAAAGGACATGTGAGACCTTTGGGGGATGGGGAACCAGAAAACGGGAAATGAAATGTAAATATATAATATATCCAATTTAAAAAAAAAAAAAAAGAAATGCTAAAAAAAAAGAAAAGAAAAAAAGAAAAATAGGGCCAGTATTTTAATGCCTGCTTTTATTTTGTTGATTTATCATTTGTTTATTCCACAGATTTTGAATTCTCAGCACTGACAGATTATTTTAATGCTTTCATAAATATCCCCGTATCTTTTTCCTTTGCTTCTTCTGAAGGACATTGCAATCTAGCTGTATTTATCACACTCACAGGTCATATAGAGAGAAGATATAGAAGGGAGGTTGAGCTCTCTCTTCTGGAGCTTTAATGCTGCTGCCTTAAGTAATAGTAGTTAGGAAAGATGACCACATAAATACAGACAAGAAGCTAAGTACACAGGAAGTGGTAGTAGTATCCACTCAACATGGAGAAAATGGTTGAAGGGTGGCAGGGACAGTGGAAGGGTCCTCAGCAGGGGAAAACTGGCTTTGGACAAGGCTAGTAGCATTCTCCAGGACACTGTATGAGATTTCTCTTGTTGGTTAACACAGAAGGAAGGTTAGTTTACCAGCAACACAAGATTCGACATTTGCTACTACTTCAACTTCTTTAAGGTATGCCAACTTTTAACACACATTTCTTTAAATGTGTGTGAGTGTGTGTGTGTGTGTGTGTGTGTGTGTGTATACCACAATTCACATTTGGAGGTCAGAAATAGCCTTGAACATCACGCTTCAGACAGAGTATCTTGGGTGCCTCTGAATATCCCCTAGCAACCAGCCTATGAGCCTCTAGAGATTTTCTCTTAACTGTCTCTCAACCTGCAGTAAAAACTTATGCAAAGTTATAGATAGATAACTTTATGCAAGTGTTGGGGATCTAAATTCAGATTCTCACACTTAAGTGGCAAACACTTGACCCATTGAGCCACCTCCCTAAGCCACTTCCTGTTTATTTCTCTTTGTGTGGGAAGAGTTGGACAAACTCTTCATTGTTATAAACCATATTCTCTGACTTTTGATCCTTTGTTTTGACAACAATTTTGATTTAGTCAAACTTCTGCAGTATAAACTTTGAGACTATCTTCCTGTTTAATAACTTTTTGAATGTTGCTTTTTCTGTTTCAGTTAATTTAATAATGAAGATATTTTCCCCACACCGAAGGTCTCCATATTGTTCCCGAGTCACAGGCAGAGACATGGGCCAGGAGCAAGAGTCAAGGCAGATCTCCAGAACACCTCCACTGTGCAACAGGGATCTGTGTGCCCCGCGGTTCTTCCAGGCCCCCACACTGAAGGTCTCCATCTTGCTCCCGAGTCACTGGCAGAGAGGTGCAGGTTTCTAGACCTAATCAGGGCCTGACAATGCTCGGGCAGGAAATCGCCAGGGGTGGGCCAGGAGCCAGAGTTGGTGGCTGGGAGCTGCTTGCCGCGCTGTTCTCCCAGGCCTCTAGAAAGACCTTCTCCATCTTGTTGCTAGGTCACTAGTAGAGAGGGCCAGAGGCACAGACTTAATTTTTTACTACCATCACTCGGGTGGAATTCTGCCAGGCTCTTGCCAGTGACCAGTTCCTGGGCGGCCCAGCGGGACATCTCCATGGCCACCTGGCCTTGTATCAACTCGGTTGGGAACCGACTACTCTGAGGTCCTCTTAGCACTCACAGCTGCAGTCTCCATCTTGCCGCCTGGTCATCCATAGAGAAACAACAGGCAGGCCCAGCCACACAGGAGGTTCACGCACCAGTCAGTGACAAGGTTAACTAACGCCAGAGATAACCAGATGGCAAAAGGCAAATGTAGGAACATTGCTAACAGAAATCAAGGCAGCATGCCAGCATCTGAACACAGTTCACCAACAACAAGAAGTTGTGTATCCCCCAACACACCAGAAAAAGAAGATTTGGATCTAAAAATCACTGGTCAAGATGCTGATAGCTGAACATATGGATAAATCCCTTAAAGAAATACAGGAGAAAATGGATCAAAAGGTAGAAGCCCTTACAAGGCAAATGCAAAAAAAACACTTAAAGGAATTCAGGAGAATATGGATCAAAAAACTGGAAGCCAATAAAGAGGAAACACAAAAATCACTTAAAGAAACACAAGAGAATGTGGGCCAACAAGTAGAAGTTATAAAAGAGGAAACACAAAAATCCCTTAAAGAATTACATGAAAACAGAAACAAGCAAACGAAAGATCTGAGCAAAACCATCCTGGATCTAAAAACAGAAGTAGAAACAACTAAGAAATCACAAAGGGTGACAACTTTGGAGATAGAAAACCTTGTGAAGAAATCAAGGGCCATAGATGCAAATATCAAAAATAGAATACAAGAGATAGAAGAAAGAATCTCAGATGCCGAAATTACCATAGGAATCATTGATTCAACAGTCAAAGAAAATGCTAAATGCAAAAAGCTTGTAACCCAAAACATCCACGAAATCCAACACACAATGAGAAGATCAAACCTAAGGATTATAGGTATAGATGAGAGTGAAGATATACAATTTAAAGGGTCAGCAAATATATTCTACAAAATTATGGAAGAAAACTTCCCTAACCTAAAGAGAGAGATGCCCATGAATATACAAGAAGCCTACAGAACTCCAAACATACTGGATGAGAACAGAAATACTTCCCATCACATAATAATGAAAACCCCAAATGTATTAAACAAAGAAAGAGTATTAAGGGCAGTAAGAGAAAACGGCCAAGTAACATATAATGGAAGACCTATTAGAATTACACCAGACTTCTCACCTGAGACCATGAAAGCTAGAAGATCCTGGGCAGGTATCATGCAGACTCTAAGAGAACACAAATTTCAGCCAAAATTACTCTACACAGCAAAAATCTCAATCGCCATAGATGGAGAAACCAAGGTATTCCATGACAAAACCAAATGTGCACAATATCTTTCCACAAACCCAGCCCCACAAAGGAAAATAGGGGGGAAACACCAACACAAGGAGGAAAATTACACCCAGGAAGAAGCAAGATAGAAACATCCTCTCATCAAATCCAAAAGAAGATAACCTCTCAAATATAAAAGAATAAATACAAAAATGTTGGGAGTTAATAATTACTATTCCTTAATATCTCTTAACATCAATGGACTCAATGTCCCAATAAAAAGACATAGACTAACAGACTGGACACAGAAACAGGACCCTACATTTTGCTGCATACCGGGAACACATCACAATGTTAAGGACAAACATTACCTTAGAGTAAAAGGAAGGAAGAAAATTTTACAAGCAAATGATCTCAGGAAACAAGCCGGAATAGCCATTCTAATATCAGATAAAATTGACTTTCAACCTAAAATCATCAAAAGAGACCCAGAAGGTCACTTCTTGCTGGTCAAAGGGAAAATCCACCAAGAAGAACTCGCAATACTGAACATCTATGCTCCAAATACAAGAGCACCATCATTCGTAAAAGAAACTTTACTGAAGATTAAAGCATACATTGCAACTAATACAATAATTGTAGGCGACATCAACAACCCTTTCTCCTCAATGGACCGATCACAAAAGCAGAAACTAAATAGGGACACAGTGAAACTAATTGAAACTTTGGACCAATTGGACTTAACAGGTATATATAGAATATTTCATCCTAAAGCAAAAGAATATACGTTTTTCTCAGCACCTCATGGAACCTTCTCCAAAATCGATCATATACTTGGTCACAAGACAGATGTCAACAAATACAAGAAGATCAAACTACTCCCATGCCTCCAATCAGATCACTATGGAGTAAGAGTGGTTTTCAATAGCAAAAAAATAGACAGAAAGCCCGCATACACATGGAAACTGAACAATACTCTACTCAACAACACCTTAGTCAAGGAAGAAATAAAGAAATAAATCAAAGACTTTTTAGAATTTAATGAAAATGAAGGTACAACCTACTCAAATCTATGGGACACAATGAAAGCAGTGCTCAGAGTAAAACTCATAGCCCTGAGTGCCTCCAAAAAGAAAGTGGAGAGAGCATACACTAGCAGCTTAACAGCATACCTGAAAGTCCTGGAACAAAAAGAAGCTAATTCACCCAGGAGGAGTAGAAGACAGGAAATCATCAAACTAAGGGCCGAAATCAATCAAGAAGAAACGAAAGGAACCATACAAAGAATCAACAAAAACCAGGAGCTGGTTCTTTAAGAAAATCAACAAGATAGATAAACCTTTAGCCAGACTAACAAAAGGGCACAGAGACAGTATCCAAATTAACAAAATTAGAAATGAAAAGGGGGATATAACAACAGAAGCTGAGGAAATTCAAAAGAACATCAGATTCTACTACAAAAGCCTATACTCAACACAACTAGAGAATCTGGAGGAAATGCACAATTTCCTAGACAGATACCAAAGACCAAAATTAATCAGGATCAACTAGATCAGTCAAACAGCCCCATAACCCCTAGAGAAATAGAAGGGGTTATAGAAAGTCTCCCAACCAAAACAAGAACGGGACCAGATGGTTTTAGTGCAGAATTCTATCAGACCTTCAAAGGAGACTTAACACTTATACTATTCAAACTATTCCACAAAAGAGAAACAGAAGAAACACGGTCCAACTCGTTCTACAAAGCCACAATTACACTGATAACAAAACCACACAGATATCCTACAAAGAAAGAGAACTACAGGCAAATTTCCCTTATTAATATTGATGCAAAAATACTAAATAAAATTCTTGCCACTGAATCCAAGAACACAACAAAATGATCATTCACCATGATCAAGAAGGCTTCATCCCAGGGATGCAGGGATGGTTCAATATACGGAAATTCATCAATGTAATCCACTACATAAACAAACTAAAAGGAAAAAAAAACTACATGGTCATCTCATTAGATGCTGAAAAAACATTTGACAAAATTCAGCATCCTTTCATGCTAAAAGTCCTGGAAAGATCAGGAATTCAAGGCCCGTAACTAAATATAGTAAAAGCAATCTACAGCAAACCAGTAGCCAACATCAAACTAAATGGAGAGAAACTTGAAGCAATCCCACTAAAATCAGGGACTAGACAAAGCTGCCCTTTCTCTCCATATCTTTTTAATATAGTACTTGAAGTTCTAGCGAGAGCAATTAGACAACATAAGGAAGTCAAAGGGATTCAAATTAGAAAGGAAGAAGTCAAAGTATCACTATTTGCAGATGATATGATAGTATACTTAAGTGACCCAAAAAACTCCACCAGAGAACTCCCACAGCTGATAAAAAACTTCAGCAAAGTGGCTGGTTATAAAATCAACTCATACAAATCAGTAGCCTTCCTGTACTCAAAGGACAAACAGGCTGAGAAAGAAGTTAGGAAAATAACACCCTTCACAATAGCCACAAACAACATAAAGTACCTTGGCGTAACTCTAACCAAACAAGCAAAAGATCTGTGTGACAGGAACTTCAAGTCCTTGAAGAAAGAAATCGAAGAAGACCTCAGAAGATGGAAAAATATTTCTTGCTCCTGGATTGGCAGGATCAATATAGTAAAAATGGCCATCTTGCCAAAAGCAATCTACAGAGTCAATGCAATCCCCATCAAAATCCCAAATCAATTCTTCATAGATCTAGAAAGAGCAATTCTCAAATTCATCTGGAATAACAAAAAACCCAGGATAGCTAAAACTATTCTCAACAATAAAAGGACTTCTGGGGGAATCAATATCCCTGACCTCAAGCAGTACTACAGAGCAATTGTGTTAAAAACTGCATGGTATTAGTACAGCAACAGGCAAGTAGATCAGTGGAATAGAATTGAAGACCCAGAAATGAACCCACAGACTTATGGTCACTTGATGTTTGATAAAGGAGCTACAACCATCCAGTGGAATAAAGATAGCCTTTTCAACAAATGGTGCTGGTTCAACTGGAGGTCAACATGCAGAAGAATGCAAATTGACCCACTCTTATCTCCTTGTACTAAGATCAACTCCAAGTGGATCAAGGCCCTCCACATTAAACCTGACACACTGAAACTATTAGAAAAGAACCTTGGGAAGACCTTGGAGGACATGGGCACAGGGGGAATGTTTCTGAACAGAACAATAGCTTATACTCTAAAATCAAGAATTGACAAATGGGACCTCATAAAATTACAAAGTTTCTGTAAGGCAAAGGATACAGTCAGAAGGACAAAATAGCCATCAACAAATTAGGAAAAGATCTTCATCAACCCTACATCTGACAGTGGGCTTATATCCAATATATACAAAGAACTCAAGAAGTTAGACCCTAAAGAACCAAATAACCATATCAAAAAATGGGGTACTGAGCTAAACAAAGAATTTTCACCAGAAGAAATTAGGATAGCTGAGAAACACCTTAAGAGATGTTCAACATCATTAGTCGTCAGGGAAATGCAAATCAAAACATCCCTGAGATTCTACCTCATACCAGTCAGAATGGCTAAGATTAAAAACTCAAGAGACAACAGGTGCTGGCATAATGTGAAGAAAGAGGAACACTCCTACAATGTTGATGGGACTGCAAGATGGTACAACCGCTCTGGAAATCAGTCTGGCGGTTCCTCAGAAAATTGGGCATGACACTTCCAGAGGACCCTGTCATACCACTCTTGGGCATATATCCAGAGGATTCCCCTGCATACAATAAAGACACATGCTCCACTGTGTTTATAGCAGCCTTATTTATAATAGCCAGAAATTGGAAGGAGCCCAGATATCCCTCAAAGGAAATATGGATACAGAAAATGTGGTAAATTTATACAATGAAATACTACTCAGCAATTAAAAATAATGAATTCATGAAATTTGTAGGCAAATCGTTGGATCTGGAAAATATCATCCTAAGTGAGTTAACCCAATCACAAAAGAATACACATGCAATGCAATCACTGATAAGTGGATATTAATGAGCCCAGAAGCTCTGAATACTCAAGGCACAATTAGCAAATCAAAAGATTCCCAAGAAGAAGGAAGAAGAGGACCCTGGTCCTGAAAAGACTGGATCTAGTTTTGTAGGAGAGTACCAGAATAGAGCAGAGAAATGTTGGGGAGGTGATTGGGGAATAGGCCGGGTGTGGGGGGGTGGAAGAAGACATATGGGATATATCGTGAGGGGGGAACTGGGAAAGGGGAAAGCCTTTGGAATGTAAACAAAGAATATAGAAAATAAAATTAAAAAATTAAAAAATTAAGAATATAAAAAAATAATGAAGATATTTTTCTATTGCAATTTCACTATTTGAGAGCTGCGCAGATGGTTGTACAGTATAAATGCCTGTCATACAGGCTCTGGGACCAGATTTCAGATCTCTAGAAACCCTAGTAAATGCCTTTTGGTGTGTTGGCCCACTGTAATCCTAGCCCTGGACAGTGAAGACTGAGGATTCCAGTGCAAACCGCCTCAAAAGATTCCCCATCTCCCTGAGTTCTGTGTTTGCCTGAGAGACTCACCCTTGATAAATAAGGAGTAAGAGCAATGGATGATGATTTCCAACATCAATGGTGGGCTTTCATTTGCAGGAGCATGCAGATACACATTCATCCACAAGTATGTATACCTTCATACATATAAAGTAAAAACTATGAACTCACATGTCTAACATGCAAACATATGAAAAAGATGAAACAAAAAGGAATCACTGTAATTTTTTCTTTCTGTAAAAGCACATCCCTGCTTTGAGATCAGAGGAACTACCACAGACGGTTTTACCATTAATTTATTTTTTATTAGGAACCCAGATATTTCTTGCTTTATTCAGGAAGATAGGAAATTTGTGCTGTCTGATCCCTGTTAGTGCACTATCTCAGATGGACACCTTAGGTAAACAGGCTCACTGAAGTGCAGACAGAACAAGATATAAGGATAAGTCCAAGTCAGGATGGGGAACTTTAAGTTCTAGCTGTAGTCATCTGCTTTCAAGAAATGTATTCTATAACAATAAATTAGTAAGCTGCTGTAAAAAGGGCTAATGATTTTAAAAGTGGACATAATGTTTACTTGTTTGGAAGAAGATTAAACATACATATAAAATCAACAAAAGGATATGATAGATGTTAAAGTGGCTTTTATGAAGTTCTCATATTTTAAAATATGTATGAGTAAAACCTGTATTTTAGATGAAATTAAAAGTGACAGCTAATGTTTAACATGTTGCAGTTATTAATTTATGGTTTATACAAGTAGAATAGAAATGGGGAAATACATACTAAACACAGCTATGCAAAATCACCAATAAATCCTATAAACCCATAATATACAAAAAACCTACTATGAAATCAAAATAAATGTTTCTTTACTTCTACAGCTTTGAGTTATAATATCTATTTTAATAGCCAGAAAGTGCACTACAAAATTATTTTTATCTTATGTGAAATACTGCATGCCATCTAAATTACAAGGAGTTTCATGTGTTTCAGTACTGGCTTCAAGGATGAATTTAATGTCTTAAATATGAGGGGTGGGTCCTTAATATAACATTGGGTTATGTCCATACTCACTGATCCAATTTTTATTACATGTATACATGTACTTATGTGGGATGGTGTGCATGTATATGTTCTCTCTTTCCCCCTGCTGTGTCTCAGGAATTAAATCCAGGTTTGAAGCCTTGGCAGAAAGCACCTTTACTATCACAGCTGTCCACACATTTATTTCCCAATTGTCTCCAAAAGAGGAACATATACATACATTCTATCCACTCCTTTTTTATTTACTTTTTATAAATTCAATCATGTTACAGGAAAGGTAGTGAAAAGTAGGTTGACTAAAAAATGTAGAAAACAAAACTCTGATACTTGAGAATCAGTCCTTCACAATTATATCGATGAAGAAAGAACAACAATCATCTAATGAAGCCTCCCAGAGAAATCTAGACTCTTGTCATGGAAACCATAGAAAGTACAATTCTCAGCACACTGCTAAAGTTTTTTTTTTTGTTTGTTTGTTTTTGTTTTTTTTTTTTAATCTTAGGACACATGTTTCTAGTTTTATCTGAGTTGCTTTTGGTGTTCAATTACCCTCTATTAACAGATTTTCAATTTATTAAGACAAGATAAACCTCCTTATGAACAGCTGAGAAAAATACAAATGACATAGGGAAGAAGAAATTGTCTTTGGAGACAGAAACCAAAGGAAATGTATTTCTAATTAAGTGCAGATTTTTAACCATTAAGTTGGAGGATGACTGAAGTATTTCCTAAGCCTTATTGCAATGAATATGGGAAAGGGAGGAGGTGTTGAACTTATAAAAGATTTTTTATTCTTAGCTTTTTAAAATTCACTTTAATTGTAAGAATATTTTGCTTCAGCTCTATATATGTACATCATGTGAGTACCTTTGGAGGTTAGAAGAAGACATTGAGTTCCTTGAAACAGGAATTATAAACCAAGACTGTACGCTGCCTTGTGGGTCCTGGGAAGGAACTCAGTTCCTCTGTAAAAGCAAAGGTGCTTTTAGGTGCTGAGACATCTCTACATCAGGATTAATTTATGTTTAATAAGTGTGTGTGTGTGTGTGTGTGTGTGTGTGTGTGTGTGTTTATATCTGCATCTGAGTGCAAGAGCCCAAACAAGCTACAACAGCTCCCCTAATCTTCTGAAGGCTGAGTTATAGGCTGTTGTGAGCTTCTCTATGTGTTACAAGAGGGATGTCTGCCTTCTGCACTCTTTTTCTTTAATTTTCTATAATCTTTGTTTGAATTCCAATTGACCCACTTCAAAGACAGAGTGGGTCAATTCGCATTCTTCTGCATGCTGACCTCCAGTTGACACATCACCATTTATTGAAGAGGCTATCTTTTTTCCACTGGATGTTTGTAACTCCCTTATCAAAGATCAAGTGACCATAAGTCTGTGGGTTCATTTCTGGGTCTTCAATTCTATTCCACTAATCTACTTGCCTGTCACTGTATTAATACCATGCAGGTTTTAGCACAATTGTTTTGTAGTACTGCTTGAGGTCAGGGATATTGATTCCCCCAGAAGTCCTTTTATTGGTGAGAATAGTTTTAGCTATCCTGGGTTTTTTGTTGCTCTAGATGAATTTGAGAATTGCTCTTTCTAGATCTATGAAGAATTGATTTGGGATTTTGATGGGGATTGCATTGACTCTGTAGATTGCTTTTGGCAAGATGGCCATTTTTACTATATTGATCCTGCTATGGTTCTCTTTGTTTCTACTTGATGGATTTCACCCTTAGTTTGATGATTTCCTGCCTTCTACTCCTCCTGATTGAATTAGCTTCTTTTTTGTTCCACGGCTTTCTGGTGTGCTGTTAAGCTGCTAGTGTATGCTCTCTTCAGTTTCTTTTTGGAGGCACTCAAAGCTATGAGTTTTCCTCTTTCATTGTGTCCCATAGATTTGGGTAGGTTGTAATTTCATTTTCATTGAATTCTAAAAAGTCTTTGATTTCTTTCTTTATTTCTTCCTTGACCAAGGTGTTATTGAGTAGAGTATTGTTTAGTTTCCATGTGTATGTGGCTTTTTGTTGTTTTTCTTGCTATTGAAGACCAGTTTTACTCCACAGTGATCTGATAGGAGGCATGGGATTAGTGTGATCTTGTATTTGTTGAAGTCTGTCTTGTGACCAATTATAAGATTGATTTTGGGGAAGGTACCATCTGGTGTTGAGAAAATGTATATTATTTTGCTTTGGGATGAAATATTATATTTATATAATAACAGATTATATATATAATTATATATATAATCTGTTAAAAACCAATTGGTCCAAAGCTTCAATTAGTTTCACTGTGTCCCTGTTTAGTTTCTGCTTTCCTGATCGGTCCATTGAGGAGAGTGGAGTGTTGAAGTCACCCACAATTATTGTGTTAGGTGTAATGTGTGCTTTAAGCTTTAGTAAAGTTTCTTTTATGAATGAGGGTGCCCTTGCATTTGGAGCATAGACATTCAGTATTGAGAGTTCTTCTTCATGGATTTTCCCTTTGACCAGCAAGAAGTGACCTTCCGGGTCTCTTTTGATGACTTTAGGTTGAAAGTCAATTTTATGTGATATTAGAATGGCTACTCCAGCTTGTTTCCTGAGACCATTTGCTTGTAAAATTGTCTTCCAGCCTTTTGCTCTAAGGTAGTGTTTGTCTTTGACACTGAGATGTTTTTCCTGTATGCAGCAAAATGTAGGGTCCTGTTTCTGTATCAAGTCTGTTAGTCTATGTGTTTTTATTAGTGAATTGAGTCCATTGATGTTAAGAGATATTAAAGAATAGTAATTATTACTTCCTTACATTTTAAAGTTATTTTTTATATCTGAGTGCTTATCTTCTTTTGGGTTTGATGAGAGGAGGTTTCTATCTTGCTTCTTCCTTGGTGTAGTTTCCCTGCTTGTGTTGGGAATTCCCCTATTATTCTTTGTAGGTCTGGGTTTGTGGAAAGATATCAAAATTTTGTTTTGTCATGGAATACCTTGGTTTCTCCATCTATGGCAATTGAGAGTTTTGCAGGGTATAGTAGTTTTGGCTGAAATTTGTGTTTTCTTAGAGTCTTCATGATATCTGCCCAGGATCTTCTAGATTTCATGGTCTCGGGTGAGAAAATCTGGTGTAATTCTGATAGGTCTTCCTTTATATGTTACTTGGCCTTTTTCTCTTACTGCTTTTAATATTCTTTCTTTGTTTAGCACATTTGGGGTTTTGATTATTATGTGAATGGAGGTATTTCTGTTCTGGTCCAGTCTGTTTGGAGTTCTGTAGGCTTCTTGTATATTCATGGCCATTTCACTCTTTAGGTTTCGGAAGTTTTCTTCCATAATTTTGTAGAAGATATTTGCTGGCCATTTAAGGTGTAAATCTTCCCTCTCATCTATACCTATAATCCTTAGGTTTGGTCTTCTCATTTTGTCCTGGATTTCCTGAATGTTTTGGTTACAAACTTTTTACATTTTGCATTTTCTTTGACTGTTGAATCAATGGTTTCTATGGTATCTTTGGCATCTGAGATTCTTTCTTCTATCTCTTGCATCCTATTGTTGATATTTGCATCTATGGCCCCTGATTTCTTCCCAAGGTTTTCTATCTCCAAAGTTGTCTCCCTTTGTGATTTCTTAGTTGTTTCTATTTCTGTTTTTAGATCCTGGATGGTTTTGCTCAGATCTTTTGCTTGCTTGTTTCTGGTTTCATGTAATTTTTTTATGAGATTTTTGTGTTTCCTCTTTCATGACTTCTACTTGCCGACCCATGTTCTCCTGTATTTCTTTAAGTGATTTTTTTTATTTCCTTCTTAATGGCTTCTATTTTTTGATCCATATTCTCCTGAATTTTTTAAGTGATTTTTGTTTGCCTTGTAAGTGCTTCTAACTTTTGATTCATTTTCTCCTGTATTTTTTTAAGAGATTTATCTATGTGTTCCTCTAACATCATCCTGACCAGTGATTTTAGATCTGAATCTTGTTTTTCTTGTGTGTTGGGGTATCTGGGACTTACTGCTGTTGGACAACTGGGTTCGGATGGTGCGATATTGCCTTAATTTCTGTTAGTAACATTGCTATGCTTGCCTTTTGCCATCTGGTCATCTCTGGCGTTAGTTAGTCCTGTAGTCAGTAGCTGGTGCTTGAACCTTCTGTGGTCTTGTAAGGGTATCTCCCTACCACTGGATGACTGGGTTTCCCCTGGCACAGATTGCTGATGTACAACCAGGTACCTGGTTCTGCCTGCTCGGTCATAGCAGTAGCCAAGATGGTGGCGGCTGTGGGGAGTGCAGGGTCCCCCCCAGGGCACAGAACCCAGGCTTGCCTGGGAGCCAGGAATAGCTGCACTGTCCAGATCTAGCTCACAGATTGCTGCCTGGAGGCCTGAGTCCCCAGAGATCTTAAACTTGGGATATCTTAGGTACCTGGTTCCTCCTGTTAGGTCCAAGCAGCAGCCAAGATGATGGTGACTGTGGGGAGTGCCCTCTGCAGTCTTAACCATTGAGTCATCCAGAGAATTCCAGCATTCTCTTTCTACCTTCCCAGTCCTGGGGTTACAAGTTTTGCTACCAAACTGAGCTATTCTTTGTGGATTCTGAAGGTGAACCGACAATCAGACCTTTATTCTGAGTAGCACATTTCCAAAGAATCATGTTTCCATCCTTATAATTTTTTAAGTAGGTAATAGTAATACTCCTTATACTGCTTTTGTATTTTTAAGGATTTTGATTAGATTTAATTTGATTTTGTGTGTGTGTATCTGTGAAAGACAGAATATGGCACTGGATGTCCTGGAGCTAGAATTGTAATTGTAACAGAGTGTGGGAGACTTCTGACATGGATCCTAGGCCAACTCTAGTCCTCTCCAAGAAAAGAAAGTGCCCTTAACCACTGGGCTCTATCTATCTATCACCTGACCCCAAAGCTAATATTCTTTCTATTCTTACTGCTGGTAAAATGATGATATTGCCCCATCTGTCTTCTTACTACCTGCATACAACCCTGCCAATTTGTTACTTGTGAGTAGACATTCGGAATAGGATTTGAAGGGCTCAGAAAAATGCTGGATGAATTGTGGAACAGAGATCTGTGGTGAAAGAAGTTCAAAGGTAGAGGTATTAAATAGAATGCCAAAGTAAATCATAGCTTTATATGTTTTTCAGGATCAGGAAGACAGAGTTTGTAGCAGGTTTTTATTACATTCAAAACTCACAAGTAGAATCCTAAGGACACAAGTGAGAACACTAAAGTGATTCCAGCTAGCTTGATCCCACCCCAGCACCACCTACCTTTTCAAATTGACAGGCCAATTCACTACCTATCACTAAAACAATCAAACAGGAATCTTTGTTATATCTAATATGATTTGCTTCATCCTTGCTTTTTACTGATGTCCAGCTTCTCTGAACTTCCTACCACATAAAGGTCCTTTCATAATGAGTTTATGTGATGTGATTTAGGAGATGAATGGGAGATATATTTTAATTAATATTACAAAGCTTGAAAATATATAAAAATATTTTAGAATCAGGGAAAACAAGGTCAAATTTTAGACCAATACTGCTGATCCTATTGCTCAATTACCTTTTATTGGCAGCTTTGCAGGATCTTGAATCACCTAGGAGTCAAATGCTTGGACATGACTATGAGAGAGTTTCTAGACAGGGTGGATAGAAAGGCCCAGCATCAATGTGGGCATCAAGTATAAAGGACTGGGAACCAGGAGTGTGTAGGGAAAAGAAAGTGAGCTGAGCATTTCATCTCTCTCTCTCTCTCTCTCTCTCTCTCTCTCTCTCTCTCCTTCGTCTGCAGATGTAATGTGACCAGTGGCCATAAATACCCTTGGCTATGTCTACCATGGGGGACTGTACCCTTGACTTTCAAGATTTTAATTAGTCCTTCCTTCCTTATTTTGGCAAAGCAACAGGTAATGAATGCTTTGCTTAAAATGTGCTTATTTCACAAATTACAGAATTTATGAAGAACATTTTATACCTGTTCATATTGTCTAAAATATCTGTCTTCTTTCTGCACAATCAGTTCAAAAGAACTTAATATTACCTAGAACAATTACCCTCACAGCTTACCACATGGATGTTGGCCACCTGACACTTGGTACTTTACTGTTTGATGAGGACATACGGTTTGATAGGACTTATAGTGTCAGCACACTAGATAAGATTCAAAGAATCTTCAGATCAATGTTCTGTAGGTTTGCAGTTATGGGATTTACATAATTAACAGTCATCATGGAATGCTTGTGTATATTGAAGTTTGCACCCTGTATTAAACTATACTTCTTCTTGCCTACTAAATAAGAAATACTAAGGACAATGTGCTTCCTCTCCTTTATATTAATACACATTAAAGGGGAAATAAGGAGGAAGTTATACACAAAGCAGCCCCTCTGAGACCCAGAACTATGGTTCAGCAGAGTAAAGGCAAGTGTCATTGAGTCTAATGACCTGAGTTTGATCGTAGGAAAAGACACCCAAAAAAGTGAGGCGAGAATGTGGTGGTGCATGCCTTTAATTCCAGGACTTGAGAGGCAAAGGCAAGTGGATTTCTGAGCTTGAGGCCAGTGTGGTCTACAGAGTGAGCTCCAGGACACCCAAGGCTATACAGAGAAACTCTGCCTCAAAAACAAACAAACAAACAAAAAAAAAACACTAGCAAACAAAATGAGAGCCAATCCATGCAAACTGTCCTCTGACCTTTGTGCCATGACAATTGTATACACCACAACACAAATGAATCAATGAATATCATTAATTTTAAAATGCAAAAGTGACTTATTTTTGTTCTAACATACATCTTTTCTGTTTGCCTTCTTCAAGAGGAAAGCTCATTTGTTTTTCCTCTGTGCACTAAGGAACTCAGCAGTTACTTCCTGGGGCCTGCCTTTTCTTTCCTTTCTTCGAGGAGAAGAAATGGTACAATGAATGTAGACCTACTGGCAGTGAGGCAAAACCAGGGAATAATTCACCCAGAGTTCCAAGCATCCTCCTGCAGAGAGGCAGGAAGATCCTTTTCACTAAGCCATCTGTTTTTCAGGTCTTAGACCCAAGTGCAGGGACTTAGTTTTCCATTAGCATATGTGCTCAGTAACTATCATTAAGAAGATCAAAACAATGAAGTGTTTTTTTCTTACTTTTAGGTGTTTTTGTTTGTTTGGTTGTTGTTGTTTTGCACATAGTAGGCTCTTATGAGACGCTCTATGTAATAGGTGCATGTTAAAAAATTTTAAATTACTTTAGAGTTCTAAAATTTTTATTTTAAGTATATACATTAAAAGACATTAAGGCCAGAAGAGCTCGGCAGAGCCGGGTACCAACAGCTCAGCCAAGGTCACACTGTGCTTTCAGCGGGCCGCCATCTTGCCTCGGGACACCGCGCGAACTGTGGGCACAGTGAGCAGCTGGAGTCAGGTGCGTGAACAGAGATATAGCTTAGCTTAGCTCTGCAGGAGATCTGGGCATAGACAGGTCAGCTGCGGGTGCAGACCACCGCGGCCTGCGGCCGGCTCTCCAGGTGGGCTGGCAGCGAGGGGCCATCTTGCCTCGAGACACAGCACGAAGTCTAGCAGCTGGAGTCAGGGGCTTGGACTGAGAGCTAGCATAGTCCAGCACAGACAACGCTGCCAGAAGAGATCAGCAGAGCCAGGTACCAATAGCTCAGCCAAGGTCACTGTCTCCTGGGGACATGTGCGCTGTGCTTTCAGCAGGGTGCCATCTTGCCTCGGGACACCACGCACATGAACTGCAGGCACAGCAGGCTGCTAGAGTCAGGTGTGTGGACAGAGATATAGCTTATCTTAGCTCTACAGGAGATCTGGGCACAGACAGATCAGCTGCAGGTGCAGACCACCACGGCATGCTCTCCGGGCGAGCTGGCAGCAAGGGGCCATCTTGCCTCAGGACACAGCTCGGAATTCTAGCAGCTGGAGTCAGGGGCTTGGACTGAGAGCTAGCGTAGTCCAGCACAGACAACGCTGCCAGACTCTAGCCCGCAACCAGAGCCAGAAGAGATCTACAGATCCAGGTACCAACAGCTCAGCCAAGGTCACTGTCTCCTGGGGACAGGCGCCCTGTGTTTTCAGTGGGGCTGCTATCTACAATAAGACCAACTAACTCCAGAGATAAAGAGATGGCAAAAGGCAAACGTAGGAACGTTATTAACAGAAATCAAGGTAATATGGCACCATCTGAACCCAATTCGCCAACCACAGCAAGTCCTGGATACCCCAGCACACCAGAAAAACAAGAGTTAGATATAAAAGCGCAGGTCATGATGCTCCTAGAGGAACACAAAAAAGACATAAACAAATCTCTTAAAGAAATGCAGGGGAACATCAATAGAGTAGAAGCTCTTACAATCCAAACACAAAAAACACTTAAAGAACTCCAGGAGAATATGGGCTATCAGACAGAAACCAATAAAGAAGAAATGAGAAAATCAGTTAAATAAATGCAGGAGAACTTGAAACAACAGGCAGAAGTCATGAAAGAGGGAGCACAAAAATATATTAAAGAATTACATAAAAACACAAACAAATGAAGGAACTGAGGAAAACCATCCAAGATCTAAACACAGAGGTAGAAACAACTAAGAAATCACAAAAGGAGGCAACTTTGGAGATAGAAAACCTTAGGAAGAAATCAGGGGTCGTAGATGCAAACATCAACAACAGAATACAAGATGGAATAGCCATTTTAATATCAGATAAAATTGACTTTCAACCCAAAGTCATGAAAAGAGACACAGAAGGTCACTTCTTGCTAGGCAAAGGAAGAATCCACCAAGAAAAACTCACCATTCTAAACATCTACGTTCCAAATATAAGGGCACCCTCATTTGTAAAAGAAACTTTACTAAAGCTCAAAGCACACATTGCACCTAACACAATGATTGTGGGGGACCTCAATACTCCACTATCCACAGTGGACCGACAAGGAAAACAGAAACTAAACAGGGACATGGAGAAACTCATCAAAACTTTTGACCAATTGGATTTAACATATATATATATATATATATATATATATATATATATATATAACATTTCACCCTAAAGCAAAAGCCTATACCTTTTTCTCAGCCCCTCATGGTACCTTCTCCAAAATTGACCATATAATTGGACACAAGACAGATCTCAACAAATATAAAAAGATTGAACTAATCCAATGCCTCTTATCAGATCACCATGGAGTAAGAGTGTTCTTCAATAGCAACAAAAACAACAGAAAATCCTCATACATGTGGAGGCTGAACAATATTTTACTCAATGATATCTTAGTCCAGGAAGAAATAAAGAAAGAAATCAAAGATTTCTTAGAATTTAATGAAAATGAAGGCACAACATACCCAAATCTATGGGACACAATGAAAGCAGTGCTTAGAGGAAAACTCATAGCCCAGAGTGTCTCCAAAAAGAAACAGGAGAGAGCATATACTAGCAACTTAATGGCTCACTTGAAAGCTCTGGAACAAAAAGAAGCAATTTCACCCAGGAGGAGTAGAAGACAGGAAATCATCAAACTCAGGGCTCAAATCAATCAAGTTGAAACAAAAGAGAACTATACAAAGAATCAACAAAACCAGGAGCTGGTTCTTTGAGAAAATAAACAAGATAGATAAACCCCTAGCCAGACTTACCAAAGGGCACAGAGACAGTATTCAAATTAACAAAATTAGAAATGAAAAGGGAGATATAACAACAGAAACTGAGGAAATTAAAAAAAAAATCATCAGATCCTACTACAAAAACTTATACTCAACACAACTGGAGATCCTGGAGGAAATGCACAATTTTTTAGACAGTTACCAAATACCAAAATTAAACCAGGATCAAATAGATCATCTAAACAGACCCATAACCCCCAAAGAAATAGAAGGGTCATAGACAGTCTTCCAACCAAAAAAAGCACAGGACCAGACGGTTTTAGTGCAGAATTCTATCAGACCTTCAAAGAAGTCCTGATACTGATACTCTTCAAATTATTCCACAAAATAGAAACAGAAGGAACACTACCCAACTCATTCTATGAAGCCACAATTACCCTGATACCAAAACCACAGAAAGATCCAACTAAGAAAGAGAACTACAGGCCAATTTATCTTATGAATATCGATGCAAAAATACAAACAAAATACTTGCCAACTGAATCCAAGAACACATCAAAACGATCCTTCACCATGATCAAGTTGGCTTCATCCCAGGGATGCAGGGATGGTTCAATATACCGAAATCCATCAACGTATTCCACTACATAAACAAACTCAAGGAAAAAAACCACATGGTCATCTCATTGGATGCTGAAAAAGCATTTGACAAAATTCAGCATCCTTTCATGCTAAAGGTCTTGGAAAGAGCAGGAATTCAAGGCCCATATCAAAACATAGTAAAAGCAATATACAGCTTTTTTTTTTTTTTTTACCAGTATCCCACATCAAGGTAAATGGAGAAAAATTTGAAGCAATCCCACTAAGGACTAGACAAGGCTGCCCACTCTCACCATATCTCTTCAGTATTGTACTTGAGGTACTAGCTAGAATAATTAGACAACAAAGGGAAGTCAAATGGATACAAATCGGAAAGGAAGAAGTGAAACTATCACTATTCGCAGATGATATGATAGTATACTTATGTGACCCAAAAACCTCCACCAGAGAACTCCTGCAACTGATAAACAACTTCAGCAAAGTGGCTGGCTATAAAATCAACTCAAGCAAATCAGTAGCCTTCCTATACGCGAAGGATAAGCAGACAGAGAAAGAAATTAGGGAAATGACACCCTTCACAATAGCCACAAATGATATAAAGTATCTTGGAGTGATGCTAACCAAACATGTGAAAGATTTATATGACAAAAACTTCAGGTCTCTGAAGAGGGAAATTGAAGAAGACATCAGAAAATGGGAAAATCTTCCATGCTCGTGGGTTGGCAGGACTAATATACTCAAAATGGCAATCTTACCCAAAGCAATATACAGATTCAACGCAATCCCAACTCAGTTCTTCATAGAGTTAGAAAGAGCAATTCTTAAATTCATCTGCAATAACAAAAAAACCAGGATAGCTAAAACTATCATCAACAGCAAAAGAACTTCTGGAGGAATCAATATCCCAGACCTCAAGCAATATTACAGAGCAGTAGTATTAAAAACTGCATGGTATTGGTTCAGTGACAGGGAGGCAGATCAATGCAATAGGATCGAAGACCCAGAATTGAACCCACACATCTATGGTCAATTTTTGTTTGACAAAGGAGCTGAAAACATCCAGTGGAAAAATGATAGCCTTTTCAACAGATGGTGCTGGCTCAACTGGAGGTCACCATGCAGAAGAATGAGAATTGATCCACTCTTATCTCCTTGCACTAAGCTCAACTCCAAGTGGATCAAGGACCTCCACATAAAACCAGACACACTAAAACTAATAGAAAAGAAACTGGGGAAGACCCTGGAGGACATTGGCTCAGGGGAAAAATTCCTGAACAGAACACCAATTGCTTATGCTCTAAGATCAAGAATAGACAAATGGGACCTCATAAAATTACAAAGTTTCTGTAAGGCAAAAGACACTGTCAAAAGGATAAATCGGCAACCAACAAATTGGGAAAAAATCTTCACCAACCCCACATCCTACAGAGGGCTAATTTCCAATGTATACAAAGAACTCAAGAGTTTAGACCCCAGAAAACCAAATAACCCTATCCAAAAATGGGGTACAGAGCTAAATAGAGACTTTTCACCTGAAGAAATTTGGATGGCTGAGAAACACCTTAAAAAATGTTCAACATCACTAGTCATTAGGGAAATGCAAATCAAAACAACCCTGAGATTTTACCTTACACCAGTCAGAATGGCTAAGATTAAAAACTCGGAAGACATCAGGTGTTGGCGAGGATGTGGAGAAAGAGGAACACTCCTCCACTGCTGGTAGGAATGCAAGCTGGTACAACCACTCTGGAAATCAGTATGGCGGTTCCTCAGAAAACTGGATGTGATACTTCTGGAGGACCCAGCCATACCACACCTGGGTATATACCCAGAAGGTTCCCCAGCATGCAATAAGGATACATGCTCCACTATGTTCATAGCAGTCTTATTCATAATAGCCAGAAGCTGGAAAGAACCCAGATGTCCCTCAACAGAGGAATGGATACTAAAAATGTGGTATATATATACACAATGGAGTACTATTCAGCCATAAGAAACAATGAATTCATGAAATTCTTAGATAAATGGATGGAGTTGGAGAACATCATACTAAGTGAGGTGACCCAGTCTCAAAAGAATACCCATGGTATACAGTCACTTATAAGTGGATATTAGCCTAGAAGCTTGGAACACAAAAGACATAAATCACATATCAAGTCATGTCTCACAAGAAGAAAGGAGTGGACACTGGTGCTAGAATGGACCAAAACATCATTGTGGGGGTGTACAAGAACAGTGAGGTGGGAAGGGGTGGATGAGGGAGCAGGGGGAGGGAAACAGGCATGTGGGACCTTTGGGGGTGGGGAACCAGAAAAAGGGAAATGAATTGTAAATATAGAATATATCCAATAAAAGAAGACATTAAAACATTATATTCTATCTTCCTGTTCATAGAAATATTGTCTGTATTACAGAATGATATATCCGCCAAAAACAAATGAAAATAAGTATCATTTCATAGGTGAGATATTTGAAATTAATTGCTGTTTTACTTCCGTAAAGACAACGAAAATAGTATAAATCATTTGATAGTGCTCCTGTAACTCCATTTGATGGGTAAGAAGATGCTCCCATGAATGTTATAGTGTCCTTGTACAAAAATTGCTGAGTATGAACACCTGCATTCCTGCATTTGCCTTCCTAGCACTCATTTATTAGAACAATTATTATTTAAAAATGGTAATCATTAACATTTTGTCTAGCTCCACAAGTTACTTGGCAATAACCAGGTATGCCTGACTCACTATCAAAGGATCTGCTTGTCCCCTCTGTTCTTTTTTGCTCTTCTTGCCTTCCCATTCCTGTCCTGCCCTCTTGTCCCTTACCTCCTCTCTCTCCACATGCTGATGTCACCCCTCTCTCCTTCCCTCCTTTTCTCTCTGTCTCTGTTGTTGTCTCTGTCTCTCTGTTTCTCCGTATCTGTCTGTCTTTCTCCCTGTCTCTGTCTCTCTGCCTCTCTCTCTCTCTCTCTCTCTCTCTCTCTCTCTCTCTCTCTCTCTCTGTCTGTCTCTCTCTCTGCATTTCTCTGCCTCTACTACCCTTTTTACTCCCCTCCTCATGTGCTGAATAAACTCAACTCTATACTATGCCTTAATGTTGATCATTCCTCAGGTGGAAGGAATGCCTTAGCATGGGCCTGCAGAGGTACCCATTCCCCCATAACTCACCACACAGCCACTAGTTACTATATTATTATTATTATTATTATTATTATTATTATTATTATTATTATTAAATGTGTGCATGGCCATGAGTGCCTATAATCCCAGCTCACAGTGACCGAAATAGGTGGATCTTAAGGACTTGCTAACAACCCAGCCAATACCCTATTGTAAGTTTCTGGGTCTGTAAAAGACTTTGTATCAAGGCAATAACACAGAGATAGCAAAATACTAGTGTTTTGCTCAGTTCTCCACATGTATGTGCATATATATAAATATCTATATATGCTAATGTTCTTACAGCAAACACACACATGCATTTAAAAAGTCCATGATGTTTAGAACTGTTTCCCACTCTACACTAATCTCTAAACCTGTCATTTTGGAAACATTTCCCTTTACACTAAAACTTTGTATGAAAAATTAAAAAGATGGAAACCAAGGGTAACCACAAATAATTTAAGGTTGAGTTATCTAAAACTACTTAAAACCTTTATCCCTGTGCTTTCATTGCTAACATCTACAGTGTTTTCTAAACCTAAATATGAAGATTATCCTACATCAGATCAATATATCCTTTTTTCAAGAGGAGATATCCAATGAGTGACAAGATAGCACAACTATGAGGATTTGAGTTCAACCCCTATAACTCAGGTAAAAAGCCAGCTGCATCAACTCATGCTTCAAATCCAAGCATGAGGTGAGTATAGGAAGGGGAAATAGGGACAATAAATCATTAGGGTTTGTTTTTCAATCATCCTGGTCAAATCAGTAAGCTACAAATTCAGTGAAAATCTGCCACAGAAAGGGGGCAGTGGTGATTGAAGAGGATACCCTAACTTCTCCTCTATCCTCAACAGTCATATACAGAACATATGCATAGGAATGACCTTACCCAGGTTCAGGTACAGAGCTAGCCTGCCCTTCTGGAGTTCCAAGGTGATGTGGTCTCCACGTTGTCCTTCTCCATGAAACAGAACTCCATCTCCTTGTATGCTCTTAAACTTCAGGGAGATCACATCTTTGAGGGTGCTCATTGTCTTCTGATTGAACCTGTATAAAAGTGAGCTCTGGCCATCAAAGTCAGCTACATCTGATCCTGAGAGCAGAGAAAAGAGAGAAAATATGTCACTGTGTTTCCTCATGGCAGCTATTTTTGATTCTCATCTTTGATGCTGCTCTGTTCATGGGAATGCTCCTGAAATCAGTAAGATCTCTCTTAGAAGGAGTCCTATAGAGTAGAATCAAACTATGTAGAATCCAAGGAATCATGCATTCGTAGGCCAAGTGTACACACCAGATTGAAGTAGAAATACCTGGTAGTGATTGCTAAACAAAACAAAACAAGAAACAAACAAACAAAACAAACAAACAAAGAGAAGAAGCATGTCCAAGAAGGAAGCTGTAACATAATTCACTCCAATAAGTTGTATTACTTAAAAGAGGCTCAAGGCAGTGATTGGGCATTCAGATAAGAGGGATGACATTAGACAAAATTAATGGGAGAACCTAACTCACTACATATTAGATCAGGCAGCCGTATTAGGCCTTAAGATTCAATTTTCCACCAGGGCAACCAAGGTTTTCAGAGAAAACACATCAAAGGGACAGCCAATCAGCAATTGCCTGACATCTGGCTTACAACAGATACAGATAAGTCCTTACAAGGTAACCCTCTCTCCCTCCCTTGACTTATGAACCAATCAGAAGTGTACAAATATCTCAAAAGCTCAGCCAATGCTCAAGAAAGGTGACCCAAACTCAACTGGAAAAACCCTAACTGGCTTTTAAAGGGGCTTGTTATCTACCCTTGTGGCCATTATTTTGTTTGAATCGTTGATCCATACATGATGGCTTTTTTTCCAGAATAAATGTTCTTTGTCTTTGCAAACTATCAAAATTGGGTTCCTCTTTAAGTGATTCTTGGATCCTCACAATATAGTACCTGGAGATCTAGAAATGATGGAACTTTAGAAGTAAGGAGAAGCTTGCTTTAAAGCCTGGAGAGGTGCTTCATAACCATAAGAATAAGGGGAATATAGGATGAGCTAGAAAAATATATTGTGCTATGCAAGGGATACTGAGACAGACAAGAAGAGCCTCCTCAGAGAGCACCATTTGGAGCTCCTGTGAAGAAATACCTCTGAGGAGTTTTGGTCCTATCCTTGGAACAAATAAAATATGTGATATTAATCCTTTTTAGGGGTGGCAACCAGACTGCATCTCACTCCTTTCTCCCTACTCCAGCCCTTAAATCCCAGTTCTTTACTCTCAGTTTTCTTGAGATAAGCTTGGTCAAATTCCATAGTTATTATCAGGTAGGATTTCGCATTCTATGCCTGCTAAATTTCATTTAGCATATTGTAATCCAGTTCTGTTGGTATGGAAGCCAGATAGTGAAAGTCAAGAAGTCTTGATCTAAACAAAGTTTTGAACAAATAAAATATGCACAAACTGACAAGTGTCTATCAAAATATGCAATGGAGAAATTTATTTGATAGTGTGTGTGTGTGTGTGTGTGTGTGTGTGTGTGTGTGTGTGTGTAAACATTCATGCACATGTGCAGGTTTGCACAAGCTGCATGTGGAGATTAGATATTGATACTGGGGTGTCTTCCTCACTCACATTCTAGACTCATATAGCCCAGCTTGTTCTTGAATTCACAATATTACCAAGGACAGCTTTGAACTTCTCATCTCTCTATCTCTAGTATTTAAGTGCTGGGATTATAAGATTGTACCATGTGCCTGGTTTTATGCAGCTATGAGGAGAACTCAAGGCCTTGTGCATGGAACATACGCTCTCTATCAGTTGATTTGGCTCTCCAACTCTCATTTTTCACTGAGAATGTTCTCAACAATTAAGCAAACTGAATGGTCAGTGAGCTCCAGGGATCTCATTCTGCCCTGAGGCTGAGATTACAGATGTGTTTCATACTGAGACAAGCTTCTTAAATGTGTGCTGAATTAATATTGTCATGCTTGTACAGTAAGCACTTTACCACTAAGCAATCTCCATTGCTCCTTAGAAGAAATATTGTTACTTGCATATTCTTTCTCTATTTTATTACAAAAATCATAGTGCAAAGTATTATTACTTCTATAATACAAAAAAATGTAAGGCTACTTAATTACAACTTAGAAAAGATTCATCATATAGTATCTGAGGAGGGTGAAACAGAGATGAAGGGCTGTGTAGACAGGATACAGTTATTCTTATTTGAAATCCAGAAGCCACAAAATCTTATTTTGTCAGGATTTATTAACAACTAAAAAATTCTTAGATTGAGTATTAATACTGACAACTTAATTATTTTTCTTGTTCAAGGATATAAAATTATCCTTAATAAACAATGTTTGAAAGGAAGAAAAATCATGATTTTCTGTAATTACATTGAAAATAAAATTCTATAACTTATTTTTTACATAAACAGTTAACAACAATATTCTTGAAGGCTCCAGATTGTAAAAAGCAACTGGCCAGATGAAGGGCGGTTTTTACAATATCCTGTGTTTTTCTTTCTCTCTTTCCTTCTTTCTTTCTTTCTTCTTCATTTTTTCTTTCTTTCTTCTTTCTTCTTTTTCATCCTTTATTATTAAATATATTATTCATTCACATTTCAAATATTATTTCCCTTTCCAGTTTTACACCCCTCCTAGAAACCCCCAACCAATCCTCCCTTCCCTTACCTCCATGAGGATGCCGCTTCATACAACCCACTCCCAACCCTCCCTTGATTTCCCCACCCTGGGCCATCTATCCAACCTTCATAGGAACAAGGATCTCTTCTCCAACAAATGCCCAATGCATTCCTCTGCCAAAATGTGGCTGGAACTATATTTACCCTTTGGTTGATAGCCTAGTCTCTGGGAGCCTTGGGATTCTGGTTGGCTGACATCATCATTCTTCCCATGAGGCTGAAAACCCCTACAGCTCCTCCAGTCCTCCCTCCAACTCCTCAATTGGGGACCCTGCTCCCAGTCTAATGGTCGGCTAGTAGCATCTGCCTCTGTAATTGTAAGGCTCTGGCATGGTCTGACCTCTCTGGAGACAGTCATAGGAAGGCAAAGAAGTAAAACTCAGGGGACAGGAGATACTGGCCAGGGTGTGGAGAAAGAGGAACACTCCTACATTGCTGGTGGGATTGCAAGCTGGTACAACCACTCTGGAAATCACTTTGGCAGTTCCTCAGAAAATTAAACATAGT
Organism: Apodemus agrarius; assembly: GCA_964023405.1. Lineage (NCBI taxonomy): Eukaryota > Metazoa > Chordata > Mammalia > Rodentia > Muridae > Apodemus > Apodemus agrarius. The sequence continues at coordinate 100,933,156 of OZ030017.1, read as the reverse complement.
ACTACCTAAGGATGCAGCTATACCACTCCTGGGCATATACCCAGAAGATGCTCTTACATATAATAAGGACACATGTTCCTTTATATTCATAGCAGCCTTATTTATAATAGACAGAAGCTGGAAAGAACCCATTTATCTGTCAACAGAAGAATGGATACAGAAAATGTGGTATATTTATTAAAAACAATGAATTCCTGAAATTCTTAGGCAAATGGATGGAACTGGAAATTGTCATCCAGAGTGAGGTAACACAATCACAAGGGAACACATATGGTATGTACTCACTGATAAGCCCAAAAGCTCAGAATAAACAAGATATAATTCACAGCCCAAGAAGAAAGAATAACAAAGTGTGGGTCCTTTAGTTTTTCTGAGAAAGGGAACAAAATACTCACAAGATCAACTAGGGAGACAAAGTTTGGTACAAAGACTAAAGGAAAGATCATCCAGAGGCTGTCCTGTGTGGGGATTCATCCTATAAACAATCACCAAACCCAGACACTATTTTGAATGATAAGAAGTGCTTTACTATGTTTTTCAAAACCTTCCAACTTAATATTATCACTACATCTATGCGTAATGTACTCACTCATCTTCAAGCTGAAATTATGGAGCTTTTGGCCATATTGCTCTGTCTTGGGTATGAGAGCCATGACTAGGGAGACTATCCGAGCTATAGCTTGCCAGCTGGATCACCTTTGCAATTTTATCTCTGTAAGATTTAAATTCATATATAAGATAAATACATTAGAAATAAATAATTCATAATCTTTAGGGGAAAATTGCTCAAGGCTAGGTGTATAACTCAGTGAATATTGAGGAGGGGATCAGCATAGACTCTAGCATTCCTTTTAAACCAGCAGAAGTACCTGTAATCCCAGAACTATGGAGACAAAACCAGGGAACTAGCTAGCTAGCAAGTCTAGATGAAAAGGCAAGGTCCAGGTTCAATGAGAGACCTAGTGGTTAACAGTGAAGAGTACTCTTTCAGTTCCCAACATTCACATGGGTGGTTCACTGCAGAATATAACTCTTGATTCTGGTCACTCAATGCCTTCTGAACCCTACAGGCAGTTGCACTCACCTGTGTACATAATCCAATCCCAAATGGTTAAAAGCAAAATAAAAGAAATATTAAATAAAGTGGTTAGAAACTGAGAAAATATCTGATATCCATCTCAATATATGTTTTAGTCTGGGTTCTCTAGAGTCACAGATCATATGGGCAGTCTCTTTTTAGTTAGGGAATTTGTTGATGACTTACAGTCTGTAGTCCAACTCCCCAACAGTAGTCAGCAGCAGCTGTGGATGGAAGTCCAAGGATCTTGCAGTTGCTCAGTCCCACGAAGCAAGCCGGCAAGGAAGAATCAGTCTTCCTTCTTTCAATGTCCTTATATATGTCTCCAGTAGAAGGTGTAGCCCAGATTAAAAGTGTACACCTTTAATCTCAGATGACCTTGAACTGGAATCCATGCTTCAAGATCTCCATGCTAAGTCCAGGTCAGAAACTTATATCTCTGAGCCTCCAAATTAGGATCACAGGTGAGCCTTCCAATTCTAGATTGTAGTTCATTCCACATATAGTCAAGTTGACAACCAGGAATAGCCACTACAATATATATGCACACTCATGTGGGCCTTTGTACACACATACACAAAAGCATAAGTGAAATGGTAGAAGAGTCCAGATATATTGAAAGAGCTGGGAATGGTGGTACACGCCTGTAATGCCAGCACTTTGGAGGCAGAGGCAGGCGGAATTCTGAGTTCGAGGCCAGCCTGGTCTACAGAGTGAGTTCTAGGACAGCCAGGGCTACACAGGGAAACCCTGTCTCAAAAATAAAAAACAAAAACAGATAGATTGAAAGAAAAGACATGGAGGGAAGCATTATGATATTATGTTGTATGCAAGTATAAAATTATCAGAGAATGAATAAAGAAGGAAATAAATACATGTATAATCTAATAATTACATGTATTAACACTAGTTACTTCATAAACAATAAAATATATACCGCTTTACCAGACATACTGTTTGTTTTAAGTCAGTATGAAATAGATTGGCAGTTGTAACTGGGTTAAGTAGAAGGGTCTAGTGATCATGAACTCTATTGGATGGCCCCAAACCTTAACCTAAATGGTACTGTTTGATTCTGGTGGCTGGCTTTCCTGCCCAGTATGTGCCAGGCTGAGGCAGCTTCTTACAGAATCTTGTTTCCACCAGCTTTCATGGGGACTGTGGAAATGTTCTACCTGTGCAGATATTCATAGTGTGGACTTGTGCTCTCTTCTGATTACTGTTACTCTGCCACTGTGACACTTTACTGCTCAGCAATGCACAGATCAACCACATAGCACACATCACTGAGTGGAAAACAGAATGTAATGTGAATATATACATAGGGAGACTGTACAGTCCAAAAAGGAAAGGAGAGCCTGGATAAACAATGGAAAACACATCAGTATGCTCATAGTAAATGAAGCACTTTGGAAGAGATGGACCTAGTGTCACAGGGTTGGGGTAGAGGCTGAAATGGAAGAGAACACATGACGTTAAGTGATAAGTTCTGGCAATGTACATTAGGAACTGTACTTTCCAGCATGCTTACTTCCTACAGGCTGAGTAACACAGTGCAAAGGGTGATACCTAAAGAGTAACTGATAATCTCTATTTGCTACAGGATCATTGTTCACACCTCCATGTAGAAATGCAGTACTTAACCTCTTACATTCCCACAGCATGGAGAACATCACTTCATTAGAGTGTCACTTCCTAATACTGGGTTAAACCTCTCCCACATCACCCTGTTATAGGTGGTGGTCTGAGTTCTGAGTACTCCTGATTCCAGGATTATGTGTCCCAGGACAAAGGATTGCACAAGCGACAAATAGTTATAAGTAGGAACAGTTTATTGAGAAAGGAGAAGCACTCCTGAGGATGAGAGTGGACAAGCATGATGAACAGAGGAGAAAGTGTGTGTTCAACAGGCTTGGGCAAGGGATCATATGCTTCTTTATAGGATAACTCTATGGCACCTGCCTCTTACTCCTTTGTGTGGCATGAGCTCTTCTTACACATAATCGACCTGTATGATGGCAAGGAAGGGGGTCTAGTGCTCTTCTGTCAACTGGCAACATTCATACAAAAGTATTGATGCTGCTGTCTCCAGTGTTTATTTTCTTACCACAGTCCTACACTGGAAACTTGGTCATTATATATTTCAGTAGAGTCTGGCACTGGTCAAGCCATGTTCTGTGTTTGTTATGAGAAAATGAAGCCACAGAAAAATACTAAGAGAAAGCTGGGTTCCTTCTTTGTGCAGAATTATACATAGTGATATACTTGATTAAAAATTAAATGTTTAACACAAACAAGATGATGCTATTGCTTTGTACTTCCCATTTCCTTTCTTTGGAGTATCATTGGCCACCACGATCTTTTGAAGCCCTAAATTCCTCTGTCAAGTTATACACTCTAGAACTTTTCTTTCTCCAGTAGTGTAGCTGCCTGAGGCTACATTCTAATAGCCTGGGTCCTCTGAAAGGAGAGATGGGGATAGGAAGCAGGGTGGCAAGAAAAAAAAAACATGAAGTCAAGGAGTAATTTCTTACTCAAGACTCAACTTTTAATGAATCTCTCCAAAGATAAATAGGCAGGCCAAGACCATCCCTTGAAGGCTGGAAACTGCTTCTCCTTGTTCTGCAGGAGGCTGCCAGTCAGGTGGCTGGGCTGATATCCTTTGAGAACAATGGGCCAGATCCTGAAGGGCTGGGTTAGGTCAAAATTCCTCCTTTTCCATTAAATGTAAGGAAAACCAGTAGATAAATATCTGTCAAAAGACAGTAGGTTTTAACCAGAAGGGAAAACATTGACCATGATTCCCCTTAAATATTATATGACGTCTTTTGCAGAGGAGAGGTTATAGACTTATTATTATTATAAGGACAGTGTCTCAACATCAACCCCTATGTAATCAGGTGTGTTTTCAGGCAACTCAGAGCCAGAAAATATGATCCTTTCCTTGCAGTGCATCGCCTAGTACCTCCTGTTGGTGCCTATGTCTGCTTGTTGGAAAACACACACACACACACACACACACACACACACACACACACAGATCTGAGTTCTATGTGGCTCCTTTCAGGAGATCCACTGGAAAATACCTTGTGAATATAAGCTGGCCTGCCCTCACAGCCCACCTTTCTTCAAATCCTGGGAAGCTGCTGAGCTGTATGTGAAAAAGACCTACTTGAAACTCAAAAGATGAGTTTAAGAGGGAAAACCGGCTTTGTCTCTGGAAGGCCCACATTATTTAATTCAGTTCCAAATTAGCTCAGGAACAAAGCCTGTCTTGCAAATTAATGACTTAAGGACAAAGAGCCTACCTTCCCAGTGTGGCAGAAGTGTCTTTGAGAATGCTTTGAATTAGTCATACTTAACAGCTGATTCAGGATCTCTGTTTACCTGCCTTACCAATCTTTCTGGCAGCCATCGGACTCTGTCTTCTTTTTGAGAAAAAATACAAACAGAACCTCTTCCCCAAATAAAACAGGATCTGGACCATTCCATGTATTAGTTAAAGGGTCTCACCATTTAACCATGGCATAAGAATTAGAAGTGACAGGATGTCAATGGCGATCTGCTGTAGACTGACCATTAGCATCAGTTTGTAAAAAATTCAAAAACAAATAAAACAAAGAAGGTATTCTTTGGGTGATCATGGAGGGTACAGGTTCCTTTTCTATGTTTTAAAAAGCCAATTTTTAAGAATATGATGTGCATGTTCAACAATTCCTTGTCCCATTGGGTTATAAAAAATTCCAGTTTTATGTTTAATACCAAATTCCTTATGAAATGATATAAAGTTATTACCAGTGTAGGCTGGTCCATATCTGTCTTAATGACTTTAGGTAATCCCATGGTATTAAAGGCTTATAAACAATGGTCAATTACATGTTCATAGGCTTCTCCCAAATGCAGAGAAGTGAAAAGAAATCCTGAACAAGTATCAATGTAAACTTGTATATATTTTAATTTTCCAAATTCTGCATAGTGAGTTACATCCATTTGGGAAATATGATTGGGTTTAAGGCCACATGGATCAACCCCTAAATGGGGAATTGAAGATAAGGTAATGCAGTTAAGGCATTGTTGCATATCATTTTTGCTTGCTCGTTTGTGATTTTATGTTGTAGCCTTAATGTATGGCTAGAAAGGTGGAACTTATTATGATCATGTCTAGCCAATTCAACAGGTTCTAAAACTAAAGCCTCTCCTATTAGAGCTCTGACAATGTAGTGATTGCCTTCAGCTAAAGCTCCAGGAAGACTGGAGTGAGCTCGTATATGGCCAATATAAAAGGGATTTTTTCTTCTAGCAAGAATGATGTTTTGCAATTGTGGAAACAAAGATCCTGATGACATATTAAAATAAAATGTGCCAAAGGTTTTTAATAAAGGGGCTTATTCTGCAACATACAAACTATCTGTAAAAAGAATAAAAGTACTATTTATTGGGTGAAAAACATTTAATACTGTTGTCACCTCTGCTAACTGAGCTGAGAACCCAGGTGTTTCTATAACTACCTGTTGATTATTAATAAGATATCTAGCTCTTCCTTTAGAGGAGCGATCCAAGAAAATCAAAAGAGCATTATGAAGTGGTTATAAGATGTCATATTAGGAATACAACCTCATTCCTATATAAAACTTTATTAATTTATCTTGACAATAATGGTTATTTATAGTTCCTTCACATCTTATTTGAGCAAGTAACCAATCTGTGCTATGCTGCTTTAGCAAAGTATCTTGATCTACGTTAAAAGGCTGAATAATGATATTTGGTTCTTTGCCAAAATAAGTTAGCACCTGCTTCCTTCCAAGCACAATTATCTGGGATACTGCCTCATAATATGGCAGGATATTATGTTTAGGAGGCACCCTCAGATGAATCCACATAAGAGAAGCCTTTTGCCACAATACTCTTATAGGCAAATGAGTCATTATAATTTCTCCTTTAGATTAATTTTTCTAAGTCAGTTTAACAGTCTCCAAATTCTCTGTCCCACAAGTTCTAAAAATGTGAAGCAAGGCAGTTTATTTAATCTGGGGCATTTGACAATTAAAGTGTACTCAATATAACTTTTCTGTTACCATTGTGTGGGCACTCAGCAAGCCCACAGTCAACATTATTTTCAGTACCACACCAATTACTCTGACAGCTAGCATGTTTCTGCAGCATTCTGTGGGAAAAAAAAAACATAGGCATGCCTTCTTCCCCAATATTAAGTCAGATTCATGTCATATGCCAATAAGTGAATTCTTCCCTCTTACTTAGTATGCCTAGTTATAGGATGTCATATACAGTCAGCAAGGAATTCCTTGGCATCCAAATTTTAAAATTTTCTTAAAAATATACAAGTATAATTTAAATAATATATATAGGTATACAATTTCACCTCTTTTCCTTTTTAAAGAAGATATTGTTTTAAAATATTTTTATATTATCTAGTCTTTGAGGATAATAAAGAATTAAATTATCAAAGACATCTCAAATGTTGGATAACTTTTATTTATTAAATGGCCAGTTCCACTGTCTGTTTTAATTTAAGTTGGAACACCGCGCATATAGGCAATAACTATGTAATTATACAAAATAATCATAGCATTTTTAGGTTTTTTTGTTGTTGTTGGAGCAGTAGTAACTAGAAATCCTAAAAATGAATCATTAGTCACAACTACATACTTTAATTTCCTAAATTAGAAATATGAGAATCATTTATCTGTAATAATTAATTAAGTCCTCTAGAATTAACACCATTATGTGGTAAAGATAGAAATTGAGGACACCAAGAACAAGTCTTTATAATTTGATGTGCACAAAAATACAAAATTATTTTTAAGCCATTATCCTTTTGATGATATAATGAATATGCTTGCATGGCCAATTGTTTCTATATAGTCTGCCTGGGACATAAATTTCATGTGACTTGTCTTAAGGGGTCTTGTCCTGGGACCTTTTTAAAGATTAGTTTTATATGCCTCTTGATTACTATCATAGCTGTGATGATCTACATAGCACTTCTTGAAGTTTCTGGATAGTCTAGAGGCTTTATTGATTAGATGAAATGTCACATACTTGCATGTGCTCCAGGGAAACAGGTTTGAGTGTGGAGAAATTTGATTTTTGGGTAAAGGTGAAACATGTATAAATATTTCATTCTTTTTCTGCAACATTCTGAACATTCACAAGTTACATTTCTATTGATCATTTGATGAGGCCTACAATTTGTATATGGAACATCTGTATCAACCTTCTTCCAAATCCCATGGCTCAGGGGAGTACAAAGAAAGCAAGCTGAAGAATGTATGGACTAGACTCAGAAGATTATACTGTCTTAAACAAATAAGACTTGAGGTAATAGTTTTCATCCTGGAAGAAGTATCACTAAGACTAAAGAAATAAACAACACACAAATCTCAGGGAGTTCCTAAAATGTATGAGATTTATAAAGCCCTTCTTCAAAGTTGTATAAACAATAGTGGCTGCTGGGGAGAGATGATTTTCTGATCTATCCACATTCCCAGAAGTTGTGCAATGAGCTCCCTGCATATAGATTAGGTGATTTGGCACTTATGCTAGGATGTAATTTTGGTGATACAAAAGCAAACAGTGATGAGTCCTTCTTGCTCGTGTAATTAATTCATCACCAAGAGGTCACAACCAATTCCCATAAACTCATGTGTTTTTTTCAGATTGAGCTTCAGTAAATCTGTTTCTGGCCTGTTGTCAATGCCCTGAGATTTGTGTGTTGTTTATTTCTTTAGTCTTAGTGATACTTCTTCCAGGATGAAAACTATTACCTCAAGTCTTATTTGTTTAAGACAGTATAATCTTCTGAGTCCAGTCCATACATTCTTCAGTTTGCTTTCTTTGTACTCCCCTGAGCCATGGGATTTGGAAGAAGGTTGATACAGATGTTCCATATATTTGTACCCCTCTAGGAAAAGTCACAAAACAAGCACTGATATAATGTAATAACTCTGGTTCATAATGATACGATTATTTGATGACCTGTCACATTTAACAGCCCCAAATTTAGGTGTTAGCTGTCCATTCATATTGAGAGGGCTACTTCTCTTAAGAGTGGTAGTTCTCTGCCTGTGGGTTGTGACCCCTTTAGGGATTGAATGACTTTTTCATGTAAGGGTCTTATATTAGACATCCTGTATGTAAGATATTTACATTATGATTTGTAACAATAGCAAAATTACAACTATGAACTAAAAACAAAAGAAATAATTTTCACAATAAGAACTGTATTAAATGGTCACAGTGTTAGGAAGGTTGAGAACCACTGCTTATGTTTTCCTGTTTGCCACTTGACCTGTGGAGGCTGCTGTATCACCGATCCTTGTTGACTCTCATAGCAAGGATATGTTCCCTTCATTGAGCACAGAATCAACCTGGTAGGATGATGCAAGCTTTTCTCCAAGCACCACTAATACTTATCAACAGAAACATTTTGCTCATCTGAGAGAATTCAGTCAAATGATCTAGAAATTTGGAATATTAATGAAGTAGCACATGAATTGTCACAACTGTTTCACAGATGGAGAGGCAGAACTTCAGAGAAGTTTGAAGAAGGATTAAGTATACCCACTGAATAATTAAACCCTTCTCTATACTTACGGAGATGTTTAGCATCCTCAACAATACTTAGAGAAGCAGATTTAAAACAGCAATAACAACTCATAATTTTTACTCTTGTCATTTCTTAAAAAAGAAATGCAACATACATTAGATTTTCATCATTCCGTGTTATAATGCCTCCCTAATGATTGCCTTATTTGGAATTTACTTTACAGACAGAGTCCTGTTGTGGACATTAAAATCTTTACTAATTGTATAAATATCTTGTCAAATCTCTTTAAATCTGCTAGAGAATAAAAGAAAATATATGCTATATCATAAGAGGCATCCAGATTAGAGATGAGCTCTTATCTTTAACAGTTTTTGTTGTATTTTGTGGCTTATAAACTCTGTCTCTGTTTCTCTTTCTGGTGTGTTTGTGTGTGTGTGTGTGTGTGTGTGTGTGTGTGTGTGGTACTTACTGGTATGCAGGTGCTTTGGGTACAGGAGTTTAGAAAACAACTTTCAGGATTCACTTCTTTCCTTCCATCTTCTATTTATTTCATTCAGGCACCTTCTGTTTTTCTTGTTTCTACCTCTGAGATATTCTCTACAAACAAGCTGGCTTATGAGATTACAGTTAATTATGTTCCCTGTTTCCAACCTTTCTGTAGGCTTCTTAGCATTACAGATGTATGCCCCCTGTTTTTGGCTTCTTACATGGGTCCAAACTCAAGTCATCTTGAATATAAAGCAAATACTTTAACTTACTGAGCAATCTCATCACTACCAGGATGAGATCCTGGTACTTATTCATGAGATAATTATTATGGACACAAAAACAACCAGCAACTAAATATGCCTTCTACATTCTCTCACAATTTTCAATGGTGAATGGAGATGTGTGTGCCCAGGGTTAAACAAACTATTCCTGGGTAATTGCTAGTATAAATTTGCTTTATTTAATTGGCTTGACAGTAAGGTATTATCTAGACTTTCTTCCTTTGAACAAATGATATAACCAAGACTCAAAAGTTCATGTACCTGTCCCAAAGCATATGTGATGTAATGAGTTGTTTGACATTGAATACAATTTTTTGCCTCATTAAATAGTGGGGTACTTCAAGGATTTTGTGAGGTGTACTTCAAGGATTTTGTGAGGTGAAAAGGATTTTTTTAACACAGTTGGAAGAAAAATTACACTGTAAAATTCCAAGTGACTAAAAATGTAGATGTTAGCTATTAAATAAATCATAAACTCCAATGTATAGATCCAGAAGGGGTAGGATGGAAGGAGAAATTGAATAGATGTTTCAGATGGACTGCTAAGATGGGAATGGAAACAACAGGGATCAGGTTGGAGAAGATGGAGGGAGAGCATGCAGGGAGAGATCCCTGGAATAAGAGAACATATGGGGAGCTATATGGAAACTTAATGTAGTGGAAACTTCCTAGAATCTGTAAGGGTACTCCTAGGGAGGACTTCTACTAATGACAGATACAGAGTCTCATTTTGCCTCACTTAATCAGGCAAGGATCCCAGAGGAAGGACTGGGATATACTAAGCTGAGTTGTGGCAATGAGAGCCCTGTGGAGATCTCTAAACAACCCAGTTTGATGCTAGGAGGCAGAGACTTGCTATCTTCAGACTGACAGCAAGGTCTCATCACTGAGGAATAAGCACAATTGCACAGTTCATTGAAGGTGGAAAAATTAAGCTGATGCCTATATGAGGCCTTCACCTTTATATTCTAATCTCTTTTGTGTGGTGATGTTCTTTACAGGCTACATAAAAAAAAGTCGACAGTAACCCAAGCACAATATATCCTGCATACAAGATATGCTGAGGCAATTATGGGATAAAACTTCTGGAAGTAGTCAAGTAATATCTGATTTAACTTGAGATCCATTCCAGGTGAGGAGGCCTATGCCTTACACTGCTTGGAGAGCCATGAACCAGAGGCTAGATAGCCCAGAGATGCAGGGTAAAGCCAAACACAACTGGTCAATAAAACAAAATTAATGAAATGATTCCTAATGATATTCTGCTATTTTCATAGGTCCATTTTCCTTGGTCATCATTAGAAAGGCTTCCTCTGACAGCAGATAGGAATAGATCTAGATACTCCCAGTCATATATTGTTCAGAAAGAGTTCAAATTAATTGGAGGTCTTCATCAGGTTCCTCCCCTCAAACTTGGGTAAGCATATATAAGAAGGTTCAGAAAGATTGTGTGAGTCTTAGAAGATGGAGAATACCGGGAAAGTGGCTCAGTGAATCAACCAAGAAGGGCTCATCTGAGCTGCACACTGAGGGCTTCTTGCTGTCTGAACCAGTGTCTCTGTATATATGTTGTGACTGTGAGCTTGGTGCTTTCATGGAACTCTTAACAGTGGGAGTTGGTGTGTCTTTGACTCACTTTTCTGCTCTTGGGACTTTTTTCCACCTGTTTTATTACCTTGTCCAGCCTTACTGTGAGGTTTTTTTTTTTTTGTTGTTTTGTTTTTCTTTTACTTAGGGTATTTTGTTTTATTCTGTTTAGTTTTTGTTTCTTGGACCTGCTCTTTTATGAAGGGAGATAGAGGGGGAGGGGACCCAGGGGAGAGAGGAGGTTGGGGGAGGTGGGCAGAGTGGAAGGAGGGGAATCAAGATTGTATTTAAAAAGAAGCTATTTTCAATAAAAAAAAGAAAAGAAAAGAAAAGAAAAGAAAGAAGAGAAAAGATAGAAGAGAAGAGAAGAGAAAAGAAAGAAATGAAATAAGAAAAGAGAAAAGAGTGGATGCCAAATCAGAGAAAAGATTAGAGTAGGTAAAATGGTCCCCTAACAGTTGGGTTTAATCTCTGAACCCCACAGGAAAGTATAAGAGACAAATTAAACAATGTCATTCTCTGACTTCCAAATGTGCACTGTAGTATGTACACATCCCCAATACACAAACACACACAAACACACTAAGTTTTTTTTTTAATTATGATATTAAGGGGTAGGTTTCTTTTCTTTACAAGTTATTATCGACTTCCCTAGCTACAAGACTTCTGTATTTCTTTCAGTAGAAATACTTACGAAGGTCTAGGGTATTGCCAGTAGAGAGAAGCCAGGAAGAAAGAACACACAAAATCTAATATACTACACATGATCTGTTATAACATTTTCTCCTGGAGGCATGATACTGTTCTAGTCTTTCATATGTCAGTCTTGACATCTTCTCTCAGTTTTATTTTCCTGATGCATACTAGGTTTTTACTAGGTCTCTTTCTTCTAGCTGACTTGTACAATATCACAGCTCTCAGATATTCTTGATTTATACAGGATTTTTTCTTTTTTGTTTGGTTCTTTGTATGTGCATTGTGTGTGTGTGTGTGTGTGTGTGTGTGTGTGTGTTGTATTTTATAGAAAGGTAGGTCATATATGTACATGGAAATATGTGCAGAATAGAACCAGAAGTTGATGTTAAACATGTTCATTCATAGCTCCCCCCTTAATTATTGAGGCAGAGTCTCTCACTTGAACCCAGAGTTCATTGATGACTACCTTAGCTTATCATCTTGTTTCAGGGATTTCTTATCCTACTTCCTAAGTGCTAGTATTGGAAGTGGGATTCTTCATCTGCCTGCTATTTATGAGGGTAATTGTGACCTGAAATGAGCTGGTCGGAGCAATGCTTTATCCACAGAGAAATCTTCCCATATCCTTAGACTACTTCTATTAATCTATTTCAGAACATGTGCCTGCAACGTGGATATACAGCATGAATAAATAGTGACAACTTTGATAAGTTTTATGGTTCAGTACTCTAAGCTGGAAAGCAAGCCATGACACTGCACCCTGCAGAAAGACCAGCTCTTTGTGTTGGGCAGACAAAAGAAGTGGTTCTCCACTTTCTTCAATGTGAGAAACAGTGCCAGCAGTATATCAAGCTAGGAGATATATTTATGAATGTCAAGGGTATTGCCTGTAGAGATATGCCAGGAGGAGAGACAGATAGGGTCAGATTTTGGATCTGTGAAGATCAGCTAGTTCTAGCCTCCATCCTTGAATAACTGCAGTATTCTATGGCAACAATGCAGGTCAGAAATACAGGATCTCAGACCTCATTACAGAAACTCTGGGCATGTTTAAGAAATAAAATCTGTTGCCTCATTTTAAAAATAAAAATATCTTGAGTCATTTTAGGTCTACATTCAGACGGACAAAAATCACTGGGAGCCCCTAAGCTAGCAAACCTATTCAAATTATGTTAACTTGGTAATACTGGCTATCCAAAGTGGAAGCTTAAAGTAGGAACTTACTAACAGTCAAGGTAGCCTAACAGCCTACATTCTGATAATCTATGAAATAATTAAGTTGTAAAACATTGAGATGGTCTCATGTAAATTATTGTTGAAAAAGAGATGACTCTAAGTGACAAGGGAAAAGAAGACCTAGATAATGTGTTAGAGTATCTGTTCCTGATTCCTTCGACAATGGGAAAGGAAGGGAGGGAAGGAAGAAAGAGATCTTTGTTTTGTTTCTAAAAATTGCTTTCTGCTCAGTCAGTGAACAGACAATAGTTTTGCAAGGTAATAAGATTAATGGCTCTGCTTTGACTACACTTGAGTCCTCAGTGCTTTTATGAAGTAAGGGTCAACAATTCTTACAGAATCAACCCATAGTTGATATGTTAAGGAGTCCCATAGAAGACTTTTATATTTTTGGAATTCCAAAGAACATTGAGGATCCTTTTCCTTCTTTCTGTTATGTGTAAACACCTGAGAGTTCACTACTATATCCACAATGCCCAGGAACTGGAACACAGTTGTTAGGCATATACTAGAATGAATATTTCTTGCTCAGAACTGAATTTTACTATCTTATTTTTGTAAACTCTATTCAATGTAATTTGAGGTTTGTTTCAGTGCTGACACATTGGCAATTTTTTTTCAAACTACAATATATATGTTAAACATGATCCTGAGCATCCCCCATTAAGGGCAAGTGGTACATCTCCTCAGGGTGACCTTCCAGGTCAATGCAAATTCTGCCTAGCCACCTTAATTCTCTGAACAGCTCTGGAATGCCAATGACATCTGAGTTTCTACTGACACCATAATTGCTGATACAGCTATCAAGCTTATTTTTTGAAACAGAGCTCTTTTGACAAATTCTGGCATATTTGATGGGTTTTGGAAGGCTGTCAACACAGCAGCTAAGAGACACATTTTCTGACTAAAACAGTCCAATCTCAAATTCCCAAGTGCACTGAAACACAACTGCTTCAAGGAGCTTGTGTCTCAGAAACAGAAAGCTGAAGGTCAGTGATGACAGGAGAAACTACTCCCCACACTGAGACAATGAATCCCACTTGTCCTCGTGGACAAGAAGAATAGAGTAAGACATTGTTTATCAAACTGGGCAATGAGACTTCAATTGAAAAGAGCAATGTGGCTAGTCATGTTGGGTGGACAGAACATTAGGCTTCATCAAGAGAGCAACATTTTATAAACATTTTTTACAAGCCACCAGAAGGAAATGGATGATTGTCACAAAGGATGAGAGTAGGAAAGCAGCCCTTGTTAAACAGCATCCTTCATCTTTTAGCTGTGTTTCTGGTTTACACTATTCTCCGTGATCTCAGATGGAGCGTGCAGATGCTCCAGGGAGGCTACTTACTTGACATGGAAGCAGATGTCTCAAGCCTGGAGCAGAAGGCTGATAGTTTTCCCTTTTGTGACAGTAAGTATGGTTTTCTATAGAAACATTTTTCATAGGCCTGGGGAGGGCCTCAGTACAGTCCTTGCTCCAAAAGTATGAGGACCTGAGTTCAACTCTCCCATTCCCATTTGAAAACCCAAGTTCAGGGCTAGAGATAACTCAATGGATAAGAATATTTGCTTCAACAGCAAAATGTTCTACCTCTCCAGGAACTATGTTAAAAATAATAAGAGGAAGTGTAGCCATTTGCATGCCTGTTATTACAGTGCTGTGGAGGTTAGAGATAACAGGATCATGAAGGATTAATTATTGGAAGGTAGACTAGTTCCATGCTAAGTAAGAGAACTTTTCTCAGGAGAACAAGACAATGTTGGAACAAGATGTTTGATGTTCTTCTCTGTCTTCCATACTCATAAGGAGAATATGTACTCCCCCACACATAGGTATACTATGTAATACTACACCAAACGTGCGAGAGCGCGCGCGCGCGCACACACACACACACACACACACACACACACAGCCACACAAATAAAAAGCTAAGTGAGTCTATGTAGCTCATATTCTGATAGCTGTAGATATGCAGGCAGAAGTACCCAGTATCTGAGGAATTGTTGTCCTGGTACAAAGTGAACTCAATAGATGCCAGGTTCAGTAAGAGACCTGGAGATGCATTTCAATAAAAATAAAATGTCTACCTGTGGGCTTCACATACACATACACATGTATGCATACATTCATTTACCATATATACATAGAAAGCACACACACACACACACACACACACACACACACACACACAGCCACACAAATAAAAAGCTAAGTGAGTCTATGTAGCTCATATTCTGATAGCTGTAGATATGCAGGCAGAAGTACCCAGTATCTGAGGAATTGTTGTCCTGGTACAAAGTGAACTCAATAGATGCCAGGTTCAGTAAGAGACCTGGAGATGCATTTCAATAAAAATAAAATGTCTACCTGTGGGCTTCACATACACATACACATGTATGCATACATTCATTTACCATATATACATAGAAAGCACACACACACACACACACACACACACACACACACTCACACTCACAAAACCATTTCCATGATCTCAGGATTTGTATACATTCTGTTGTTTTCTCCATAACCCCTCCTTGCTGGCGAGTGGTGTAGGCAGTGGGTAAATGCATAAATCTTCTAACTGACAACTTCCACAGGTTCTGAAGGTAAAATAAACTGTCAGGTTAGGCTCTGGCCTCTGTGTAGAGCCTGGTTGCAGAGATCTTAATCCAGTTATGAGGACAGGTTACTTTTTAAATCCCAGAGTTAGTATAATGCTTGCAGAGCTTCAGAGATCTGCAGGCAGCCTATCCATGTGTCACTAACTGATCAGAACACCCTAGTTACTGTGGATAATCCTCTCCTTCCTACATGATCTTGGTTCCTCCAGAATCCACAGTTATGAAGAATGTTTGTTTTTGTTTTTAGATATGCAAAGTGTGAATCTGTGTATTCTTGTATATTTATGTGTATTTGCGAGTGAGTGAGTGAGTGTGTGTGTGTGTGTGTGTGTGTGTACATTTTTGGTGCATGAAGACACAAATGTGTGCCCAGTGTATATAGATGGTAGAGGATTTAACCTTGGATATTGTTCCTCAGGTTCTAACCACCTTGTGATGTTGAGACAAGGTACCTCACTAGACAGGAATTTGAAAGGATGTCTAGTAGATAGGCTGACCAGGGGTCTTCCTGACTCTGCCTCCTCATCCATAGGATTACATATGTGGACAAACATGCTCACTATTTTTCTAAGCATGGGGCCTGGGGATGAACCTCAGGTCCTCCTATTTGCAAGCCAACAGTTAATGTGTATGCTCTCTCTCCCAGTCATTGGCATTGCTTTGAAAGCTTCTTACAGCTTCTGATATTCTATATTTCTACAGGTGTAGGTTTGTCTCCATTACTTCCCTGGTCCAAAGACAATGGTTGAGGAGCATCTAATTGATTCTCAATCAATTAGAAATATCATAAAGAGATCAAGGGTCAAGAAAGAAGTCCATACAATTTCTGAATACTATACTTCTGTTATCTATAGATAAGTACATTTATATTCTCAGTTCTTTTAGTCATTTCTAAGAATAAGGCCCCTATGTTGCTCTAATATAAGGATACTTCTCATCTCCTGAGTGAAGAGATCACAATGTACTGGTGACTGTTCAGCTCTGGCTACTAAGTGCCAGATTTACAAGGTGGAAACTGTAGCTCCAATTCTGGGATCTGACCACTGTCATTTTGTCTTCCACACCTCCAAGGCTGACCTGGCTGTGCACAAGACCTCCCAGTATTTCCATGATAAGACTATTCTGACACTAGCACCCCCAAGACGAAATTTAAAACTGTGACTTCTGCTGCTGTGACTAATGGCTCTTGATAATAACAATAACAAAGAAGGCAGCTGAAGCAGAGATGATGATAAAGGATTTGTTTGGGGAAAGAGGACATAATTTTGGCTCAGAAAGATACTTGGGAGTAATTAACCAGATAGGAGCAAGGTCTTGTGTAGAGGGATGAACCTGGTGTATAAAAAGAGGGTTATAATTATTAATGAGTCTAGGGAGCCTGGCAGATCATTATGCATTATTAGAATCTACAATGCTTTTAAAATTAATTAGCTTCCCATAAATAAAGAAATTCAAATAAAAGCCTCAGAGAAAATTTAATGTAGCTTAAAATCTCCAGATGGCTTGATAAAAGGTACCAAAATCCTTTAGGACTGGGAATGTAAAAACCCTTTCTCTAAAGTACTAACAAGATGTGTACCTGAATAGAAAGGAAGAAAGAATGGGAGGCATGTCACCTAAATATATGAGGAACAGAGATTATATGAGAGGTAATCATATGACAAACACTACTTCAAGAAATTGCAGGCTTAAAGCAAGCACAATTCTTATTTCCATTTTATAGAGGATTTAAAATTACCCAAGGATACTGGAGCAGTTATTAGTAAAGTCATGTTGCTATCTGTGGTGTGTTAAGCCCAGTCCATGTGTTGCCTTTGGCCATGCATGACTTTAGAAAGCTTCCAAGGATGCTGTGAAAATAGTTCTATTGGTCATCTTTCACAAACAAGTGTATCGACCTGAAGTAAATTCTAAATACTCTGTAAATACTCTTTAAAAAGACAGGTATGGTGGTATAGTCCTGTAATCCTAATACACAGTAGTCAGAGTAAGGCACATTCCTGGGAATTGGTCAACATACAACCTAGACTTTCTAGGTTGAGCTAAATTTCTCAACATTATTATGTGGGAGAGTGTATGTGTACCAGGGGACAACATTGGGAGTTGGATCTCTCCTTCCACAATATAGGTCCAAGAGATTCATCCAACATAGGTTATCAGGCTTCAGTGGCAGGAGTTTACATCCATTCTGTCATCTTACAGATACTTCTTGAAGATTCTACAGATCTACAGATACTTATAAAAAAAGACAGTGTAAACTAAAAAACAATTGACTAAAAAAAAGATAGTTACATAAGAAATGGAGATTGAGACAATGGACTAAAATTCTCACACTTTATAACAGCTACTAAGAAACAAACTCATTTGTGGCAAGAATAGGTATTTTTATGCTATTTTCTTTTCAGAAAGGAAACTCAGGAGCTCAGTTCCATTCTGGATTTGAACTAGCTATGTAGATGAGGTTGGCATTGAACATGTCATGATTCTGCCTTCACTTAGTGAGTAAATGATAGGATTACAGGAAGGCACACTAAGCCAGATTTATGTTTTAGCTTGACTGATTCTCAGCTTTGTGGGTGTTCCGCAGGCATTCTTCTAGCAGAGCTATATTCTGAGCTCTAAGGTCTAATTTAGAAACATATGGAAAGAATTTATTATTATGCAAAATTAAGTATAATGGTGCAGGTGAGGAACACAGGAGTGGAGGGTGTAGGAGCTGTTGCTCCTGGCATCAATTCAACATTTTTCCTGGATTCTCTTAAATATATGCTTGAAAATTTTAGGATGTTGGTTTTGACTTTTGGAGTAAAAAACTAACCTGGACACCAGAAGATTGATTATGGTCTTTTTCTTCCAGGGAAATGTTTTATGCCACATAATTGAATATAAGATATAAATGAAAGGCCACAAGGGAAGAGGAAAGCAAACTTTGTTCAGATCCTACTAGCTTCAGCCAGTTATGGATGTATTGTCAATATCCTTTAAATGTTCAATTAGGTTTGAGTACACTTAGCCTTATCTGTGCAGAGTACTGGGGATCTAGGAACATAAGTTTCTTGGCTGCATGAAGCTTATAAATTGATAGGTGACACAGATTCGTTTTAATGAAATGTGCCTATACTTTATTAAACAGTCATTTAAAACAGATGGACAATCATAAGGAATAGATGAGAGATAAATAATTACATAAAATTTGGGAAATAATATAAAATAGATGACAGATAGAAAGATGGACAATATTATCTCCGTCTATTGATATTTGTTGTTTCACTTAGAAGCAGTTGGCTCAGCTGGGAATATTCTTATTTAGAATTTTATTTTCAGTAAAGGTTCTCCAATAAATTCCTGCTAAATATTATATGTGCCCAATCTGGTGTGTGTGTGTGTGTGTGTGTGTGTGTGTGTGTGTATGTGTGTGTGTGTGTGTGTGTGTGTGAATCAAACTACAGTCTATCTGTCCATCTGTTATGTATCTTTTCAATTTAGCTTGCTGTATACTTAAGATTACTCAGTCTTTTATTAAGCTGATGTAGGTATGTTTATTTCACATATCTATATGAAGAAACAGATTCAATGTAATGTTACAAATAATATCATGAAATTCAGACACAAAGCCATGAGACTTACCTAAAGGGATATAGCTCTTAGGTTTCAAGCTTGAACTGCAGGTCTGTGAAATGCAACTTGTGCAGTCTGAAAGACATTACCTTAAGGATGGTGGAGGTTGGGTTTCAAGGAGAGAGGCAATTTTGGCAGTCAGTGGGGCTTTGCCCCACATGTAATATACACAGACAGGTTTGCTGTTATTTTCTAAGCAACCAATAGCTGGTTTCCTTATCTTTGACATAACATTGGAATTCTAGTTATCTTTTTTCATTTTTTTTTCTTTTTTTAAAATTTTCTATATTCTTTTTTTTACATTCCAAAGGCTTTCCACTTTCGCAGTTCCCCCATCACCATATGTCCCATAAGTCCTCCTCCCTCTGCCCATTCACCAATCACTCACCCCACCACTTCTCTGTTCTGATGCTCTCCTACAAAATTGGATCCAGACTTTTCAGGACCAGGGTCCTCTCCTTCCTTCTTCTTGGGAATCTTTTTATTTGCTAATTGTGCCTTGAGTATTCAGAGCGTCTGGGCTCATTAATATCCACTTATCAGTGATTGCATTTCATGTGCATTCTTTTGTGATTGGGTTAATTCACTCAGGATTATATTTTCCAGGTCTAACCATTTGCCTACAAATTGCATGAATTCATTATTTTTAATTGCTGAGTAGTATTCCATTGTATAAACATACCACATTTTCTGAATCCATTCCTCCTTTGAGGGACATCTGCGCTCTTTCCACCTTCTGGCTATTATAAACAAGGCTGCTATGAACATAGTTGACCATGTATCTTTATTGTATGCAGGGAAATGCTCTGGGTATATGCGCAGGAGTGGTATGACTGGGTCCTCTGGAACTGTCATGCCCAATTTTCTGAGGAACTTCTAGACTGATTCCCAGAGCAGTTGTATCATCTTGCAATCCCACCAACAGTGGAGGAGTGTTCCTCTTTCTCCACATCCTCACCAGCACATATTGACTCTTGAGTTTTTAATCTTAGCCGTTCTGACTGGTGTGAGGTGGAATTTCAGGGTTGTTTTTATTTGCATTTTCCTGATGACTAAGGATGTTGAACATCTCTTAAGGTGCTTCTCAGCCATAAAAATATCTTCTGGTGAAAATTCTTTGTTTAGGTCTGTACCATGTTTTCTAATAGGGATATTTGGGTTTTTGGGGTCTAACTTTTGAGTTCTTTGTATATATTGGATATTAGCACTCTGTCAGATGTGGGGTTGGTGAAGATATTTTCCCAATTTGTCAGTTGTCGTTTTGTCCTTCTGACAGTGTCGGTCGCCTTAGAGAAACTTTGTACTTTTATGAGGTCCCATTTGTCAATTCTAGATCTTAGAGCATAAGCTATTGGTGTTCTGTTCAGGAAATATCCCCCTGTGCCCATGTCCTCAAGGATCTTCCTCAGTTTCTTTTCTATTAGTTTTCAGTGTGTCTGCGTTTATGTGGAGGTCCTTGATCCACTTGGAGTTGATCTTAGTACAAGGAGATAAGAGTGGGTCAATTCTGCAGGTTGACCTCCAGTTGTAACAGCACCATTTGTTTAAATGGCTATCTTTTTTTCCACTGGATGGCTGTAGCTCCTTTATCAAACATCAAGTGACCATAAGTCTGTGGGTTCATTTCTGGGTCTTCAATCCTATTCCATTGATCTACCTGCCTGTTGCTGTACCAATACCATGCCGTTTTTAACCCAGTTGCTCTGTAGTACTGCTTGAGGTCAGGGATATTGATTCCCTCAGGAGTCCTTTTATTCTTGAGAATAGTTTTAGCTATCCTGGGTTTTGTGTTACTCCAGATGAATTTGAGAATTGCTCTTTCTAGATCTATGAAGAATTGATTTGGGATTTTGATGGGGATTGCATTGAATCTGTAGATTGTTTTTAGCATGTTGGCCATTTTTACTATATTAATCCTGCCAATCAAAGAGCATGAAATATTTTTCCATCTTCTGAAGTCTTCTTCAATTTCTTTCTTCAAGGACTAGAAGTTCCTTGTCATACAGATCTTTTAGTTGTTTGGTTAGAGTCACACCAAGATACTTTATTTTTTTGTGGCTATTGTGATGGGTGTTATTTCCCTAACTTCTTTCTCAGCCTGCTTGTCCTTTGAGTACAGGAAGGCTACTCATTTCCATGAGTTGATTTTATAACAATCCACTTTGCTGAAGTTGTTTATCAGCTGTAGGACTTCTCTGATGGAGTTTTTTGTGTCCCTTCAGTATACTGTCATATCATCTGCAAAAAAAGATAGTTTGACTTCTTCCTTTCCAATTTGTATCCTTTTAACTTCCTTATGTTGTCTAATTGTTCTCACTAGAACTTCAAGTACTATATTGAAAAGACATGGAGAGAGGGGGCAGCCTTGTCTAGTCCCTGATTTTAGTGAGGTTGCTTCAAGTTTCTCACCATTTATTTTGATGTTGGCTACTTGTTTGCTCTATATTGATTTTAATATGTTTAGGTATGGGCCTTGCATTCCTTTTCTTTCTAAGCCTTTTAGCATGAAAGGATGCTGAATTTTGTCAAATGCTTTTTCAGCATCTAATGAGATGACCATGTATTTTTTTTTATTAGTTTGTTTATCTAGTGAATTACATTGATGGATTTCCATATATTGAACCATCCCTGCATCCCTTGGATAAACCCACCTTGATCATGGTGAATCATAGTTTTGATGTGCTCTTGGCTTTGGTTGACAAGAATTTTATTTAGTATTTTTGCATCGATATCCATAAGGGAAATTGGACTGTAGTTCTCTTTCTTTGTTGGATCTTTGTGTGGTTTTGGTATCACCGTATTTGTGGCTTTGTAGAATGAGTTGGGCAGTGTTCCTTCTGTTTCCATTTTGTGGAATCGTTTGATGAGTATTGTTGTTGGGTCTTCTTTGAAGGTCTGATAAAATTCTGCACTAAAACTATCTGGTCCTTGCTTTTTTTTTTTTTTTTTTTTTTTTTGGTTGGAAGCGTTTTTATGACCCCTTCTATTTCTTTGGGCGTTATGGGACTTTTCAGCTTATCTAATTGATCCTGATTTAATTTTGGTATTTGGTATCTGTCTAAGAAATTGTCCATTTCCTCCAGAATCTCCAGTTTTTTGAGTACAGGCTTTTGTAGTAGAATCTGATGATTTTTTGAATTTCCTCAGTTTCTGTTCTTATATCCCCCTTTTAATTTCCAATTTTGTTAATTTGGATATTGTATCTGTGCCCTTTGATAAGTCTGGCTAAGGGTTTATCTATCTTGTTGATTTTCTCAAAGAACCAGCTCCCGGTTTTGTTGATTCTTTGTATGGTTCACTTTGTTTCTACTTGACTGATGTCAGCCCTTAGTTTGATGATGTTCTGTCTTCTACTCCTCCTGTGTGAATTAGCTTCTTTTTGTTCCAGGGCTTTCAGGTGTGCTGTTAAGCTGCTTATGTATGCTCTTTCCAGTTTCTTTTTGGAGGCACTCAGGGCTATGAGTTTTCCTCTTAGCACTGCTTTCATTGTGTCCCATAGATTTGGATAGGTTGTACCTTCATTTTCATTGAATTCTAAAAAGTCATTGATTGATTTCTTTATTTCTTCCTTGTCCAAGTTGTCATTGAGTAGAGTATGTGGACTTTCTGCTGTTTTTTTATTTTTATTTTTTTTTTTTATTTTTTGCTACTGAAGGCCACTTTAACTCCATAGTGATATGATAGGAGGCATGGGATCAGTTTGATCTTCTTATATTTGTTGAGGTCTGTCTTGTGACCAATTATATGATTGATTTTGGAGAAGGTACCATGCGGTGCAGAGGAATATGCATATTCTTTTGCTTTAAGATGAAATGTTCTGTATTTATCTGTTAAATCCAATTGGTCCAAAGCTTCAATTAGTATCACTGTGTTCCTGTTTATTTTCTGATTTCCTGATCAGTCCTTTGAAGAAAGTGGAGTTTTGAAGTCACCCACAATTATTGTGTTAGGTGGATTGTTTGCTTTAATCTTTAGTAATGTTTCTTTTATGAATGAGGGTGCCCTTGCATTTGGAGCATGGATGTTCAGAATTGAGAGTTCTTCTTGTTGGATTTTTCCTTTGACAAGCAAGATGTGTCCTTCTGAGTCTTTTTCGATTACTTTAGGTTGAAAGTCAATTTTATCTGATATTAGAGTGGCTTCTCCGGCTTGTTTCTTGAGACCATTTTCTTGTAGAATTGTCTTACAGCCTTTTATTCTAAGGTAACATTTGTCTTTGGCACTGAGACATGTTTCCTGTATGCAGCAAAATGTAGAGTCCTGCTTTCATGTCCAGTCTGTTAGTCTGTGTCTTTTTATTGGTGTTGATTCTATTCATGTGAAGAGACATGGAGTCGTGACTATTGCTTCTTATCATTTTTCATGTTGTTTTTTATATTTGAGTGGTTTTCTTCTGTTGGGTTTGATGACCAAAGCTTACTACCTTGCTTTTTCCAGGGTGTAGTTTCCCTCCTTGTATGGGTGATTTCCCCCTATTATCCTTAGGAGGGCTTGGTTTGTGGAAAGAGATTGTATAAATTTGGTTTTGTCATGGAATATCTTGATTCCTCCCTCTATGATGATTGTGAGATTTGTTGGGCATAGTAGTTTTGGCTGGCATTTGTGCTCCTTAGAGTCTGCATTAGATCTGCCTAGGATCTTCTAGCTTTCGTGGTCTCAGGTGAGAAGTCAGGTGTAATTCTGATAGGTCTTCCTTTATATGTTACTTGGCCTTTTTCTCTTACTGCCTTTAATATTCTTTCTTTGTTTAGTACATTTAGGGTTTTGATTATTATGTTACGGGAGGTATTTCTGTTCTGGTCCAGTCTGTTTGGAGTTCTGTAAGTTTCTTTTATATTCATGGGCATCTCCCACTTTAGGTTAGGGAAGTTTTCTTCCATAAGTTTGTAGAAGATATTTGCTGGCCCTTTAAGTAGTAAATCTTCACTCTCTTCTGTCCCTATAATCCTTAGGTTTGGTCTTCTCATTGTGTCCTGAATTTCCTGAATGTTTTGGGTTACAAGCTTTTTGTATTTTGCATTTTTGTTAATTGTTGAGTCCATGGCTCCTATTGTATCTTCAGCATCTGAGATTCTTTCTTCTATCTCCTGTATTCTGTTGTTGATATTTGCATCTATGGCCCCTAATGTTTTCTTTTTTTTTCCTTTTTTTCATTTTCTATATTCTATGTTTACATTCCAAAGGCTTTCCCCTTTCCAAGTTCCCACCCATCATAGTTCCCATAGTTCTTCTCCCCCCCCAACTATTCCCCAATCATTCCCCCTCCCCCCTCGGTTTCTTTACTAAACTGGACGCAATCTTTACATGCCCAGGGTCCTCTCCTTTCTTCTTCTTGGGAATCATTTGACTTGCTTTGCTATTTGTGTTTTGAGTATTTAGTGCTTCTGGGCTCATTAATATCCACTTATCAGTGATTGCATTTCATGTGCATTCTTTTGTGATTGGGTTAGCTCACTCAGGATGATATTTTCCAGGTCTAACCATTTACCTACAAATTGCATGAATTCATTATTTTTAATTGCTGAGTAGTATTCCATTGTATAAATATACCACATTTTCTGTATCCATTCCTCCTTTGAGGGATATTTGGGCTCCTTCCAATTTCTGGCTATTATAAACAAGGCTGCTATAAACATAGTGGAGCATGTGTCTTTATTGTATGCAGGGGAATCCTCTGGGTATATGCCCAGGAGTGGTATGCCAGGGTCCTCTGGAAGTGACATGCCCAATTTTCTGAGGATCCGCCAAACTGATTTCCAGAGCGGTTTTATATTTTGCAATCCCACCAACAGTGGAGGAGTGTTCCTTTTTCTCCACATCCTCTCCAGCACTTGTTGTCTCTTGAGTTTTTAATCTTAGCCATTCTGACTGGTGTGAGGTAGAATCTCAGGGTTGTTTTGATTTGCATTTCCCTGATGACTAATGATGTTGAACATCTCTTAAGGTGTTTCTCGGCCATCCGAATTTCTTCTGGTGAAAATTCTTTGTTTAGCTCTGTGCCCCATTTTTTGATAGGGTTATTTGTTTCTTTGGGGTCTAACTTCTTGAGTTTTTTGTATATATTGGATATTAGCCCTCTGTCGGATATGGGGTTGGTGAAGATCTTTTCCCACTTTGTTGGTTGCCGTTTTGTCCTTCTGACAGTGTCCTTTGCTTTGCAGAAACTTTGTAATTTTATGAGGTCCCATTTGTCGATTCTTGATCTTAGAGCATAAGCTATTGGTGTTCTGTTCAGGAACTTTTCCCCTGTGCCCAAGTCCTCCAGGGTCTTCCCAAGTTTCTTTTCTAATAGTTTCAGTGTGTCTGGTTTTATGTGGAGGTCCTTGATCCACTTGGAGTTGATCTTAAAGCAAAGAGATAAGAGTGGGTCAATTTGCATTCTTCTGCATGTTGACCTCCAGTTGAACCAGCACCATTTGTTGAAAAGGCTATCTTTATTCCATCGGATGGTTGTGGCTCCTTTATCAAAGATCAAGTGACCATAAGTCTGTGGGTTAATTTCTGGGTCTTCAATCCTGTTCCATTGATCTGTTTGCCTGTTGCTATACCAATACCATGCAGTTTTTAACAAAATTGCTCTGTAGTACTGCTTGAGGTCAGGGATATTGATTCCGCCAGAAGTCCTTTTATTGTTGAGAATAGTTTTAGCTATCCTGGGTTTTTTGTTGCTCCAGATAAATTTGAGAATTGCTCTTTCTAGATCTATGAAGAATTGAGTTGGGATTTTGATGGGGATTGCATTGAATCTGTATATTGCTTTTGGCAAGATGGCCATTTTTACTATATTGATCCTGCCAATCCAGGAGCAAGAAATATTTTTCCATCTTCTGAGGTCTTCTTCGATTTCTTTCTTCAAGGACTTGAAGTTCCTGTTGTACAGATCTTTCACTTGTTTGGTTAGAGTTATGCCAAGATACTTTATGTTGTTTGTGGCTATTGTGAAAGTTGTTATTTCACTAATTTCTTTCTCAGCCTGCTTGTCCTTGGAGTACAAGAAGGCCACTGACTTGCTTGAGTTAATTTTATAACCTGCCACTTTGCTGAAGTTGTTTATCAGCTGTAGAAGTTCTCTGGTGGAGTTTTTTGGGTCGCTTAGGTAAACTATCATATCGTCTGCAAATAATGATAGTTTCACTTCTTCCTTTCCAATTTGTATCCCTTTGACTTCCTTATGTTGTCTAATTGCTCTTGCTAGAACTTCAAGTACTATATTGAAAAGATATGGAGAGAGAGGGCAGCCTTGTCTAGTCCCTGATTTTAGTGGGAATGCTTCAAGTTTCTCTCCATTTATTTTGATGTTGGCTACTGGTTTGCTGTAGATTGCTTTTACTATGTTTAGGTATGGGCCTTGAATTCCTGCTCTTTCCAAGACTTTTAGCATGAAAGGGTGCTGGATTTTGTCGAATGCTTTTTCAGCATCTAATGAGATGACCATGTGGTTTTTTTCTTTCAGTTTTTTTACGTAGTGGATTACATTGATGGATTTCCATATATTGAACCATCCCTGCATCCCTGGGATGAAGCCTACTTGATCATGTTGGATGATCGTTTTGATGTGCTCTTGGATTTGGTTGGCAAGAATTTTATTTAGTATTTTTGCATCTATATTCATAAGAGACATTGGCCTGTAGTTCTCTTTCTTTGTTGGATCTTTTTGTGGTTTAGGTATTAGTGTAATTGTGGCTTCGAAGAATGAGTTGGGCAGTGTCCCTTCTGTCTCTATTTTGTGGAATAGTTTGAAGAGAATTGGTGTTAAGTCTTCTTTGAAGGTCTGGTAGAATTCTGCACTAAAACCATCTGGTCCCGTACTTTTTTTGGTTGGGAGGCTTTCTATAACCCCTTCTATTTCTTTAGGGGTTATGGGACTATTTAGCTGGTCTACTTGATGCTGATTTAATTTTGGTATTTGCTATCTGTCTAGGAAATCGTCCATTTCCTCCAGATTCTCCAGTTGTTTTGAGTATAGACCTTTGTAGTAGGATCTGATGATCTTTTGAATTTCCTCAGTTTCTGTTGTTATGTCTCCCTTTTCATTTCTAATTTTGTTAATTCGTATACTGTCTCTGTGTCCTTTGGTTAGTCTGGCTAAGGGTTTATCTATCTTGTTGATTTTCTCAAAGAACCAGCTCCTGGTCTTGTTGATTCTTTGTATGGTTCTCGTTGTTTCTATTTGATTGATTTCAGTGCTGAGTTTGATGATTTCTTGTCTTCTACTCCTCCTGGGTGAATTAACTTGTTTTTCTTCCAGGGCTTTAAGGTGTGCCATTAAGTTGCTAGTGTATGCTCTCTCCAGTTTCATTTTTGATGCACTTAGAGCTATGAGTTTTCCTCTTAGCACTGCTTTCATTGTGTCCCATAGATTTGGGTAGGTTGTACCTTCATTTTCATTGAATTCTAAAAAGTCTTTGATTTCTTTCTTTATTTCTTCCTTGACCAAGGTGTCATTGAGTAGAGTATTGTTCAGTTTCCATGTGTATGTGGGCTTTCTGTTGTTTTTGTTGCTATTGAAGACCACTCTTTCTCCATGGTGATGTGATAGGAGGCATGGGATTAGCTCGATCTTCTTGTATTTGTTGACATCTGTCTTGTGACCGATTATATGGTCTATTTTGGAGAAGGTACCATGCGGTGCTGAGAAAAAGGTATATTCTTTAGCTTTAGGATGAAATGTTCTATATATATCTGTTAAATCCAATTGGTCCAGAGTTTCAATTAGTTTCACTGTGTCCCTGTTTAGTTTCTGCTTTCCTGATCGGTCTATTGAGGAGAGTGGGGTGTTGAAGTCACCCACAATTATTGTGTTAGGTGTAATGTGTGCTTTAAGCTTTAGTAAGGTTTCTTTTACGAAGGAGGGTGCCCTTGCATTTGGAGCATAGATGTTCAGTATTGAGAGCTCTTCCTGGTGGATTTTCCCTTTGGCCAGCAAGAAGTGACCTTCTGAGTCTCTTTGGATGATTTTAGGTTGAAAGTCAATTTTATCTGATATTAGAATGGCTACTCCAGCTTGTTTCCTGAGACCATTTGCTTGTAAAATTGTCCTCCAGCCTTTTACTCTAAGGCAGTGTTTGTCTTTAACACTGAGATGTGTTTCCTGTATGCAGCAAAATGTAGGGTCCTGTTTCTGTATCCAGTCTGTTAATCTATGTCTTTTTATTGGGGAATTGAGTCCATTGATGTTAAGAGATATTAAGGAATAGTAATTATTACCTCCAGACATTTTTGAAATTATATTTATTTATCTTATTTATTTTTTATATTCGAGAGGTTATCTTCTTTTGGGTTTGATGAGAGGAGGTTTCTATCTTGCTTCTTCCCGGGTGTAGTTTCCGTCCTTGTCTTGGTGTTTTACCCCTATTATCCTTTGTAGGGCTGGATTTGTGGAGAGATATCTTGCAAATTTGGTTTTGTCATGGAATACCTTGATGTCTCCATCAATGGCAATTGAGAGTTTTGCTGGGTAAAGTAGTTTTGGCTGAAGTTTGTGTTCTCTTAGAGTTTGCATGATATCTGCCCAGGATATTCTAGCTTTCATGGTCTCAGGTGAGAAATCTGGTGTAATTCTGATAGGTTTTCCTTTATATGTTACTTGGCCTTTTTCTCTTGCTGCCTTTAGTATTCTTTCTTTGTTTATTACATTTGGAGTTTTGATTATTATGTGACGGGATGTATTTCTGTTCTGGTCCAGTCTGTTTGGGGTCCTATAGGCTTCTTGTATATTCATGGGCATCTCTCTCCTTAGGTTGGGGAAGTTTTCTTCCATAATTTTAGAGAAGATATTAGCTGGCCCTTTAACTTGTAAATCTTCACTCTCGTCTATACCTATAATCCTTAGGTTTGGTCTTCTCATAGTGTCTTGGATTTCCTGGATGTTTTGGGTTACCACCTTTTTGCATTTAGTATTTTCTTTGACTGTTGAATCAATGGTTCCTATGGTATCTTCAGCTTCTGAGATTCTGTCTTCTATCTCTTGTATTCTATTGTTGATACTTGCGTCTAGGGCCCCTGATTTCTTCCCCAGGTTTTCTATCTCCAATGTTGTCTCCCTCTGTGATTTCTTAGTTGTTTCTACTTCTGTTTTTAGTATCTGGATGGATGTGCTCAGATCTTTCGCTTGATTGATTGTGTTTTCATGTATTTCTTTAATAGATTTTTGTGCTTCCTCTTTCATAGCTTCTACTTGTTGGCCCACGTTCTTCTGTAGTTCTTTAAGTGACTTTTGTCTTTCTTCCTTATTGTCTTCTTCTCTTTGATCCATCTTCTCCTGAATTTCTTGAAGTGATTTTTGCATTAGCCTCGTAAAGGCTTCTAACTTTTGATCCATTTTCTCCTCTATTTCTTTACGAGATTTTTCTATGTGTTCAGCTACCAGCATCCTGACCAGTGATTTTATATCCAAGTCTTGTTTTTCTGATGTTTTAGGGTATCCAGGGATTCCTGTTGTTGGAGAACTGGGTTCAGATGCTGTCATGTTGCCTTGATTTTTGTTAGTAATGTTCCTTCATTTTCCTTTTGCCTTCTGGTTATTTCTGGTTTTAGTTGGCCTTGTTGTCAGTGGCTGGTGTTTGAATCTCCTGTGAGGCTGGGCTCACCTGTTGTTTCTCTACTGGTGAATATGTGTGACTGCTGCTTTAAGGGATCATAAGCTGGCTGCCACCCATGCGATTGTAGCCCCTGTTGGAGTCTGTCTACCTGGGCTTCTCCAGCTGTGTCCTGGTTGCAAGGAACCCCGAGACCCTAGCAGATCCCCCCGTGAGGGTAGCCCTGGAAGGGGTGTTTACCTGGGCCTTTCCAGCTATGTCCTGGTTGCAATATGGAGGCCCGCTGCTACCACTGGTCCAGTGGCCGGCGAGCTGGTTGCTGAATGCAGCCTAGGTGCTCTCCAGAGGGTGCGGGGATGTCCCACAGAGCCTGGGCCTTTCCAGCTGTGTCCTGGTTGCAATATGGAGGCCCGCCGCTACCACTGGTCTAGGGGCAGGCGAGCTGGTTGCAGAACGCTGCCTAGGTGCTCACCAGAGGTTGTGGGGATGTCCCACAGAGCCTGGGCCTTTCCAGCTGTGTCCTGGTTGCAATATGGAGGCCCGCCGCTACCGCTGGTCCAGGGGCCGGCGAGCTGGTTGCAGAACGCAGCCTTGGTGCTCCCCAGAGGTCTCGGGGATGTCCCACAGAGCCTAGGCTGGACTCAGCCTGCTTGGTTCCGAGACCCTAGCAGATCCCCCCGTGAGTGTAGCCCTGGAAGGGGTGTTTACCTGGGCCTTCCCAGCTATGTCCTGGTTGCAATATGGAGGCCCGCCACTACCGCTGGTCCAGGGGCCGGCAAGCTGGTTGCTGAATGCAGCCTAGGTGCTTGCGAGAGGGCGCAGGGATGTCCCACAGAGCCTGGGCCTTTCCAGCTGTGTCCTGGTTGCAATATGGAGCCACAATGTTTTCTATCTCCAAAGTTGTCTCCCTTTGTGATTTCTTAGTTGTTTCTACTTCTGTTTTTAGGTCCTGGATGGTTTGTCTCATATCCTTCACTTGCTTGTTCATGTTTTCTTGTAGATCTTTGAGAATTTTTTGTGTTTCCTCTTTTACAACTTCTGCCTGTTGACCCAAGTTCTCTTGTATTCTTTTATGTGATTTTTGCATTTCCCCCCTATTGGCTTCTATCTTTTGACCAGTATTCTCCTGAATTTCTTTAATTGATTTTTGTGTTTCCTTTGTAAGGGCTTCTAACTTTTGATCCATTTTCTCCTGTATTTCTTTAAGAGATTTATTTATGTCCTTCTTGTTTTCCTCTAACAGCATCACGACCAGTGATTTTAAATACAAATCTTGTTTTTCTGGTCTGTTGGGGTATCCAAGCCTTCCTGTTGTCAGCGAACTGGGTTTGGATGCTGCCATGTTTCCTTGATTTCTGTTTGTAAGGTTCCTACATTTGCCTTTTCCCATCTGATTATCTCTGTTGTTAGTTGGCCTTGTTGTCACTGGCTGGTATTTGAACTTCCTGTGAGCCTGTAATTGTAATTCCACACCTTTGCATGTCAGGGTTTCCCCTAGCTCGGATTGTTGGTGTGCTACCTCTTGGGTGCCCTTGGAGCCCTAATTCTTCCTGCTGCAAGCAATGCTACACTCGGGTTGTCTCTCTGAACCTGGCGCTGCCTGTCTACTCTTTCAGGGTGCACAGATGTTGGATGCTGCAGGGACCATATCCAAGTGCTGATCACTCCGCAGGGCAGATGACCCCTGTACTGGATTGGTGCACGCCCAGGTTTGCGTACTGATGGCCTGCGGAACCTCCCAGGCTGTGGCCAGAGGTGAAAGCCTGACAGGTTTCCACCCAAGCAATGGTAGTCTCATATTTGGTCTGCGTACCTGTGCTTGCCTGATGGTTCTCTGCAGGTGACAGGTGGCAAGATGGAGACCGCTGTTGCGAGTGCTGGGAGGGCCGTAGGGCAGGGGGTCCCCAACTTAGTTGGTGCATGGCCCAGTGGGCATAGAGATGGCCAGCCAAGCCTCACAGGCCCTGGCTACAGGAGAAAGCCTGGCAGGTTTCCACCCGAGTGATGGTAGTCTCAGTTTAAGTCTGTGTACCTGGGCCCACTTGTTTGTTCTCTACCAATGACCTGGCTTCAAGATGGAGACCTCTGCTGTGAGGACTGGGAGGACCCCAGGGCAGGAGGCTCCCAATAGAGTTGGTGCACGGCCTGGTGGGCATTTAGATGGTCCGCCAAGCCTCCCAGGCCCTAGCTACAGGTGAAAACGAAAGCCTGTCAGGTTTCCACCAGAGCGATGGTGGTCTCAGATTAAGTCTGTGTACCTGGGCCTGCCTGATGGTTCTCTACTGGTGACCTGGTGGCCAGATCAAGTTTACTCATTCTTAACAGAAATATGGTGATTGTAACTCAGTCTCTGGACAGGACAGAAAAACTTGCTAGGAATTGTGAATTAACAAAAGATTAATTAATCATATGTTTTTATTTGTAGAGATCATTTGGATATTTATGAAATATAGTTTGGTTGGATAAGGATAAGAGTAGAAACTACTGAAGTCGCACAGCTGAGCACAGAATCTTTGCCTCACAAGGAAGGGGTAAGGGTTCAGATGTTTTCTAGAGAAAAGAGTGGAGAGAGTTACTTTGAGTTTTGGGCAGATTACTAGAAAAGTCATTTGAGGCAAGAAACCTGTTAAACTCCTTATCAGTATAATAGACCAGCAGGCAGGGTGTAGAGGACAATGAATGAGACAGACTGGAGAGGAGGAGATTCAGGGGCTCTCAGTAGCCAAAATTTCCAATTATTTTGTCTATATCAAACTAGAGATATTTAGCACATTTTCTTGGGGAAGCAAAATGTAAGCTTCATGTTAGTTTTTCCGGAGGACAGGTTGACAAACAGAAAAGCTAAGAGACCTGAAGCTAAATCTGAAATAAAAGGGCTTAATAAGCCACCAACCAAAGAGTACACATGGAGTTACCCATGACTCCAAACACATAAGCAACAGAGGATCATCTTGTTAGACACCAAAAGGAGGAGAGGCCCTTGGTACTGGAAAGACTTGATGACATAGTGTAGAGGAATACCAGTACATAGAAGCAGGAGAGGGTTGATTGGGGAAGGAGAGATGGCTTATGGCATTTTCAGGGGAGGATGGAAGCAGGAAAGGGGACAAGATTTGAAATGTAAATAAAGAATATATCTGATAAAAAAAAGAAAAAACTAATTGTATTTATTCTTTACAAGGTTTATAAATTCATCTCTTCTTCAATATTTCCTGTCTCCTTAACATATCACCCTTCCTATTTTCCATTTCTTAGAAACCTATAGAGTTCAATTAATGATGCTCATATGTACATGATAAATCATCCCTACCTCCAAGTCTCAGGGAAGATACTAGAAGAGGTGGCAGAAATAATTTGAAGGCTATCCGATTGGTAGAGTGCTATGAAATGCTATCTTTGCATTTTGTTTCTTAGTTTCCCATTAAACACTCCGAACTGTCTTCAAATTCAAATTCATGATATACTTGCTTATTTATCTCTTGGCTGCTAAGATTTCAGATGAGTACACTGGACTCAAATATATTCTCTCTCTCTCTCTCTCTCTCTCTCTCTCCTCCTCATGCTCCTCCTCCTCCTCCTGCTCCTCCTCCTCCTCCCTGTATGCATGAGTGCATGTGTGCAATCCATATGTATGCATGCATGTTTCTGATTTTGAAAAAGTAGAGAAAGAATAGATATTGCGTAACTTCTATATTTGAGATAGTCTCTAAATTAAAACTGCAGCTCTCCAATGACCAGCGTAGTTAGACATCAAGTGTCAGAGATTCTCCTTTATTTGCATCTGCAGTACTGGGCTCACAGTTATATGCTGCCAGGTCCAACTCATTTTCTTTTTAACAGTTGTTCAGGAGAGTTACTTAGGTCACCATGCTCACCAAAATGTCTTTATTTACTAAGTCATCTTCCAGCCTCAAATATTCTTTATGAAAAATAAGTCAAATAGTGGTTTGAAATAACAACTGTGACTATTGGGAGACAAATGAAAAGTCTTCAAGAGAATAGATTTGTGGGACATTCTTCACATGTTAAAATACCATAACAGAAACAGAGAGCAAAAGGCTTAGGCATACATCAGAAGAATTGAGACTGAGTTTCATAGAGCTGACCATCCACTGATGGGTTTGGAACTACCAGGGACTGAAAGTGCTGTCCAATGTAGACTGCCTTCTTCATCAGCAAATTTCTGTTGTGCTCTTAAATCATCTTTCCCAGACTATTGTCTCCATTCATAAAAATAAGCTGGCTACAGGTCTAGAGAGATAGTGCAGAGGTAAAGAGCACTAGGGCCTTTTCCAGAGGACCACGGTTTAATTCTCAGTGCCCACACAATGATTCATGACTGATCCAATGCCCTCCTCTGGCATCCCTTGGCATAACATTTACATGGTGTATACATACATGCTGGTAGAATATCTATACACATAAAATTAAAATTAAAAATTAAATGTAAATAAGCAAAATCAACTTAATATAGACCTAATATAAACAACTCCTCAGTGACACTTAAATAAGCATGTGGTAGTGTACCTTAGAATTACATCTCTGCCAAATTGAGCCTTCCAGCTGACCCTCAGATGTCCACAGACTCTTGTAAGTGCCTATGCAAAAAGAGGCAGGTAGAGATAGTAACTAAGGGAAAATTTTAGGAAAGCATTATGTAGAATAGCGAAGATTAAAGAGGGAGGGAAATACTAAACAGGACCACAAGGCCTTTGTTAGGGTAGTTGGTGGCTTATAGAGCAGGGTTTTGTGTTAATAGATAGTCTAGGAGGAGAAGTGAATACACAGATGTTAGAATGATGTGTTATGCCTGTGATGGCTAATCTTGGATATCAACTTGGTATGGATGAGAGGAGAGGCCTTCATGAAATTTGCCTATGAGCACTTTCATGGGACATTTTCATTAAAGAGGCCTTTTCCTGCTATAGGCATTGCTGTCTTTGTGCAGTGGGCTGTGGGCTATCTAAGAAATAAAGATTAATATTAGTCAGGGAGTAAATCAGAAAGCATAATTCCGTAGTCCCTGCTTCCATGTTCCTAAATTGAGCTCCTGCTTTGGCAAGTATATGAACCTTCAAACCAAATGAACCTTCTGCTGCAAAGTAGATTAGGTCTGTGTTTTAGCATTTCAACAACGGGGCAAACTACAACAGACTCAAGCCAGAGACCATTGTGATATCTTGAGTTTTATAGAGAGACATATGGATAGGCAAACAATGCCAGCTACAGATCAACAACTAAGAAATTCATTCTGTCTCGAATAGTTCCCAAGCTGCTAACACCCATTGATGGCCAGTATTACTGAAGGAAATACATCCACTTAAATAACTCAGGGAATATAGTAGTGTCTTCAGTGGAGCAGGCAGGCTTGGGTTCCCTTAAAGTCAGAAGTGTCTTAGAATGAAACAGAGCTGGATTTTAGCAGATCTGTGGGTATATTTCTACTTTTTAAAAAATGCATAGATTTTCTATGGTAAAGGTGATGAGTTGGCATAGATTGTGAAATGATTTCTTCATTGAATAAAGATAAAATGCTACTCAAAGATACTTTTCAACATGATAATGACTTACAGACTCAAGAGATAGCTCTGTGGGTAAAGTATTTGTTTTGAAAGCACAAGGGCATTAATTTGCTGCCCAGATCCTGTGTGTGAAGGCTAAGGGTGGTGGTAAGTACTTATAAGCTCAACACTGTGGAAGGAGAGACAAGCAGATCATGCACTGTCAGAGTCTCTTGGTGGACAGCTATATCAGGATCCTGCAAAGCACTTGTTGTCATCTACAATAGTGTCTGGATTTGGTAACTGTATAGGGATGGATCCCCACATGGGGCAGTCTCAGGCTGGCCTTTACTTCAGTCTCTGCTCCTCATTTTCTCTCTGTATTTTTTCCCAATTTGTTGGTTGTTGTTTTGTCCTATTGACAGTATCCTTTGCCTTACAGAAGCTTTGCAATTTTATGAGGTCCCATTTATCAATTTTTGATCTTAGAGCATAAGTTATTGGTGTTCTGTTCAGGAAATTTTCCCTTATGCCCATGTGTTCAAGGCATTTCTTCCCACTTTCTTCTCCATAAGTTTCAGTGTATATGATTTTATGTGAAGGTCTTTGATACATTTGCACTTAAGCTTTGTACAAGGGGATAAGAATGGATCAATTTGCATTCTTCAACATGCTAGCACCCAGTTGAACCAGCACCATTAATTGAAAATGCTCTTTTTCCACCAGATGGTTTTAGTTCCTTTGTCAAAGATCAAGTGATCATAGGTATGTGGGTTC
This sequence comes from Apodemus agrarius, assembly GCA_964023405.1. Classification (NCBI taxonomy): domain Eukaryota; kingdom Metazoa; phylum Chordata; class Mammalia; order Rodentia; family Muridae; genus Apodemus; species Apodemus agrarius. Next base: position 100,897,163 of record OZ030017.1, on the reverse strand, counting down.
ATTTCTGGGACTTCAATTCTATTCCATTGACCTACCTGCATGTCACTGTACCAATACCATGCAGTTTTTCTCAGGTTTGGTCTATAGTACAGCTTGATGTCAGGGATGGCGATTTCACCTGAAGGTCTTATTGTTGAGAATAGTTTTTGATACCCTGGTTTTTTGTTTGTTTTTTGTTTTGTTGTTGTTTTTGTTGCTCTAGATGAATTTGCAAATTGTTCTTTCTATCTCTATATAGAAATGAGTTGCAATTTTGATGGGGATTGCAATTCTGTAGATTGATTTTTGCAAGATGGCCACTTTTACTTTATTAATCCTGCCAACCATGAACATGAGAGATCTTTCCACCTTCTGCCATTTTCTTTAATTTCTTTCTTCAGAGACTTGAATTTTTTTCATCCAGAACTTTTGCTTGTTTAGTTAGAGTTACACCAAGGTATTTTATATTATTGTGAAGGAAGTTGTTTCTCTATTTTAATCTCAGCCTTTTTATCCTTTGAGTAGAGGAAGGCCAGTGATTTGTTTGAATTAATTTCCTACCCAGTCACTTTGCTGAAGTTGTTTATCAGGTTTAGGAAGTCTCATAGAATTTTTGAGGTCCCTTAAATATACTATCATATCATCTGCAAATAATGATATTTTGACCTCTTCCTTTACAATTTCTATCTTTTTGACTTCTTTTTTTTTCTAATTACTCTGGATAGGACTTTGAATACTATATTGAATAGGTATGGAGAGAGTGGTCAGTCTTGTCTAGGCCCTGATTTTAGTGGGATTGCTTGAAGTTTCTCTCCGTTCTGATTAATATTGGCTACTGGTTTGGTTTTCTGTATATTGCTTTTATTTTACTTAGGTGTGGGCTTTGAATTGCTGATCTTTCCAAGACCTTTATCATGAAAGGGTGTTGGATGTTTTCAAATGTTTCTCAGCATCTAATGAAATGATCTTGTGATTTTTTTGTTTGTTTTTTTGAGTTTGTTTATATAGTGGATTACATTGATTTTTTTTTCTGGATTTTGGGTTTTTCGAGACAGGGTTTCTCTGTATAGCCCTGGCTATCCTGGAACTTACTCTGTAGACCAGGCCGGCCTTGAACGCAGAAATCTGCCTGCCTCTCTCTATCTCCCAGAGTGCTGGGATTACAGACATGTGCCACCATCGCCCGGGTGATTTTTTTTTTTTTTTTTTATTGAGGCATCCCTGCATCCCTGGGATAACGTCTACTTAATCATGGTGGATGATGGTTTTGATGTGCTCTTGGATTCAGTTTTGTGAGAATTTTCTTGAGCATATTTGCATTAATATTCATAAGAGAAATTTGTCTGAAGTTTTCCTTTTTAGTGTCTTTGTGTGCTTCAGGAATAAGAGTAATTGTGGCTTCTTCGATATGTAGAAGCCTGTTTTGTGACCAATTATTTGGTCGGTTTTGGAGAAAGAACCATGAGGTGCTGAGAATAAATTATATTCTTTTGTTTTAGGATAAAATGTTTTGTAGATATCTGTTAAATCCATTTGGTTCATAACTTCTGTTTGTTTCACAGTGTCTTCATTTAGTTTCTGCTTCTATGATCTATCCATTGATGAGCTTTGGGTGTTTGAAGTCTTCCACTATTAATGTGTGACATATGTATGCTTTGAGCATTAGTAAGGTTTCTTGGATGAATGTGGATGCCTTTTGTTTTAAGCATAGATATTCAGAATTGAGAGTTCTTCTTGTAGATTCTTCCTTTGATTATCATGAAGAGTCCTTCCTTATGTTCTTTTAATAACTTTGGATTGGAAGTTGATTTTATTCAATCTTAGAATGGCTACTCTAGCTTTTTTGGGGGGACCATTTGCTTGGAATATTCTTTTCCAGCCTTTTACTCTGAGGTAACGTCTGTCTTTGTCACTGAGGTGAGTTTCTTGTATGCAGCAAAATGTTGGTTTCTGTTTACCTATCTAGTCCATTAGTCTATGTGTTTTTATTGGGGAATTGAGTCTAATGATATTAAAAAATATTAAGAAAAGGTGATTGTTGATTTCTGGTTTTCTTGTTAAAGTTGTTGTTGTATTTATGTGGCTATCTTCTTATTGGTTTGTTAATGAAAGATTACTTTCTTGCTTTTTCTAGGTTGTAGTTTCTATCCTTGTGTTGGAGTTTTCCATTTATTATCATTTGAAGGGCTGGGTTTATGGAAAGATATTGTCTAAATGTGTTTTTGTCATGGAATATCTTGGTTTCTCCATCTGAGATAATTGAAAGGTTTGCTGGGTATAATAGCCTGGGCTGGCATTTGTGTTCTCTTAAGGTCTGAATGATATCCACCAAGGATGTTCTAGGTTTCATAGACTCTGTTGAAAAGTCTGGTATAATTCTGATAATTCTGCCTTCATCGGTTACTTTACATTTTTCCTTTTCTGCTTTTAGTATTCTTTCTTTCTTTTGTGCATTTGTAGATTATTATGTGACCAGAAGGATTTCTTTTCTATTTGGAGTTCTGTAGTCTTCTTGTATGTCCATGCATATCTCTTTCTTTAGGTTTGGGAATTTTATTCTTCTATAATTTTATTGAAGATATTTACTGGTCATTTAAGTTGGGAGTCTTCCTTCGTTTCTATACCTATTATCCTTAGGTTTATTCTTCTTGTTGTGTCATGGATTTCCTGGATGTTTTGGGTCCAGAGCATTTTGCATTTTGCATTTTTATTGACTATTGTGTCAAAGCTTTATATAGTTTCTTCTACATCTAAGATTCTCTCTTCTATCTCTTGTATTCTGTTGTTGAGGTTCGCATCCATGATTCCCGATTTCTTTCCTAGGTTTTCTATGTCCAGAGTTGTTTACCCTTGTGATTTCTTTATTGTTTCTACCTCTATTTTTAGATCCTGCATTGTTTTATTTAATTCCTTAACCTGTTTTGTTATGTTTTCCTGAAATTCTTTAAGGGCTTCTACTTGTTTACCTGTGTTCTCCTGTATTTCTTTAAGGGAGTTATTCATGTCCTTCTTGAGGCCCTCTATCAGCATCATGAGCTGTGATTTTAAATCCTGCTTTTCTGGTGAGGTAGGGTATCCAGGACTTTCTGTTGTGGGAGAATTGGGTTTTAATGATGCCATGTTGCCTTGATTTCTGTTAGTAATGTTCTTATGTTTACCTTTCACCATCTGGTCATCTCTGGTGTTAGTTGGTCCTGCTGTCTCTGACTGGTGCTTGTCCCTCCTGTGTGACTGCAAGTCTGACTCAGCATCCCTGGGCAACCTGCTCTTCCTGGCACAGAATGCTAAGGCAATGTCCAGCTCCTAGGTGCAGGTGGCATCCTGGTGGACCTTGCTCCAGCTGTTCTGACACTCTGGTATTCCCTGAGCTTTTGGCTGTACCTGCTGCTCAGTCACAGTAGCAAAGATGAGGGCCTCACCTCTAAAATCAGGACTCCCTCTAAATTCGAGACTCCCTGCAGAGCAGATCTCTCCTAGCAGGATAGGTGCCCAGAAGGCGGTGGTGCTGCCCAGCTCCTGTGTGCAGCTGGTGCCCTGGTGGACCATGTCCCAATTTTTCTGAAACTCCTGTGTTCCCTGAGCTCCTGGCTGTAACTGTCCACTCAGTCACAAGTCCAAAGATTCCCTATAACTAAGTTATAAGTGAAATTTTGTATAGATAAACCTAGTCAATAATTTATCTTCTGTCCTAACACCTATGGTAAATCTTTTCATTAGTTCCCTTTTATGACTTTTGGTTAATTATTTTACAACCTCTTGGAATGTGCTATGAATAGGAGAATATCTTTTTAATTGCCCTTAGAGAGCAATTAGCTGGTGACATTTGGGAGACTGGTAGAGTTCTCATTGCCGCTTTGACTATCAGAAAAGGACCTAATAAATTACCATTATGAAAGAGCTTAATAATCACAGATATAATTTTAGAAATTATTATAAGACCACCATTAAGACTTAAGTCATCTTTTTGTCTATATATTATGTATGTTCATGGGCACCTCTTTCTTTAGATTAGGGCAGTTTTCTATAATTTGTTAAAGATATTTACTGACCCTTTAAGTTGGAAATCTTTACTTTCTTCTATAACTATAATCCTTAGGTTTGGTCTTCTTATTGTGTCCTGGATTTCCTGGATGATTTGAGTCAGGAGCTATTTGCATTTTGCATTTTCTTTGTTGTGCCAATGTTTTTTATTGTATCTTAAGCACCTGACATTCTCCCTTTTGTCTCGTGTTCTGTTGGTGATGCTTATATCCATGTCATCTGATCTCTTTCCTATGTTTTCTATCTCCAGATTTGTCTATCTTCATGTTTTCTTTATTGTTTCAGCATTCATTTTTAAATTCAGGGTATTTTTTTTTCTGTTCCTTCACCTGTATAGTTGTGTTTTCCTGTAATTCTTTAAGAGTTTTTATGTTTCCTCTATAAGGGCTTCTAGCTGTTTACATGTGTTCTCCTGTATTTCTTTAAGGGAATTATTCATTCCCTTCTTAAAGTCCTCTCTTAGCATCATCAGATGTGATTTTAGAGCCAACTCTTGCATTTTTGGTGTGCTTGAGTATCCAGGACATGCTGTGGTGTAAGAACTAGCTTCTGATGTTGCCAAGTAGTCTTGGTTTATGTTGGTATGGTTCTTGTGCTTGCCTTTCACCATCTGGTTATCTGTGGTATCAGTTGATCTTGATATCTCTGACTGGAGCTTGTCTCTTCTGTAAGCCTATGTCAGCACTCTGGGGAGACCAGCTCTCTTCTGGTGGGATCTGTTTGCAGATAGCTGTGGAAACCACCTAGTTCCTGAGTGCAAATGACTACTGGAAGGTTCCTATCCCAGATGCTCCCCTGATCATTTGCCCTGTGCACTTCTTGTCATTCCCCACAGGACAGTTATTGGAGAGAAAGTGGAGCTCTCACCCTTGAGCCCAGAAGGGAAAGTGATCCTGGGAGACCAGCTATCTCCTGGCAGGCCATCTACAGAGGGCAGTGGAACTGCCAGTATCCCAGGTTCAGATGGTGACCAGAAGCAAATGTTTGCTAAAAAAACAATAAATAAACAAGAATAACAAGAGTGCCTGAAGCCTCTCAGCATGAAAACGGTTCTGAAGACCCATAGGAGAAACAACAATATGTATCAACACATACATATTGGGGTTGTATGCTCCCAGGGACTAAACCATCAACCAAAGAGCACACATAATGGGACCCATGGCTCCAGACACATAGGCAGCAGAGTATGTCCTTTTCAGACATCAATGAGAGGAGAGACCATCGATGCCTTGAAGATTTGATGCCCCAGTGTAGGGGAATGCCAGGTCAGGAAAGTGGGAGGGAGGGTTAGTAAGAAGGGGGTGGGGGAAGGGAATTGGTTATGGATTTTTTGGAGGGGTAAGGAGGAAAGGGGGTACCATTTGGAATGTAAATAAAGCAAATATCTGATTAACAATTGTTATTAAAAAAAAAGAAAGAAAGAAAATGGTCCTTAGTGAGGGATGAGACACCAGGGTAATTAAAGGCCTGTGACTTGTAAGTAACAAAGTCCTTACTTGGATAGACTGTTGATGCTTTTCCTATAGATAATAATCTTTCTAAAAAGTATGTAATTTCTAAAGGTTCACAGTAAGCACAGTCCTTTCTCCAGCAAATTCTCTGCCTTCAGACTTTGTTTTTCTACCAGAGCTACCTTAGCCAAGAGTTTACCCAAGGAGCCATTAACACCTCATAGTTTTATAGTTTTATGTCCAGAAATCTTTATTTAGAGCCTATAATATTAGAGAAGCAAATTCTTTTTATGAAATACTTCAGATACCTTTAAGACAAGTGTTATTTTACCCTGGCTTTGGTATATGTGAGCTCCTTCTATGACCTAACACCATAACTTACTGAACTGCTGTGAAAATTTTAATTACCACCATGAAAGCATGGAATCATTTCTGAAGAGAGCCTCAGTAAGTGATTCTTTAGTTAGGTTGGATTGTAGGCTTGTATAAGGAAGAATTTTCTTGAATAGAGTGAAAATGTACTCACTCTGTTGTATCACTGCCTGAGGATGGTATTCTGGATTGGCAGGAGCAATAAAGCAAGTTGAGCACTAGCTTGTGATCACTTATTCTCACACTCCACTCTTAAATGCAGATGGTGCGACTTGCCTTCTCAACTTTATGCCACCTTGATTACCTGGCAATGATGGATTGTAACCTGAGATTGTGAGTTGAAATAATTAACATCTTTCTCCCTGAAAATGTATTTTAACTTAGTAACTGCAAACAACTAAGATAACTATGTTATTAAACATTTTGTTGACTAAGTATATTAACTCCTTAGGTGACAACGGATATTGTTATAAAATCAGCAAATGAATGCAACTGATTAGAAGAAGAAAATCAATTTATAGTGACACAATTTGCATGTTCACCTACAAGAGAAAATTAAAATAGCAACCTTTATGAATGACTCCTTCCTTCCAGAATAATGTCTTCCCACCTGTGGGTTACGACCATTTTAGGACTCAAATGAACATTTCACGTATGTTACATATCAGATTTCCTGCATATCATATATTTATGTTATGATGCATCATGGTAGCAGAATTAGAGTTGTGCAGTAAGAACAAAAACAATCTTATGGCTGGAGGTCACTACAACATGAGTAACAATATTACAGAAATACAGCATTAGGAGAGTTAAGAACCATTGTTTTAGAAACAGCTTCAATTCCACAGTCTTTTTGTTCAAAAAGAAGCATTACTTAAAATTTACACTTAGAAAATCTCAGATAACAAATGAATACCATGACTGAAGAAGAAAAGAATTTCATGAATTACCCTACATGGATTTTTCTTTTAGGAATGTGAAGCAAAACAATGCATCTTTCATGGTTTTTAAATAGAAAAAGAGCTTTCCTTCCAAAGAAAAGCTGATAGCTATTTCTGATTGCAAGTGGCAATACTCATCCAAAACCCAAGGGCTCTTAGCTTTGAATTTTTGTTGAAACTTTATTACCCTATTGCCTCGTCCTTACACAGAGCCCTGTCATGCATAAAAATGTTTCTACTTCTCTGCTGAGGTACACATTTTCATATATATATATATATATATATATATATATATATACATATATATACATATATGTGATATATGTGTATATATTTGAAATATGCATATGTATATATATGATATACATTTCAGATATATTAAAGTGATAACTGCAGGCTGGGGAAATAGCTATGGATCTAAAGTGCTTACTTTGCAAGCATGAAGACCTGATTTCTATTCCCAGGGTGCAAATCATGTTGGATATGATAGTACATACTAGTAATCCCAGCTATGAGGAATAAAGATAACAACACATTTATGGGTCACTGGTCAGCCAGCACAGACCCAGATGGAAGTTTCAGACCACATAAATAGTATCGGGTCAAATGATAGACTGTGTTCTTCAGAAACATTGGATGTTTCTGTCTAGCTGCTTTATTGTACCCATGCACATGAATATATACACAAACACACACAGATTTTAATTTTCAATATGAGTAGTCTGGTATTCCATAGACATCTTGTGCTGTGTGATTTGATCCATGTAGTTACTTACTGTAGGAGCATCCATAGACCTCCACTCTCATGCCAATCTTTCCATTTGGATTCCACTCTAGTGGTACAAAGCAAACAAAGCGGGCTCTCACAGAGTGTAGCAGCTTGTGGTGAACCACACTGTCAGCATTCATGTTTCCTTGGAATGTCTGAAGAGGAAAAAAGATTCATTGAGTATGAAGCCATGGAAACAGGAACATGCATGCTTCATCACTCAGACTTTCAGGAAATATCAACAGTAAAAACAAAATAAAAGAAGATAAAAATAAACAAAGTCCATAATTGCTCTGGCATTACTCTAATGTAAAGACAGTTCTGTGCCAGGCCTTACAATTTTTTAGAAGTACCAAATACTATTCTTTAGGATGTTCTTTCTACCATAGTACTTTGCTAAATTTTATGAATAAGAAAAGTTTCAAAGTATGACATCTGAAGTTTTAAAAGCCAATAATAACATGAAGTCCAGTTTTCCACATGACTATTGTCACTGTGAATTCTAAGATAACTTACAATCCCCTCTTGGAAGGAAAGGTGTTTTACTGAAATTATTGTCACAGGTATTTGAGGGTAGATATCAACTAAGCACATAACATCATCACCAACATTTTAAAAATTAAACATCAACAACAGACAACGAGCAAAATCTCCTGTGTGAAGGGAACACATAAGGAAATAAATCTTCAAATCATCCAGTCATTCAGTAGTTAGTAATTAGTCAGAGTTTATTTCTAAGACTGTCCATGCTTGTTTTTGTAGTTTACATTTTCTATGAAATCATCAGGTTTTACAGAAAAGAAATATCAGAGTCTAGCTATATATGCAGTTCATTTTTCTGTTCATTTGTGATGGATGTTTATTTGAAAAAAATTGCACATAGTGTGAAGAGCTGGTACAGGGATTAATAGTGTTACTGCCAGGCCACACAGTGCCATCTGCAAGCAGTGCAGGAAGCCAGCTGTACACCCAGCAGCCAGCGAGGAAGAAGCAGCCTGCACAGGTGAGTCTGGCCCTGCAGTCCGGATCCAGTCTGGAGGCCTCTGCCAAGAGCCTTCTGGTTTCTGCCTCTGGATCAGGAACACCCTGTGCCACAGTGTGCCATCTCCAAGGAGTGCAGGAAGCCAGCTATAAACCCAGCAGCCAGTGAAGAAGAGACAGCCAGCACAGCCTGCATCCAGAGCTGATCGGGGCCACAAATGTACACACTAAATACAACTACAAGAGAGTGGGTCTCAGCTGTAATCTTTGCTTCTGTGACTGTGCAAAAGATTGGTAGGCAAGTTTCACCAGAGAAGAGGATCACCTGGGATACACTGCACCAGGACTCTACCTGCCTCCAGGAACTCTGCAGCACCACAGCAATTTGTGCCAGGAGAAAGCAGCTCACCCAGGGTTGCTGAGATAGGCCTGCAGGCACACACACAGAATGGGCAAGCTTCAGCCAGTGACAGCAGGCCCAACTAACACCAGAGAAATCCAGAAGACAAAAGGCAAACATGGGAAATTTGCTAACAGAAATCAAAGTAATATGGGACCATCTGAACCCAATTCTCCCACAACAGCAAGTCCTAGATACCCCAACACACCAGGAAAGCACGATATGGATTTAAAATCACAGGTCATGATGATGATGGAGGGCATCATGGAGGGCTTCAAGAAGGACATAAATAACTTTCTTTAAGAAATACAAGAGAGCACAAGTAAACTGTGAGAAGACCTTGAATAACTAAGGAAAAACACAACAAAACAGATGAAGGAATTAAACAAAGCCATGCAGAATCTATAGAAGGAATTAGAAACAATAAGAAATCACAAAGGGAAACAACTCAGGACATAAAAAACTTTGGAAAGAAGTCAGAATTCAAGGATCCAAGCATCAACAACAGAATACAAGAGATAGAAGAGAGAATCTCAGATGCAGAAGATACCATAAAAATCATTGATACAATAGTCAAAGAAAATGAAAATGCAAAAAGATCCTGACACAAAATATCCAGGAAATCCAGGACAAAATGAGAAGACCAAATCTAAAGATTATAGGCATAGAAGATAGTGAAGATTTCCATCTTAAAGGTCCAGTACATGTCTTCAACCATATTATAGAAGAAAACTTCCCTAACCTAAAGAAAGAGATGCCCATGAACATACAAGAAGCCTACAGAACTCCAAATAGATTTGACCAGAAAGAAATTCTTCCCGCCACATAATAATTAAAACACCAAATGTACTAAACAAAGAAAGAATATTAAAAGCAGTAAGGGGAAAAGGTCAAATAACATGTAAAGGTAGACCTATCAGAATTACATCAGATTTTTCACCAGAGACTAAGAAAGCCAGAAGAGCCTGGGCAGACACCATGCAGACCCTAAGGGAACACAAATGCTAACACAAACTGCTATATCCAGCAAATCTCTCAATTACCATAAATGGAGAGACCAAGGTTTTTCATGACAAAAACATGTTTACACAGTATCTTTCCACAAACCCAGCCCTTTAAAGGATAATGAATGGAAAACACCAACAATGGGAGGGAAACTACACACAAGAAAAAGCAAGAAAGTAATATTCTTTCAACAACTCCAAAAGAAGATAACCATACAAAATACAAATTATATCAAAAAACAGCAGGAAACAACAATCAATATTCCTTAATATCTCTTAGCATTAATGGACTCAATTCCCCAATAAGCAGACAGAGACTAACAGACTGGATTCATAAACAAGACCCAAAAGTTTGCTGCTTACAGGAAACACATCTCAGTGTAAAAGACTAACAGTGCCTAAGAGTAAAAGGCTGGAAAACAGTTCTCCAAGCATATGGTCTGAGGAAACAAGCTGGAGTAGACATTCTAATATCAGATAAAATATACTTTCAACCAAAGGTCATCCACAAAGATACAGAAGGACACTTTATACTCATCAAAGGAAAAATCTACTAGGAAGAACTCTCAATTTTGAACATTTATGCCCCAAATAGAAGGATATCTGCATTTGTAAAGGAAACCTTACTAAAGCTTAAAGCACACATTGCACTCCATACAATAATTGTGGAGGACTTAAACACCCCACTCTCTTCAATGGACAGATCACGGAAACACAAATTAAATGGAGTCACAGTGAAACTTACAGAAGTTTTGGACCAAATGGGCTTAATATATATCTGTAGAACATTTCATCATAGATAAAAAAAAATGTACCTTCTTCTCAGCATCTCATGGTACCTTCTCAAAAATTGACCATATAATTGGTCACAAAACAGACCTCAACAGATATAAGACAATTGAAATAGTTCCATGCCTCCTATTATATCACTATGGAATAAGGGTGGTCTTCAATAGCAACAAAAACAACAAAAAGCCCACATACACATTGAGGCCAAACAATTCTCTACTCAATGATATCTTGGTCAAGGAAGAAAGAAGAAAATAAATCAGACTTTTAGAATTTAATGAAAATGAAGGCACAACATACCCACATTTGTGGGATACAATGAAAGCAATGTGAAGAGGAAAACTCATAGATCTGAGTGCCTACAAAAAGAAGCTGGAGAGAGCACACACTAGCAGTTTAACAGAACACCTGAAAACTATAGAACAAAAAGAAGATAATACACCCAAGAATAATAGAAGGCAGGAAATCATAAAACTCAGGGCTGAAATCAACCAAGTTGAAACAAAAAGAACTATACAAAGAATCAACAAAATCAGGAGCTGGTTCTTTGGAAAATCAACAAGATAGATAAACCATTAGTCAGACTAACCAGAGGGCACAGAGAGAGTACCCAATTTTACAAAAACAGAAATGATAAGGGTGAAATAGCAACAGAAACCAAGGAAATTCAAAAATTATCATATCCTACTACAAAAGCATATACTCAACAAAACTGGAAAATCTGGATGAAATGGACAATTTCCTAGACAGATACCAACTACCAAATTTTTTGTTTGTTTGTTTGTTTGTTTTTTTTTTTTTTTTTGAAACAGGGTTTTTCTGTGTAGCTCTGGCTGTCCTGGAACTCACTTTGTAGACCAGACTGGCCTCGAACTCAGAAATCCGCCTGCCTCTGCCTCCCAAGTGCTGGGGATAAAGGCGTGTGCCACCACTGCCTGGCCCCCAACTACCAAAATTTAATCAGGATCAGATAGACCATCTAAATGGTCCAATAACACTTAAAAAATATAAGTGGTCATTGACAGTCTCCCAACCAAAAAAAGCACAGGAGCAGTTGGTGTTACTGCGGAATTCTATCAGACATTCATAGGAGAACTAATGCCAATACTCTTCAAACTATTCCACAAAATAGAAACAGAAGGAACATTACCAACTCCTTCTATGAAGCCACTATTTTGCAGATACCAAAACCACATAAAGATCCAACAAAAAAGAGAAACTTAGACCAAATTTCCTTATGAATATCAATGCAAAAATATTCAATAAAATTCTTGCCAACAAAATCCAAGATCACATCAAAACCATCATTCCCATTGATCAAGTAGGCTTCATCCCAAGGAAGCAGAGATGGTTCAATATATGGAAATCCTCAATGTAATCCACTACATAAACAAACTCAAAGCAAAAACACATAGTCATTTCATTAGATGCTGAAAATCATTTGATAAAGTTCAGCATCCTTTCTTGTTAAAGGTCTTGGAAAGAACAGGAATTCAAGACCCATACCTCAACATAATAAAAGCAATATACAGCAAACCAGTAGCCAATATCAAACTAAATGGAAAGAAACTTGAAGCAATCCAACTAAAATCAGGGACGAGACAAGGCTTCTCTCTCTCTCTCTCTCTCTCTCTCTCTCTCTCTCTCTCTCTTCATATTTATTCAACTTAGTACTTGAAGTTCTAGCCAGAGAAATTAGACAACCAAAGGAGGTCAAAGGGATACAAATTGGAAAGGAAAATGTCAAACTATCACTATTTGCAGATGATATGATAATATACTTAAGCGACACCCCCAAAAAAATTCCAGCAGAAAATTCCTACAGCTAATAAACAACTTCAGCAAAGTGGCTGGATATAAAATTAACTCAAGCAAATCAGTATCCTTCCTATACTCAAAGGATAAACAGGTTGAGAAAGAAATTAGGGAAATGACACCTTTCACAATAGGCACAAAAATTATAAAATACCTTGGTGTGACTCTAACCAAACAAGTGAAAGAACTCTATGACAAGGACTTCAAGTCTTTGAAGAAAGAAATCAAAGAAAACCTCATGAGATGGAAAAATCTTCCATGCTCTTGGATTGGCAGTATTAATATAGTAAAAATGGCCATCTTGCCAAAAGCAGTCTACAGATTCAATGCAATCCCCATCAAAATCCCAACTCAATTCTTCATAGAATTAGAAAGAGCAACTCTCAAATTCATCTGGAATAACAAAAAACCCAGGATAGCTAAAACTATTCTCAACAGTAAAAGAACTTCTGGGGGAATCAATATCCCCGACCTCAAACAGTACTCCAGAGCAATTGTGTTAAAAACTGCATGGCATTGGTACAGTGACAGGCAAGTAGATCAATGGAATAGAATTGAAGTCCCAGAAATGAACCCACAGAATTATGGTCACTTGATCTTTGATAAAGGAGCTACAACCATCCTAACCTTTTTCAACAAATGGTGCTGGTTTAACTGGAGGTCAGCATGGAAAAGAATGCAAATTAATCCATTCTTATCTCCTTCTACTAAGCTCAAGTCCAAGTGGATCAAGAACCTCCACATAAAACCAGACACACTGAAGCTAATAAAAAAGAAACTGGGGACGACACTTGAGAACATGGGCGCAGGGCTAATGGAACACCAATAGCTTATGCTGTAAGATCAAGAATTGACAAACGGGACCTCATAAAACTACAAAGTTTCTGTAAGGCAACTGACATTGTCAAAAGGACAAAATGGCAACCAACAAATTGGGAAAAGATCTTTACCAACATGCTACAGGGGGCTTGTATCCAAGATATACAAAGAACTCAAGAAGATATACTCCAGAGAGTCAAATATCCCTCTTAAAAATGGGATACAGTGCTAAATCAGTGCTAATTCCTTTTCAACTGAGGAATATCAAATGGCTGAGAAGCACCTAAAAAAATGTTCATCATCTTTAGTCATCAGGAAAATGCAAATCAAACAACCCTGAGATTTCACTTCACACCAGTCAGAATGGATAAGATCAAAAACTCAGGAGAAAACAGGTTCTGGAGATGATGTGGAGAAAGGGGAACACTCCTCCACTGCTGGTGGGGTTGCAAGATGTTTCTACCACTCCAGAAATTAGTCTTGTGGTTCCTCAGAAAACTGGAAATAATACTTCCTGAGGACCCCTCTATACCAACCCTGGGCATATACCCTCAGGATTCCCCAGCATGTAATAAGGATACATGCTCCACTATGTTCATAGCAGCCCTATTTATAGTAGCCAGAAGCTGGAAAGGATCCAGATGTCCTTCAATCGAGGAATGGATACAGAAAATATTGTACAATGGAGCCATTAGAAACAATGAATTCATGAAATTCTTAGACACATGCATGGAACTGGAGAACATCATCTTAGGTAAGGTAACCCCGTCTTAAAAGAACACTCATGGTATGCATTCACTGATAACTGGATATTAGCCTATAATCTTGGAATACCCAAGACACCATTCACATATGAAATAATGCCCAAGAAGAAGGAAGGAGTGGCCCCTGGTCCTAGAAAGACTCAGTGCAGCAGTGTAGGGGAATACCAGGACAGGGAAGTGGGAAGAGGTCGATTTGGGAACAGGGGGATGGAAAAGGGCTTATGGGACTTCAGGGAGGGGGGATCTATGAAAGGGAAAATCACTTGAAATATAATTAAAGAATATATTGAATAAAAATGCAAAAAAATAAAGAGTGTTTACTGCCTTGCTCACTATCCTTGGAGGAGATAAATCCATCTCCTTACTAAATCTCTAACTCCATTCCAAATATTTACCCTTATATGCACAGACTAATCATGTCCTTGCCCCTCACCAAGGAAAATTTTCCTAGAAATAGAGAAGACATCACAGAAACCCACAACAGATTAAAATGTAGAGAATAACTTTAAGATGCATGGTCCCAACTGATACATACATCTACAACACATTTCTAGTACTTAAACCTCAGAGACCAATATGGAAGAGATGGAGGAAAGACTCTAAGGGTCAGAAAAATAGAATGGTTCCTGTGAGATTGAGACTTCCATGAATGTCAGGGGATTTCCAATCAGTAAGTCTCACCCACATAGCTGCTGAAATAAGACTAAAACAAGGATTATACCATTAGACATGTTAACATGGATAAATGAAATTCATAAGTCTTCCACCCCAGACAAGGAACTACAGGAATCTAAAGAATGCTGGGAGCATAAATAGTAGTTTTCTACTGGGAAGTACCCCTCAGTTGGTTATCTACTATCAAATTGTCACCCAGAAATCAAATTCTTACAGATAACATTGTATAGACTAAGCATCTTTTACACACACACACACACACACACACACACACACACACACACATGCACACAAAGCACTTTTAGGTTCATTTGTATTATGTCTCATATTCTTTATTTACAAGATAAAAGATTATCCTTGTTGATTATTTTAGGGTTATTATTATTTTACAGAAAGGATCTAAACCTGAGCTTTAAAAATTATCAGAATAAAATATCCACAACAAAATTCATATTTAAACCATTTTAAAGTATATAATTTAATGTCAGTAAGCATGTACAACTGTTCTAATTGAGATTGCCTAGACTATTGACTATATCCCAATGACAGGCTGTTAACAACTACTCAGAGGTGTATGTTTTACTGTCATGATTGTCCTTTTCAGCTTCAGTAATCTATAGATAATCTTCCTAATTACATACAGTGACAGCAAACAGCACAGACCTAATTCTACTCTAATGGTCAAAGTGAACATAAAGAAAAGAATTATGACCCAGAGAGGAAAACACATACACAGAGACAGAGAGCGATAGAGAGAGACAGAGAGATAGACAGAGTGTGTCAGAGACAGACATAAGATAGAGACAGTGACAGAGAAACAGAGAAATATGGAAGATAGAGACAGAAACAGGGACAGGGACTGACAGAGAAAAATTCCTGAAGGAAATATTTGTAAAAATACATTATGTGAAAGTAAGTTCTAAAAGAGAGACTTATTGACTCCTTGAAGCTTCATGCAAGATATTTGAAAATCAGCATTTTTTAAATGCCATCTAAAGTGGAAATTTTTGGATTTTTGGAGACTTATTTGTGTCATGTGACTTTTTTGAAACCAGTCTTATAAAAGGATATTCTTGCTAAAGCAATGATGTGAAAGGGTGTTTTGCAGAGAGACCATACACATGGTGTTTTTCTTCAAGTTGCCTTGCAAAAGGTCATGCGATACTTTGCTAGAGCAGACACTTGGAAAAACTCATGATGTTTGGAAAGTGTATAAATACAATCCAACAGACAGTGGGTAGCACTGGGTGATATCAGTTCACTTTGCCACTCTTTGCTGGTCTTCATTTGTCATGATAGTATAAAGAGAACTGGATCAAAGAAATGGGCTTTTCAAGTAGACCGAGCAACTACTGCTGATTCTTGTGAACTAAGCTGTTGCTGTCTTAACAATGAAGATTGAAACTGTCCCAAATAACTATTTCTAAACGGGTCCATATCCTTTATTGTCCTATTAACCTTTCCTTTCCAGTACATCTGGTGGGTGAAGGGTTAGAAGAGTAGTTAAAGCATTTAAAATCCCTTATTAAAGCTAAACCCCCTTTGTTGTTGTTGTTGTTGTTGTTTTAATGTATACTAACTGGCCTGTCTTTCCAAGCAGGCAAACTTAAGGGAAGCAAATACTGGAAACTCAGAGCAAACCATAAAAGCATTTTCTTCTTTTGGATAGGACACATTTAGAAAGGTGTAAGGTAATTAGCAGGCAAACCACGAGTTAAAGCTGAAGTGAATAAACCCACTCCAGCTCCAAGTTGCTGACTGTTCTGGGATTCATGATAATAAGGATTTTCATCAGGCTCTCAGAAAAATAGAAATTAAGAAATTAAATATAAGAAATTGGCCAGCTATTGCTGACTGACAAAGATTGTAAAACATTACATTTTAGCAGTGAAAAGTGGAAAAAAAACATGGAATTCTCCTTTGAATTCTAGGTTTTTGTTTTTTAGTGATGACTGTTTTGACATTTTAAGGGCAGAGAAAAGTGCCAACTATTCCAGAGTACTGTCACTAATTTTGGCTTAATGTCCACTCCTGATTTGATCGCTGTGAGGTACTTAGTTGTAGCTTTGTGATTAGTTAAAGGATATCTCCTTTAGATGATCAGCACTTACTCTAACTACTCTAAACTAGCTAAGGTGCTTGAGAGAAGCTTAGACAAACTAAAAAATGTGGAAAAAACACTGTCCAAACTGTTGAGCTGTCTGGAAGCTGTACTGTGTGCTCCATATTTTCTAGCTTTCCCCCATGAGCTTTCACCCATGCTGGGGTAGGTTGGCCTTGATGATGTGGCTATCTTTAAGTCATTTCTGCTCTTTTAAGTAATGTATTTTACCCATAGTTTGAAAGTAATCTCATTAAAACTCACTGGTTTCCCAAGGTTGACTTTGATGATATCCGCACTTTGGTCTGATGTGGGTTCTCTGGAAGGAATCTAGCCAGCCAGTGCATGACAAGCTTGGCTCTCAAAGGCCTTGCCATTCCTTTCCATTCCCTCTGCCTTGCTACAATCTTCCTTAATTGCATTCCTAAAACTAGTCCTAAGGACTATTCCTTTATTTGGTCTCTTTCTTCTCTTAGGTTTACTACTAAGTTCCAGTTATCAAAGTATTGATGCACATTCATCAAAAACCCTTTGAAAACTCACCTAATTAGCATGCCCTATTAAAATTTAACACCTCATACTAACAGGTGGTTTCCCCTTTGCCTTTATAAACTGTCATTTTCCTATGGGCATGTCTGTCTCGTTTCTATCTACAGGCAGTCATTTGGACTCAGACACACTCTTCTCCCCTCATTCTCTTCCACTTGTTCTTTATCCTCTGTGTCCTCTTTGTGTTTCAGATTTTCTATTCCTTGTCCTTATGGAGCAAATAATTCTCCTTTGTAGAGAGAACTTGGTCATGCAGATCTTGGTTCACTTTTTTTCCATATCTAGAATAAGTAGATATGTGTTGTGTCTTCCCAGGAGAAGCTTTGTTACATAACACACTCTGTATGACATTCTGCCTCTATTGTCTGCTTTTGGCCTCCATAGTAAGAAGCAAGGAAGAGTTTCAAGAAACAATACATCTTATTTTTCTTGAGTGACAGTGCCATACGTTAACATGATTCAGCTTTGAGATGGTGTAAAAGTGTTACAGATTTAGTGGAATCTGTACATTTAGTGATGAAAGGCAGTGTAGGACTCATATTTTGAACAGTATGCATAAGCTAATACTGGTAAGCGCCACAAAGCAAAACTACTGGCACAGTTTTGCTGAGTTAGTTGTAGAATGTTGAGTTTAATTATAGTATACAATGGATTTTTCAGAATGTAAATATATGAAGGATGTGTAGACAGCTATCAGAGTGTTCTGATTATCATCATAGATGGGAATGTGTTAATGACAATTATGCTGAATCATATGGGCACAATAATGCACTGATGCTCATTCTTTATCCCTAGCAATCACCCTACACCTCTGACTATTGCAATAGAGTAACTGTACCACAATGACACTGTGTTCACTCGAGTGTCTCTCTCCTTAAAATCTCTCCAGGGTATATGGTATTTTCTCAGTACTACCCATATCTGGACCAGCTTCTGACATTCATGCTCTTTCACAGTGAAAGGCCACCTGGGCAACTTGCTTCTCTTCTTCAGTTTTGTGACCTTAGCTGACTGTCATTCATTACACTCCTGGCCATTTG
Organism: Apodemus agrarius; assembly: GCA_964023405.1. Classification (NCBI taxonomy): domain Eukaryota; kingdom Metazoa; phylum Chordata; class Mammalia; order Rodentia; family Muridae; genus Apodemus; species Apodemus agrarius. Next base: position 100,878,673 of record OZ030017.1, on the reverse strand, counting down.
AGAAAATTAATTTTAAATGGAAGTTTCAATATTGTCCAGTTTGTTGTTAATTTACCTGTATTAAAATTACTTTTTATGTAAATCTTATTATATATAATATCTCAGATACACCAACAAGGACTGCATCTTCTCTTAAAACAGGTCCCTTTATATTCCAAGTGACAAGATGTTACAAAACATTTGGAAAGTAAAACCTGTACTATAAAGATTGTGAGTAGTGTTTTAATACATCCTTCATTTACTAGAGGTGCAGTTAGAAGAACAACACTAAAACACAGACAAAAACATCAGAGCAACAAACTTTCCCTGGATATACAGGATTTTGTGATTATGACACTTTAAGATCCCCGCCTTAAGTCTATATCTCAATATAAATCATTCTAGAGGCTAGGAGGTGGCTCAACCAGGAAAGAGATCATCAAACAAGCATGAGAATCTGAGGCCACTCTCTCAAACCCATGTAAAAAGCCAAGCACAGAAGTGCAAAGGTATAATCACCACAAGGTAGATGGTGAAAGGATCCTTGAAGTTCACTAGACCAGAGTCCAATTAAATTTGATTGGCAGGCTCCAAGTTCTTTCTCAAAAAATAAGCTGTGTGGAAAGTGAAATGGTTCAGTGAACAGAGCTTCATGCTCATCTTTCAAGACCTGATTTAATCCCTAAATCTTGCAAAATAGCAAGAGGCAATCGACTACTGAATGTGCTCACTCCACATATGTTTTATGGCATGTGTACCTGGACATACAGCACACTCACACACACATACAAACTATTCCAACATATACACAAAAATTACAAGTGATTGTTCTTAGTGATGCTTTCTTATTGACTAGTTTGATGAAACATTCTCATTCCCTAAAATTATTTTTGTTCTTTTTTATCAATATCTTTGAACTTCCAAAGTTGTAAACAATGCAAAGATATATTTAAAAAGGTGATTTTTGAAGTATAAGTGACAGATGTCTCAAATTACCTTTCCTGTCCATGCCTACATTAATAACCAATATCCTTCGGTTTAAAAGGAAGCTTCTTTAATAGGTAGATCCAACATCTTTTTAAACCAATAAAAACCTTTTCAGCTGTGTAAACAGTAGAGTAGCTTTCTTATGATAACAAGTGTGAGTGTGTGGTTTAATTATTGCTAGAAACTAAAGAAATCATGTATGTATACAGTGTTAGTTATTTCACTCATTGTCTTGAGAAAATACAAAATAGAACATAAGGGAAAAGAGTTTATTTTTTTTTTTGCCTTTTTTCTTTTTTTCATTTTTTATTGGATATATTCTATATTTACATTTCATTTCCATTTTTTCTTGTTCCCCGCCCCCAAATGTCCCACATGCCCTTTTCCCTCCCCCTGCTCCCTCATCCACCCCTTCCCACTTCCCTGTTCTGGTATTCCCCTAAACTGATGCTTTGATCCTTTCGAGCACCAGTGTCGACCCCTTTCTACTTGTTGGACATAATTTGGTACATGAATTGTGTCTTTGGTGTCCCAAGATTATAGGATAATATCCACTTATCAGTGAGTGCATAATCTTTGCAGACTGGGTTACTTCACTTTGTATGATGTTCTCCAGCTCCATCCATTTCTCTAAGAATTTCATGAATTCATTGTTTCTAATGGCTGAATAGTATTCCATTGTGTACATATACCACAATTTTTATATCCATTCTTCCATTGAGGGACATCTGGGTTCTTTACAGCTTCTGGCTATTATAAATAAGGCTGCTATGAACACAGTGGAGCATGTATCCTTATTACATGCTGGGGAATCTTCTGGGTATATGCCCAGGTGTGGTATGGCTGGGCCCTCTGGAAATATCATGTCCAGTTTTCTGAGGAACTGCCAGACTGATTTCCAGAGTGGTTGCAGTCCCACCAGCAGTAGAGGAGTGTTCCTTTTTTTCCACATGCTCGCCAACACCTGATGTCTCCTGAGTTTTTAATCTTAGCCATTCTGACTGGTGTGAGGTGAAATCTCAGGGCTGTTTTGATTTGCATTTCTTTAATGACTAATGATGGTGAACATTTTTAAGGTGTTTGTCAGCCATCCAAATTTCTTCAGGTGAAAAGTCTTTGTTTATCTCTGTACCCCATTTTTGGATAGGGTTATTTGGTTTTCTGGGTTCTAACTTCTTGATTTCTTTGTATACATTGGATATTAGCCCTCTTTCAGATGTAGGGTTGGTGAAGATCTTTTCCCAATTTGTTGGTTCCAGATTTGTCTTTTGACAGAGTCTTTTGCCTTACAGAAACTTTGTAATTTTATGAGGTCCCATTTGTCTATTCTTGATTTTAGAACATAAGCAATTGGTGTTCTGTTCAGGAACTTTCTCCCTGAGCTAATGTCCTTAAGGGTCTTCCCCAGTTTCTTTTCTATTAATTTTAGTGTGTCTGGTTTTATGTGGAGGTTTTTGATCCACTTGGAGTTGAGCTTAGTACAAGGAGATAAGAGTGGATTAATTTGCATTCTTCTGCATGCTGACCTCCAGTTGAGCCAGCACCATTTGTTGACAAAGCCATCTTTTTTCCACTGGATGTTTTCAGCTCCTTTGTTGAAGATCAATTGACCATAGATGTGTGGGTTTACTTCTGGGTCTTCAATTCTATTCCATTGATTCACCTCCCTGTCACTGTACCAATACCATGCAGTTTATTTCATGCTGAGTTGGAGGAGATACAGTCCATCATACTGGGGAAGGCAAGACTGCAGGAACAGAGACCTACTTAGTCAAGAAGCAGAGAATGATCAGAAACTGGTACAAGACTCCAGTGACTCCAAGTCCACTTCCAGCCCACCTCCTTGAGTGATGTATTAGCTCCTAAAGTTTCCACAACCTTTACAAACAGTACAACCAGTTGTAAATGGACTATGCCACAGACAGAACTGGCAAAGTTGAGGCAGGTTTCAAAACCTCAGGAATCTCATAATTGAAAAAGGCAGGCATTGGCACCAGTTTCTGGCCAGGCTTTACCTGTCCTGTAACAAGTAACTACAATAACCCAGTGAGAGGGCCATGACAACCAGTAAGGTAGGGATAACACCTAAAAGCATTCCCTATGCAAATAATGCATTCCTAATGTCTCAGACTGAGCCACTGGCTTGTATCTCTCCCTGGATGCCACCCTAACCCCCGAATATTTATAAGGTCCTTATCCACATGGAATAAAGTGCACGATATATTTCACCAAGAATCTGTGGGGGGTGGCTATTTTATTGAGCTATAACAGGGAAGTGTTCACTTTCCTGGAGCAGTTATTTGTGGACCTCATCTCTGCTCAGCTGATCTTAGCAGACAGCTGCCATTCACTGCAGATTGTAACCCCAGCTCTGGCTTCATGGTGCCTGCTGTAGCTAGCCCATCACTAGTGCTGCCAATCTCACTAGTGATTGTAGCAGAAGAGATCTGGTGGCCTGCCCTGCCCAGGCTTCTCCTCTGAGAGCTGTAACACTTTGTCCATTTCAGCCAGATCAATGCCCTGAAGCACCTTTAGTTCCAGGCAGATACACAGGCCAACAGAGAAGCAAGTATTTAAAAACTTAAGCTTATGGTGGGATGTTCTACATCAAAAAATCAATATCAACCAATGGCCAGACACACTGACTTGAATGATGTAATCAGCTAGTCATTCCTAAATGCTAAAGGCAAGTAGACATTAAATTATTGAATGCAGATGGTAACCACCAAAACTGTGTATCACTCTTATGTTTTTGCAGCTCTAACTGTGTGGTGGATAAGGATGATAAATTGGCTGTTGAGAAGCATGTCTCCAGTTTCTTTCCATATCTACACTGAAGCTGTAACATCAACATGCATAAAGCTCTGCAATATGTTATATACTTGGAAAGACTGAAATACCTACTTAGCAAAATTCATTTTTCCACACTACACTAAAGAAATAGAATGCCTTGCCTTTCTGAGAAACAGTCAAAACAAACAGACAAAAAAAACAAAACAAAAAAAACAACAAACAAACAAACAACCCCCCCAAAAAAATTCTTTCCTGTCTGAATCACAAAGCTACTATATAAAAGTTGACTACAGGGCTTGGCCTACTGTTATTAGATTTAAGGTAAGATTTGAAATTTATATAAGGGCTAGTCCCAGAACTAGGGCAGCTGACTGATGTGTCTAAGGTAAATTCCCAGGACAAAGTAAGTAATGAAACCAACATAGAAGAGTGAATGAGATTGATAAGCAATTTGCATGTATATATAAATGGCAGTGACTCCATAATGTGATCCTGCTAACTACATTCATAATCTTTATCATATGCTGATTTCTTGGCATTTGACAAAAATAATATACTACATATGAATATATATATATATATATATGTATGTATATGTATATGTGCATGTATATAAGCTTTGAAGTCTGTCATCTATCTCATTTTTATCTTCAATCAATTAATGTGAATATTCCTGTCAATGTACTGTAAGATGAAGAACAGAAATTCTCTTAGAGTCACAATGAATACCTTCTGAATGATAATTTGCATTTGTTTTTGTCATATAAATCTTTCACTTGTTTGGTTAGAGTCACACCAAGATACTTTATATTGTTTGTGGCTATTGGGAAGGGTGTCATTTCCCTAATTTCTTTCTCAGAACTTATCCTTTGAGTATAAGAAGGATACTGATTTGCTTGAGTTGATTTTATAGCCAGCCACTTTGCTGAAGTTGTTTATCAACTGTAGGAGTTCTATGGTGGAGTCTTCTGGGTCACTTAAATATAATATCATATCATCTGCAAATAGTTATAGTTTGACTTTTTCCTTTTCAGTTTGTATCGCTTTGACTTCCTTATGTTTTCAGATTGCTCTAGCTAGTCCATCAAGTACTATATTGAAGAGATATGGTGAGAGGGGGCAGCCTTGTCAAGTCCCTGATTTTAGTGGGATTGCTTCAAGTTTCTCTCCATATACATTGATGTTGGCTACTGGTTTGCTGTATATCACTTTTATTATGTTTAGGTATGGGCCTTGAGTTCCTGTTCTTTCCAAGACTTTTTGCATGAAAGGATGCTGAATTTTGTCAAATGCCTTTTGAGCATCCAATGAGATGACCATGTGGTTTTTTCTTTGAGTTTGTTTATTTAGTGGATTATGTTGGTGGATTTCCATATATTGAACCATCCCTGCATCCCTGGGATGAAACCAACATGATCATGGTGAATGATAGTTTTGATGTGTTCTTGGATTTGGTTGGCAAGAATTTTATTGAGTATTTTCACATCGATATTCATAAGGGAGATTGGTCTGAAATTCTCTTTCTTAGTTGGATCTTTTTGTGGTTTTGGTATCAGTGTAATTGTGACTTCGTAGAATGAGTTGGGTAGTGTTCCTTCTGTTTTTATTTTGTGGAATAATTTGAAGAGTATTGGTATTAGGTCTTCTTTGAAGGTCTGATAGAATTCTGCACTAAAACCATCGGGTCCTGTGTTTTTTGGTTGGAAGTCTTTCTATGACCCCTTCTATTTCTTTGGCGGTTATGGGGCAATATAGTAACATTCTTCCATCAAACTCAAAAGAAGATAACCACTCAAAAACAAAAATAACATCAAAAATGGCAGGAAAAAATAATCACTATTCCTTAATATCTCTTAACATCAATGGAGCCAATTCTCCAATAAAAAGACATAGATTAACAGACTGAATAAAGCAACAGGACCCTACATTTTGGTGCATACAGGAAACACACCTCAGGGTCAAAGACAAACACTACCTTAGAGTAAAAGGCTGGAAGACAATTTTTCAAACAAATGGTCTCAGGAAAAAAGATGGAGTAGCCATTCTAATATCAGATAAAATTGACTTTCAACCTAAAGTCATCAAAAGAGACACAGAAGATCACTTCTTGCTGGTCAAAGGAAAAATCCACCAAGAAGAGTTCACAATTCTAAACATCTACGCTCCAAATGCAAGGGCACCCTCATTCATAAAAGAAACTTTACTAAAGCTCAAAGCACACATTGCACCTAAACAATAATTGTGGGGGACCTCAACACCCCACTATCCTCAATGGACCGATCAGGAAACCAGAAACTAAACAGGGACACAGGGAAACTCATTGAAACTTTGGACCAATTAGATTTAACAGATGTATATAGTACATTTCATCCTAAAGCAAAAGACTATACCTTTTTTTCAGCACCTCATGGTACCTTCTCCAAATCGACCATATAATTGGTCACATGTCAGACCTCAACAAATATAAGAAGAACGAATTAATCCCATGCCTCCTATCTGATCACCATGGAGTAAGACTGGTCTTATATAACAACAAAAACTACAGAAAATCATCATATACATGGAGGCTGAACAATATTCTACTCAATGATACCTTAATCAAGGAAGAAATAAAGAAAGAAACCAAAGACTCTCTAGAATTTAATGAAAATGAAGGCACAACATACCCAAATATGGGACACAATGAAAGCAGTACTAAGAGGAAAACTCATAGCCCTGAGTGCCTCCAAAATGAAACAGGAAAGAGCATATACTAGCAACTTAATGGCACACCTGGAAGCCCTAGATCCAAAAGAAGCTATTTTACCCACGAGGAGTAGAATACAGGAAATTATCAAAAATCAACAAACCAGGAGCTGGTTCTTTGAGAAAATCAACAAGATAGATAAACCCTTAGCCAGACTTACCAAAGGGCACAGAGACAGCATTCAAATTAACAAAATTAGAAATGAAAAGGGAGATATAACAACAGAAACTGAGGAAATTCAAAAAAATCAACAGATCCTCCTACAAAAGCATATACTCAACACAACTGGAGAATCTGGAGGAAATGGACAATTTCCTAGACAGATACCAAATACCAAAATTAAATCAGGATCAAATAGATCATGTAAACAGTCCCATAACCCCCAAAATACATTCTTAATGCTGATTCAGTACTAAGGGTCACTGGAATTTCATAGGAATATACAGTTTCTTCCACTCTCACAGCTGACCTCTGGGCTCTTAATTCTCCAACTCTAGTGCTGTAGAGGCACAAAGAAAGTGTCAGCAAAATCTCCTCTCTGCTACTCTCATTTTTATTTCACTGTTACATTTCTTTATTAAGATGGAGATTCTAAAAAACTACATGTTATTCAATCACTGATTCCACCATGGGGGACAGTATTTGCACATTTGACATGGATTCTTGGAATATGATGGAGTTGGGAGGGTGACAGAAAAGAAGAAAAAGAAAGAAAGTAGAAAACATTTTCCACATTAAAGGAAGTAATTTCTTCCTTTATTCAGTGAGAATCTATACATGCCAATCTGGCCTTGGCATGTGTGGCAGGGCAAGAGAGTACAGAGTATTCATCATGTATTCTTGCTAAGACTTTCAGGCTTAACAAAACTTGGATACCCTTGATAGAAAACCCCAGGGAAAATTACTCACATCTATTCTAGGAACCTGAGGTCAAAAGGTCCCAGCTGAATTATCCTACTTTCTGTTAAACTGCCTGCTTGTGACACCCTTGCAACCGCCTCCCCACCTCCTTGCATGCAGATGGAGAATGAGATACCCAGATTTTTTCCTTTAAAAGTGCCTTGTTCTAAATGCTTTGGGGTATGCAGATTAGATCCAAAAAACCTGTGCTAACCATGATCCAGCTGAAAACGAAGATTTACAATTTGCCATAAAGCATGTCTCAGTGGTCATATCTGGTGGGATCTTATAACATGGGCACACACATACTTTCTGTGCAGTCACAAGCATCTGGCCAAGACACACACACACACACACAGAGATAGATAGAGAGAGAGAGAGAGAGAGAGAGAGAGAGAGAGAGAGAGAGAGAGAGGAAAGGAAGGAAGGAAGGAAGGAAGGAAGGAAGGAAGGAAGGAAGGAAGGAAGGAAGGAGAAAACCTGTCATTCTAATAGGTGAGAAAAATATAAGCCCTTGGTAACAATGAATAGCTAATATCTCTTTGGATCCACAAAACCATACATACACATGAAGGTAGATGTTGCTGTTTTAGCAACATATGTCTACAATGATACTATTTTACTTTTCAATTATCTTTCTCTTGCTAGCAAACTCCTATGTAATGCCACTGCATTTTTTGTTGTTATAATGAAGCATGAAGCCACTGAATTTTGAAAGGAAAGTGTTACTAAAAATTAGCTATGATTGATTTTTTCATTTAACTTCAGGCCATACACATTTCTTCTCAGAATCTTTTCCAATCTCTATTATCTCATTTATTGATTAAAGTTAAAGATTTCTGCTAAAATAAGTTATGGAACCCTGGTAAGATTTGCACAACTGCAGTCTAGCCCTAGAGGGGCTAAGTGTGGAGGAGCTAATGTTCCAGAGTAGTCTAAGATAGAAACTGAGTTTGAGAATTGGGTGTTAGCATGTAGAAGAATGCAAATTCATCCATTCTTATCCCCTTATATAAAGCTCAAGTCCAAGTGTATCAAAGACCTCCACATAAAACCAGATAACCTGATACTAATAATAAAGAAATTGGAGAAGACCCTAGAGTTTGAGAATAGCAAGAGGGAAAACCCCTACCTTAAGAAGAGTAGAAGAAGAGCAGAAGAAGGTGGAAAGCAGAAGTAGATGTTGGGAAGGGAGATATGTAGATGTGATGGCCATATCAAATATTATGATTCTTAGTTCCTTGTGTCAAAATATGAGATGGGGAAAGTTGATCATGTGATGTTTGTATGTTCCTAAATGTTAATACAATGAAAATGTAGCAACCAGTGTCATGGTATTTGTTTGCATTTTGTCTAAACTGCACCCCACAGTTACCTGGCAACAGGTAGACTTGACCTGCTTTCCCTCTCCTTCCTATCTTGTTCCTTTTTTCCTCTCTTGGGCTCTTGTTCCCTTGCTCTTCTCTTCCCTACTCTCTCTCCCCATTCCCTCTGACCCTCCTCCCCACCCCTTCAAGTGGTCATGACTGGCCTCTGCTTCTCTACTCTCTCCCTCTTTCTGCCTTTCTCTGCCTCTATTACCCTTTTAACACCTCTCTCCATCCCCAGAATAAACTTTATTCTATACTATACAGTCTTGTGGCTGGTTCCACAGGAAGAAGTGATGCCTTGGCATTGGCCCATTGTGACCTCTCCTTCCCCCATACCTGACTATAGAACATATTCCTTCTCTCCTTATCTTTTAATAAACACATCAGTATTAGCTGAAATTTGGAAAATAAGATTTTGGATGTTTACCCTTGTGCTAGGATTAATTTTGGGAGTCTCTGTTGAAACAATGGTCCCTAAGAACTTAGAATTTCCTCAGGCATTCATAATGAGAAGAGAAAAAGGCTTGGTGTCAGCCAGAGGAGGAACTTTTCTCCCAGCAAGAGACTTCACATAATACTGCCAAATAGCCAGACTCCTTGCAGGTTTTACTAAATGGAGCTAGCAGTGGGAAGGACTACACCTTGGCCAGGGCTTCTCAGTGGTGGTTCCACTTTTCTTCTATTTCAGTCTAAATAGAAGATACCTTGAGTTTAAGAAGTGGGTAGGTCAAAAGTGTGTCCTATCTGTGGACACACTGAATATCTACTTTTTCACTTTTATCCTCTTTTTTTAACCATTGCTAGCTTGTTATGGCTGTCAGCCCCAGGTTCTGATGCCAACAAATGTGATATTGGTATCCTTCAAGATGAAAAAGGGGAGATAACCTTCCTCACTAATTTCTTCTGCTTTCCACCCTCTTCTATTTTCTTTCACTTCCCTTTTATTCATTTTCATGTGAAGACACAGAAGAGAACTACCTGCAGATGAGGAAGAAGGTCCTCAGCAAAAGAAGCATTTAAAAGTTAATCTTTTTCTTCTTGACTCCAAACCCATAAGACATAAATTTATTGCTTTCCATTCAACTGAGTCTATAGTGATTTAGACAACAGATCTTTAGAATGACCAGTATACCCAGAATAATATTTAAATCTAAGTACAAAGAATACACTATACAAACTCAATGACAAAGAAAGTTCTTGGCCCCTTTTATCATTGAAATATTACACATTTTTTTCTGCACATGAACTTAGAGGATATAGTTCAGATGAGAGACTGTCTGCATGAAGCTGTGGGTTTAACCCCTAGCACTGACAATCAGACATAGTGGCACTCAAGATAGACACAGGATGAGGAGAAAGTCAGTGTCAGCTTTACCTATATAATGAATTTGAGGTCAACTTGGGCTATATGAGAACCTAGTCCAATACCCTAAAATGCCTAAGGGCCTCCAACATTGCTAATTCAAAATGTCCTATAACACTGGTTTCAGAATCAAAAGAATTTATGCTGCCTGGCATCAACAGACAGAATTAGTAGCAGAAGCTGGATTCACTGTCACTTGTCTAAAGTCCAAAGAAAAGTAAAATGCCCAGGACTGCAATTTCACTTACACCTATATGGCAAATGGCCACTACTGTTTCTGCTGTTGTTGGAAGATTATCTGGGGCTCTAAATTCACCCATAAAAAAAGAATTTACTCAGCTAAGGAAAGAAATTTTCTTCTTTTATTTCTGTTTCTTTTTGGAGCATCTACAGTAAGCTATTCATTTAGAACAGCATAAAAGCGATAATAAGAATTTGACACTGGATTTAAAATACCAAGCTATTTTTAAGTTCACAATTTTTGGAGCATGCAAAATTATTGCTTACTATATTCTGAAATTTCATTTGTTACTTAAAACAAAGTTATAGTTGTTCTTTTTAAAAATAATAAAAGCACAGCAAAACCAGATTTAAAAAGGTGCACTAGAACTGAGTATTGATCAGACTTTTTCAGTTGTTTGCAATAGTGCTTCCACTCCCATCATTAATCATGTTCTCTGATGTAGCTCTGCACATTCATCAGGGGAATCAGGAGGCTCTGCCACAATGCAAAGGATTAACACAGTATAAAGTACTTTACACCAAACTGAATTGAGAGTGATAAGCACTCAAGTTCTGCCCAAACTACACATTTTTTTTCAAGCTTAAACATATAGGTCTGAGTGATAATTTTACACATGGCCTAATTTCTCATTTAAGAAATTCTGCTAGCAAGCAATAGGTATTCTAGTCCATTAATGTGGAAATGTTTCTTTTCCTTGTGTGTTTGTTGTTGTTGTTGTTGTTGTTGTTGTTGTTGTTTTAGAGGTATGACATTGAATGTGTGTGTGTGTGTGTGTGTGTGTGTGTTTGTGCATGTGTGTAGTACCTGAAGAGGCCAGAAGACAATGTTAGAATTTTTATTTATTATATTATTCTTTCTACTTTATTTATGTATTTTATTAGACATTTTTAAATTTACATTTGAAATGTAAATTTCCTCGTTTCCTCTCAAAAATCTCCTATCCCTTTCGCCCTTCCCCCGCTCACCAACCCACCTACTCCTGCTTCCCTAAACTGGCATTCTCCTTCACTGGAACAACAAGCTTTCACATGACCAGGGCCTCTCCTTTCACTGATGTCTGACAAGGTTATGCTCTCTACATATGTGGCTAGAGCCATGGGTCCTTCCATGTGTACTCTTCGTTTGGTCGTTTAGTTCCTAGGAGTTCTGGGGGTACTGGGTGGTTCATATTGTTGTTCTTCCTATGGGGATGTAATCCCATATAGCTCCCTTTGTCCTTTCTCTAGCTCTTCCATTGGGGACACTGTGGTCAGTCCAATAGTTGGCTGTGAGCATACCCCTCGGTATTTTTCAGGCACGGGCAGAGCATCTCAGGCTCCTGTTAGCAAGCACTTGTTGGCATCTACAATAGTGTCTGGGTTTGGTAACTGTATATGGGATGGATCTCTCTGGATGTGCTTTCCTTCACTATCTGCTCCACACTTTATCTCTGTATCTCCTCCCATGGGTATTTTGATCCCCATTCTAAGAAAGACCAAAGTATCCACACTTTGGTCTTCCTTCTTCTTGAGCTTCATGTGGTCTGTGAGATGTATCTTGGGAATTCTGAGCTTCTGGGCTAATATCCATTCATCAGTGAATGCATACCATGTGTGTTCTTTTGTGATTGGGTTACCTCACTCAGGATAATATTTTCTAATTCCAGTCCTTTGTCTTAGAATTTCATGGATTCGTTGTTTTTAATGGCAGAGTAGTACTCCATTGTGCAAATGTAATATATTTTCTATATCCATTCCTCAGATGAGGGACAACTAGGTTCTTTGCAGCTTCTGGCTATTATAATTAAGGCTTCTATAAACCTAGTGGAGCATGTGTCCTTATTATATGTTGTAGCATCTTCTGGGTATATGCCCAGGAGTGGTACAACTGGGTCCTCATGTAGTACTATGTTCAATTTTCTGAGGAACGGCCAGACTGATTTCCAGGGTGTTGTACCAGCTTATGACAAAGTCTCTAGGCAAACTGGAACTCATTGAGGCCACTAGTCTGGTTGGCAGGTGAGGCACAGAAAGCTGTCTCTGCCTCCTCAGAGTGTGTTTTCTATGTGTATGGATTGTTTTTCTATTACTGTTGTAAAATACTGACAAAAAGAAACTTGTGGAGGATAGGATTTATTTCAATTCATAGTTTAGAGTCCAACATGAAGGATGTAAGAGCAGGAACTCAAGGCAGAACCTGAAGCAGAGATCATGGATGAGTGCTGCTTACTAGCTTCCTTAGCCATGATTTTGTTAGCCCTCTGCTTTTGTGAGGGTCATGGAAAGAACTATCCTCAAAGGAGATCTAGTGTACCATGGTTTTGGTGCTGAGAATGGGTTACCTTATAACATCAATATTTAAATATCAGAAAAACTGCATAAATTATCCCCCAAAATCTTAAAAACAAAACAAAACAAAACATAGTATCCACTAGATTGTTTCTTATCTTGAAGCATCCCTCAAAATTGCCTTCAAGTTTTTGTTTTGGTTACCTTTACTAAATATTCTTCTGCTTAAATTGTTTCTCTCCATATATATATATTGACATAATTCCTTTCCTTGAGTATATTATAACCAAAAATAAATGTGCAGTATAATACTAGAAATACATACACAGGCATGTATAAATATATGTACATATATTCACACACACACACACACACACACACACACATATATATATATATATATATATATATATATATATACACATATACATACCTACATGCAAACATATACACATACATGTACAAACATGGGTGCACACAGAAGGACACAAAGCTATATAACTCCAGGGTACCCTGAGCATTGTAAACATGGAAGAACTGAGAACTTAAAACTGAGAGTACTTTTTGTTCTGACACAAAATTAAATGACATATTTGTTTTGTGAAAAACAAAATACAATATTTTTCTAAGCCTAAGCATAGCCATAGCTTAATCCAATAAAGTAAACCCTGCAGCAATGGCAAGTTTACCCCTAGGAATGTGTTCACTTGTCCTCAGCTCATGCTGCAAAGTATTGCAAAAGTATAGTTAAATAGCAAGCAAGTATCATACAGTAGGTGGGGTGGTGGGACCTTCAGCTGATGCAGTATGAACAAATTCAAATGTAATAATCATGATTAGGGAGATGAGTCAGTGGGAAGAAAACCTTAGTTCAAATTCTTAGATTCTTTGCAAAACTACAATATGCAAAAGTATGATACATTCATGATTCCATTGTTCTTACAGTGAGGTGATAGGTAGAGACAGACTCTCTGGAAACTCCTGGACCAACCAGTTTGGTGAACTGACATCCACATGTGTATCATGCCATGTAGGCACCCTGACTCAAATGAACAGAAAAATGAGTGTAATATCCACTAAAAGACATTTGTACACTGTGATTTTTCTTCTTGTTCCCAGGTATTCCTCTTATTTCCATATCCTACATTAATCCTTTGCCTGGTCGAGGAGGATTATTCAATTTCCTTCTTTCTATTCAGCAGTTACAAAGAATAAAACTTGGCGGTTTTTTGCAAATCTGATGGAAATACAGTATCTGAAGACTCTGCTGACTATATTACACAGTGCTCCACACATTCATTATTCTACAACAGATAGTAGTAAATCTGTACAATTTGAATCTACTACAAGCTGAAATCACTTAATGGTGTCTTTCCATTCTCACACCTATTACATAAAAGAGAAGTAATAAAATATAAAGCAATGTGTAGGGAAGGTTTACACAGTAAATGTAAAAGCTGCATAATTTTAGTTGTGTCTTGGAATATAACCCCAGTGGAATCAATTGTTGACACAAAATAGAATAAATTCCAGTGTTTTGACAGTCATTGTGGTCAAGTTGATTCACTTTGATTTCTCAGGTACCCTAAGACCCACACTGCCTGAGCAAACTTGCTGAAGTCTTTTGTTGTAGTTTTCCATCCACTCTTTTTCTATTTTTTCCTATATCTTACTCCCTTTTTGGCAAAGAAGGACAAAATACAAATCACCAGTCAGATTTATTCACATGACACACTTAGGAAACATAGCCAAACTAATTATGCAGAGCCACAGCTAGGGATTCTGGGAGGTGACAGGATTTTGTGAATAAATTTCAGTACAGGCATTACCTCTTTGTGATATAATATCAGTCTTAATTTTCAGTTAGGTTGTCAAAATGCATTAGAGTTCTGACTCCATTAAAGCAGCTTTGAGATATTTTGAGCTTCCTGGCTGAATTATATTGATGCTTTATTTATCCAATATATTTGTAGAGATTTGTAAAGAATTGTAAAGAGGGTTTAAAGAATTAACCCTCTTTTAACTGGTTTTCCTTTCAAAGATAATCAAGACTATTTCTTTATAACACCAGGGATCACTGCTGATCACATATCATTTCATCCTGTCTGCACTATGTGACCTTTCCTTGTCAGCGTTTATAGTTCATTTCTGAGAACATTTCTTTGCAGCAAGCAATCAGAGTATAGCAAAAGCTTATTGGACCTTTGAAAGTTTCCCATGATAAATATCTTTACGCCTCAGTGCAAATTTTCTTGGCACAGAGCAGTGATGGGAACACAGACAGTCACTTTGTCCTGTCTTTCATCTGTACTCATGGTCCTCTTACATTGGTCTCAGCAACATTTGATAACTCTTATCTCTTGCACATGTCCCCAGTACCTAGTTTTACCTTCTCAGTTTCCACTAA
Source organism: Apodemus agrarius (assembly GCA_964023405.1). Taxonomy (NCBI): domain Eukaryota; kingdom Metazoa; phylum Chordata; class Mammalia; order Rodentia; family Muridae; genus Apodemus; species Apodemus agrarius. Next base: position 100,863,617 of record OZ030017.1, on the reverse strand, counting down.
GAATAGAAGGCCTCTGAGATAAGAAGACAGTCTTTGGCACTTCCTGCCTGTTTTAAAAATGAAAGTCCTTCAAGTGACTTTAATATCTGCTTACACTGGGTAAGAGCTGGTGAAAGGAGTGTGTCCTAGTTTCATTTCTGTTGCTATGACAAAATACCCTGACAAAACAAACTTAGTTGTGGAAATTTTTCTTTTTGCTCATAATTCTGGGTTATAGTCTGTCATTGCAGGGAAGTCAAGGTACCCGGAAACCAAAGCCTCAAGTCACATCATGTCCACAGATAAAAGGCTAGAGAAATGCACCCACACAAGCCAGTTCATTTGCGGGATTGCTTGTACTCAACTTGATTTCTCTCTACTCTTTTTTTTTTAATAGAAAATCATTCTCTTTATTTAATAATCTCTGATATTTAAAATGCAGCTCATTGGCATCCACATCAACAGAACCCTCAGTATTCAACAGTGCTTTGGAAGGCCCGCTTTCAAGAGAGCCAACAGACGGAAGCCCGGTGGAGTGGCATCCGACCCTTGAGGCACAGGAGGAAGGGCTACAGAGTCGGGTCCTGAGGGAACTGCTAGGTCACAGTGTATCACACTGACAGAAGACAATGCCTTTTCCCTCTACTCTTATACAGCAAAATCAATGTGATTTTCTCTCTACTCTTAAACAGCAAAAGTCCCTCATTTGGAAATGGTGATAACACTGTGGGCTGGGTCTTTTTACATCAATTATTTGATTTAAGACAATCCCACATAGATCTTCCCAGAATAACCCAGGGTATCCTATTTCTCTCTATTCTGAGGTGACTGTAGGCGTTTTCAGGATGAGAATTAAAGGGAAACACCATGGAGTGTAACACACTGAACTCATTGCTTTGACTTTATCCACTCTACCCACGATCAGATTGTATCTCCTTCCCATTTCTTGTTACCTGTATTCAATTTGAAGCATCCTATCTGAAAAGGTTAATATCTTCTATCTATCCTGTCTTTCTAAACATTCGTTTTGATAAGTTTTAGAATCTTTTATGCAGGAGCTTATTTTTCTGTTACACTAAAAATGCATTTGTAAATATGCTGAACCATAATTTTAGTGAGATGATTTAAATTCTCTATTGATGTTTCAGAATTTTATTCGAACCAAGTACTCTGAACTGATTATCTACCATATTGAGCATTTAACCATCCTTTCCTGAGCACTGTCATAAAGGCACTTGCTTTCAGTCTTATAATTTTGCCAATGGTTTTGCCCTTCCTAGAATTCCTCAAAAAATATTGTAAGACCTCATTTTGGGCTTTTATATCATGTCATTTATGTATCTAATACAACATTATTCTGGCACTAAAGGATGGGGAAAGTACTGTGTGTGTGTGTGTGTGTGTGTGTGTGTGTGTGTGTGTTTAGCCATTAAGGAAACCACTAGCTTAGTTGAAGGTATGTATTGCTGCATCTTGCTGATCTGCCTCAGTTACCTGACCTTGTATTGCACACAAAAATTGATCTACAAAGGAAAATCACAACTTTTAGAAAGATATTTAGAGACCTTTACTGAAGAGAGTGCAATAATAGGAAGCCATTTGCAGTGAGATTGAGATAGTGCTACAGTGTGGTTCAGAAGAAATGGTGAAGGACATAAAATTCCCATCACACAGTATTGCTGTTTACATTGATAATGTCACCAGAGGCCTGTACATGCACTAAAGCCTTGATCTCTGGCCTCACACTATTGAGAGGTGGTGAAATATATAAGACAGAATATGAAAGATGGATGCTGAAATACTAGAATGTATGAATAGAGAGTATGTTGGGCCACCCATATCCCTCTGTCTCCCTTTTCTTTATATGGTACATATTACTGATATCCTTGAGACTGAAGTGATTGAGATCAGCAAGCATGGACTATAAATGTCTTAAAATGAGAGTCAAAATATAACTTTCATCAAATATCTTCAACATAATTATGGAAGAAAAGTTCCCTAATCTAAAGAGAGAGATTCCCACGAATATACAAGAAGCCTACAGAACACCAAACAGACTGGACCAGAACAGAAATACCTACCATCACATAATAATAAAAAAGCCCAAATGTACTAAACAAAGAATATTAAAGGCAGTAAGAGAAAGAGGCCAAGTAATATATAAAGGAAGACCTATCAGAATTACACCAGATTTCCCACCAGAGACCATGAAAGCTAGAAGATCCTGGGCAAATCTCATACAGACTCTGAGATCACACAAATGCCAGCCAAGACTACTATACCCAGCAAAACTCTCAATCACCATAGATGGAGAAACCAAATATTCCATGACAAAACAAAATTTACACAATATATTGCCACAAACACAGACCTACAAAGGATAAAAGGTGGAAAATGTGAATACAAGGAGGGAAACTACTCCCTGGGAAATGGAAGATAGTAATCTTCTTTCATCAAACCCAAAAGAAGATAACCACACAAATATAAAAATAACATAAAAATGACAGAAAGCAATAACCACTGTCCCTTAATATCTCAACATCAATGGGCTCAATCCCCCAATAAAAATACAGAGACTAACAGACTGGATAAGGAAACAGGGCCCTACATTTTGCTACATACAGGAAACACACCTCAGTATGAAAGACAAACACTACCTTAGAGTAAAAGGATGGGAGACAATTTTACAAGCAAATGGTCTCAGGAAACAAACTGGAGTAGCCATTCTAATATCAGATAAAATTGACTTTCAACTTAGGTAATCAAAAGAGATAATGAAGGACACTTCTTGCTGGTCAAAGGAGAATTCCACCAAGAACTCTCAATTCTGAACATCTGTGCTTCAAATGCAAAGGCAGCCTCATTTGTAAAAGAAACCTTACTAAAGCTCAAAGCAAACATTGCACCTACCACAATAATTGTAGGTGACTTCAACACTCCACTCTCCTCGATGGACCAATTAGAAAAACAGAAACTAAACAGGGACACAGTGACACTAATTGAAGCTTTGCACAAATTGAATTATATATATATATATATATATATATATATATATATATATATATATGTGTGTGTGTGTGTATGTGTATTGTATGTGTATGTGTATGTATGTATATATATATATATATATATATATATATATATATATATATAATATTTCATCCTAAAGCAAAAGAATATACCTTTTTCTCAGCACCTCATGGTACCTTCTCCAAAATCGATCATATAATTTGTCACAAGACAGACCTCAAGGGTCTTCCACAGTTTCTTTTCTATTGGTTTTAGTGTGTCTGGTTTTATATGGAGGTCCTTGATCCACTTGGAGTTGAGCTTAGTACAAGGAGATAAGAGTGGATCAATACTCATTCTTCTGCTTGTTGACCTCCAGTTGAGCCAATACCATTTGTTGAAAAGGCTATCTGTTTTCCATTGAATGTTTTCAGCTCCTTTGTCAAAGATCAAGTGGCCATAAATGTGTGGGTTCAATTCTGGGTCTTCAATCCTATTCCATTGATCCACCTCCCTGTCACGTTACCAATACCATGCAGTTTTTAACACTACTGCTCTGTAGTATTGCTTGAGGTCAGGGATACTGATTCACCAGGAAGTTCTTTTTCTGTTGATGATAGTTTTAGCTATCCTGTTTTTTTTTTTTGTTTTTTTTTTTTTTTGTTTTTTTTTGTTATTCCAGATGATTTGAGAATTGCTCTTTCTAACTCTGTTAAGAACTGAGTTGGGATTACGATGGGGAATGCATTGTTAACTCTGTAAATTGCTTTTGGCAAGATTGCCTTTTTAACTATATTAATCCTGCAAACCCATTTGCATGGAAGATTTTTCTATTTTCTGAGGTCTTCTTCTATTTCTTTTTTCAGAGACCTCAAGTTTTTGTCCTACAAATCTTTCATTTGTTTGGTTAGAGTCACAAGATACTTTATATTGATTATGGCTATTGTGAGGGTGTCATTTCCCTAATTTCTTTCTCAGCCTGCTTATACTTTGAGTATAGGAATAGCTTATGCTCTAAGGTCAAGAATAGAAAAATAGGACCTCATAAAATTACAAAGTTTGTGTAAGGTAATAGACGCTATCAAAAGCACAAATCGGCAATCAACAAATTGGGAAAAGATCTTCACCAACCCTACATCTGACAGAGGGCTAATATCCAATGTATACAAAGAACCCAAGAAGTTAGAAGCCAGAAAACCAAATAACCCTATCAAAAATGTGGTGGTGGGGAACTGGGAAAGGGGAAAACCTTTGGAATGAATACAAAGAATATAAAAAATTTAAAAAAATTAAAAAATGGGGTACAGAGCTAAACAAATAATTTTCACTTGAAGAAATTTGGATGGCTGAGAAACAACTTAGAAAATGTTCAACATCATTAGTCATTACAGAAATTCAAATCAAAACAACCGTGAGATTTCACCTCCCACCAGTCAGAATGGCTAAGATTAAAAACTCAGGAAACAGCAGGTGTTGATGAGAATGTGGAGGAAGAGGAACAATCCTCCACTGCTGGTGGGACTGCAAGCTGGTACAAGCAGCTTGAGAGCACAAAGAAGCTGTATTCCAGAGATAGCCAAGTGTTCCTCATGCTGCACCTGTACTTTGTAATGTGTAAGAATCATCCAGGTGGTACTGGTTTTGAAGGCATCATGAAGAATAGCTGAGGCTTGGTACTGAGAGGCAATGGAAGGCCATTGGTAAAAGTGTACCCTCAGTTGTAATTGATAGCCCAGGCCTGAAAGGGTCATGCAAAGGAGCTGAGGCTTGGTACCATGAAGAGAGCCTATGATATGCTTTGGTGAAGCATAGTTGCAGTGGAAGACCCTAGCATATTGGAGATGCCAGTACCATGGGATGACCACCAAAAACAGCAGTGGCAGTGGAGTGGATCAATCTGAACTTATAGTGCTACAGAGGGCAGAGCTGGAGAAGTGACCCCAGCTCTTTGGAGATGTACAAAAGATCATGTGTGGATCTCAGACATTGGAACAAGAAGCTGTGAAGCTGAAATCAACTTGGGGTACCCAAGATTTTAAAAATGCAAGAGCCACAGGATGCCTGCCAAGGAAAACTGCTAACAGGGAGTGGAACAAGTCCATGGGAAAGAACCTTGTTGAAGTCAACAAAGATGAAAAAAGAGTTGGATATCTGAAGACTGCTTTGCCATCAGAAATGGAGATGCAGAGTTTGGACTTTGCCCAACTGGTATCCTGTCTTGCTTGAAGGATTACAGTTAAGTGATTGAATGAATCTCAGAAGAGACCTTGAACTTTGGACTTTTAACACTGTTGAGACTGCTATAGTCTACAGGGACTTTTGTATTTTGCATTATGCTATGTTTCAGTATGGCCCCCATAGACTCATGTTTGAACAAGCCTATGGGGACCAGGGAGTGGAATGTGATGGTTTGTATATGATTGGCCCAGGAAGTGAACATATTAGGAGGTGTGACCTTTTGGAGTAGGTGTGTCACGTCACTGTGGGTATGGGCTTAAGACCCTCCCCCTGGCTGTCTGGTAGTCAGTCTTCCACTATCAGCCTTCAGATGAAGATGTAGAACTCTCAGCTCCTCCAGCACCATGCCTGCCTGAATGCTGCCATGTTTCTGCATTGATGACAATGGACTGAACCTCTGAGCCTGTAAGCCAACCCCAATTAAATGTTGTTTTTATAAAACTTGCATTGGTTATGGTGTCTGTTCACAGCAGTAAAGCCCTAACTAAGACAGTATTCAATGGAATTGGGCTCTACACCTCTGGATTTTGATAGTTTATGGTTTTCTGCAATGGTATGTTACACAGAGAGGTTTCCTTTATTTGGTATGTGGGATATACTTATTAATGAGTATAAAAACACATTTAAAATGTAGATAGGAATTATGCTGTTTTAGCAAAGTGGCAATTATAACTTGTCCTCTAAGATCCAGGACAACACTAACTGGAAAGCAAGCTACATTGTTGGCTAGCATTCCAGTACCAGGCATAGTTTTCTCCCTGTTAAATGTTGAAATTCCCCTTTCTTAAGTTAAAGCAGAGAGCAGTTATATTATAGAATGCAAATGTTTACTTCTTGGTCTTTTATTTTTTCCAAATGCTGCCCTTCATCTTTTCTTGTATCAGTTCTGAATTATAGCCTTCTCTTTAAAAAGTTTGGTTTCCTTGAGATATTTGGTTAACACACTAAAGATTATCCACTAAGTTATTCCACAATCTGTATATGAAGTGTATTTTTGAGAGACATTTTCAGAAGTAATGTTCCTGGGCCATAGGATGCATCTTTGTAAGTTTGGATGATATTGTCAAATCAGTGTCTACACAGCATATGTGAGGATGAAGCTCACCATGTACCAAAAATAAAGAATGATTAGATGATCTTATCAGCTGGACAAAAATGACTTTTAGGAAGATTTTTATTTATTTTTTTGAAAATCATTTAATATATTAATATATAATGCTATATTTTTGTTCTCTCCGTGAATATATTAAGAGAGTTTGAATGAGGGAGGGAAAGAAAGGGAGAGAGGGAGAGAAAGAAAAAAGGGACCCTTCTGCCCATTCTGTGCCTCTTCTTTCTGTTGAGACAGACTCTTGCTAGGTCTGACACGGTGATGGCACCATGTCCTGACACATCTTGCAGAACCATCTGCACTCATTTCATGTATTAAGAACCCTTTCCAACATATGGAGGACCAGAGCTACTGCTGGGGGTATATTGGGACACACTGCCCAGCAAGCACCAAAACCCCTGTCCTCCCAAATACCACTCACCTTCTGTTACTTCCACACCTTGCATTTCCTATCCTCTCTGCTGGGGCAGACTCTTGTAGTATCTGCCACAGTGAAGACCCCACCTCCTGACACATCCTAAAGAACCCACTGTACTCAGGACATTTGGTCCCTCCACAGGAATGCAGAGAGGTCTGGGAGCACAGGTAAGACTATGCACACTGCTCAGAAGAACATGTCCAGAATTCTCATGCAGTAGTCTTCCAGTTTCTGTATCTAGCTCAGGACCATTTTCTGGCACAGTGCACAATATCCAAGTGAAGCAGGGAGATAACTAATCTCCCAGGTCTGTGGAGAGGCCTGAGAGCACAGAACTAATCCTGGACCACAGAGCTACATAAACAGACACCACCACCTCAAGAGAGCTAGTCTCCCAGGAGTGCCTACATATCTATGTGCACAGAGAGAACAGGAATCCCAAGAGTACAAATACACAGGCTTACAGGACAGGTAAGACACAGTAAGTGACAGCAACTCCAGCTAACACCAGAGATAACCAGATGGCAAAGGCAAACACAAGAAAATTACCAATAGAAATCAAAGCAATACGGCACGATCAGAACCCAGTTCTCCCAAAACAGCAAATCCTGGATACCCCCAAAACACCACAAAAGCAAAGACTTAATGTAAAAATCATATCCCCTAATGCTGATAGAGGACTTTAAGAAATACATAAATATCTCCCTTAAAAAATAGAGGAGAACATGGGTCAACATGTAGAAACCCTTAAAGAGGAAACACAAAAAATCCTTAAACACAGGAGAATATTGGTCAACAGATAGAAGCCTTTAAAGAAGAAACACAAAAATCCCTTAAAGAATTTCAGAAAAACACAAACAAGTGAAGGAACTGAACAAAATCATCCAGGATCTAAATAAAGAAATAGCACAGGGAGACAACTCTGGAGACAGAAAACCTTGGAAAGAAATCAGGGGTCGTTGATGCAAACATCAACAACAGAATACAAGAGATAAAAGAATTTCAGGTGTTGAAGATACCATAGAAAACATTGACTCTATAGTCAAAGTAAATGAAAAATGCAAAAAGCTTGTAACCCAAAATGTCCAGGAAATTTAGGACACAATAAGAAGACGAAACCTAAGGATTATAGGTATAAAAGAGAGCAAAGATTTACAACTTAAAGGGTCAGTAAATATCTTCAGCCAAATTTTAGAAGAAAACTCCCCTAACCTAAAGAAAGAGATGCCCATGAACTTACAAGAAGTCAACAGAACTCCAAACAGACTGGATCAGAACAAAAATACCTCATGTCACATAATAATGAAAACACCAAGTGAACTAAACAAAGAAAGAATATTAAAAGCAGCAAGAGAAAAAGGTCAAGTAACATGTAAAGGCAGATCTATCAGAATTACACCAGACTTCTCACCACAAACTCTGAAAGCTAGAAGATCCTGAGGAGATGTCATACAGCCCCTAAGAAATGCCAGCCCAGACTACTATACCCACCAATAGTCTCAATTACCATAGACAGAGAAAATAAGACATTCCATGACAAAACCAATTTTGCACAATATCTCTCCACAAACCCAGCTCTACAAAGGATAATGGGTAGAAAGTATCAACACAAGGAGGGAAACTATATGCTAGAAAAAGCAATAAATTAATCTTTCAATATACCCAAACAAAGGTAGCCACACAAACAGAATTCTACCTTTAACAATTAAATAGGATGTCCCTCAACAGAATAATAGATGCAGAAATTGTGGTATATTTACACAATAGGATACTGCTATTAAAAGCACATAATGTTACCCATGCCATGTTACACATAGGCAGCAGAGGATGGCTTTGCTGGACATCAAAGGGAGGAGAGGCCACTGGTCCTGGAAAGGCTCCATGAAGCAGTATAGGGAAATACCAGGAAAGGGAAGCAAGAAGGGATTGATTGGGGAATGGGGGGGAGGGGGGGAGATGGCTTATGGGACTTTTTTGGGGGGGACTAGGAAAGGGCAAGTCATTTGAAATATAAATTATATATATATATATATATATATATATATATATATATATATAAAAGAAAATAACTGGAAGTAACAATCACTTTTCTTTTAATATCACTTAACATCAATGGTCTCAGTTCCCCAATAAAAAGACATAGACTAACACACTGGATACATAAAGAGGACTCAACATTTTGTTGCTTAAAATAAATTCAACTCAGTGACAAATAGAGTTACTACCTCAGAGTCAAACTTTGGAAAACAAATTTCTAAGCAAATGGTCCCAAGAAACAAGCTGGACTGGCCATTTTTATATTGGATAAAATAGACTTTCAAACAAAAGTTGTCAAAAGAGATAAGAAGGGACACTTCATACTGTTCAAAGGAAAAAATCTACCAAGATGAACTCACAATTCTGAACATCCATGTTCTGAATACAAGGCCACCCACTTTCATAAAAGAAACTTTACTAATGCTCAAAGCACATATCACACCCCACACAATAATAGTGGGAGACTGTAATGCCCCACATTCAACAATGGACAAATCATGGAAACAGAAACTATACGGATACACAGTGAAGCTAACTGAAGTTATGAACCAAATGGATCTAATAGATATTTACAGAACATTCCATCCTGAAGCAAAAGAATATACCTGCTTTGCAGCATCTCATGGTACTGTCTCCAAAACTGACCATATATTTGGTCATAAAACAGGCCTCAAGAGAAGCAGGAATATTGAACTAATTCCATGAACCCTATCTGATCACCATGGTCTAAGGCTGGTTTTACGTTTAAACAAACAAACAAAAAGAATGGAAAACACACATACACATGAATGTTGAACAATGCTACTCAATGATACCTTTGTTAAGGAAAAAACAAGAAAGAAATTAAAGATGTTTTATAATTTAGTGAAAACGTGGACACATCATACCAAAACTTAAGGGACATAGTGAAAGCAGGGCTAAGAGGAAATCTCATAGCTCTGAGTGTCCCCAAATAGAAAATGGAGAGAGCATACACTAGCAGCTTGACAACACAACTGAAAGCTCTTGAACAAAAAGAAGAAAATGCATCCAGGAGAAGTAGACAGCAGGAAATAACCAAACTCAGGGCTAAAACCCACCAAATAGAAACAAAAAGTACTATACAAAGAATCAACAAAACCAGAAGCTGGTTCTTGCAGAAAATCAATAACATAGATAAACCAGAGGGCACAGAAGTACTACCCAAATTAGTAAATTCAGAAATGAAAGGGGAGACATAACAACAAAAATTGAGAAAATTCAAAAAATCATAACATCCTTCTACAAAAGCCAATGCTCATTACAATTGGAAAATCTGGCCAAAATGAACAATTTTCTAGACACATACCAGGTGCCAATGCTAAAACAGTATCAGACAAAGAATCTAAATAGCCTCATAAGTCCTGAGGAAACAAGCAGTCGTTAATAGTCTCCCCCCCCCCCAAAAAAAAAGAGCCAGGAACCAAAATAAGTTTAGTGGGGAATTCTATCAGATCTTCAAAGAAGACCTAAAACTGATACTCTTCAAAGTAGCCCACAAAATAGGAACACAAGGATCACTACCCAATTCACTCTATGAAGCCACAATAATGCTTATACCTAAACCAAACAAAGGCCAAACAAGGAAAGAGAACTTCAGACCAATTTCCATTATGAACTTTGATGCAAAAATTGACTGAAATTCTGCCCAGCTGAATCCAAGAATGCATCAAAACAATAATTTATCATGATCAAGTAAGTTTCAGCCCAGGGATGCAGGGATGGTCCAATATACAGAAATCCATCAATGTAATCTACTACATAAACAAACACAAAGAAAAAAAAACCACATGGTCATTTCATTAGATGCTGAAAAAGCTTTTGGCAAAATTCACTTTCTCTTCACATTAAGTCTTGGAGAGATCAGCAATTCTATGCCCATACCCAAACACATTGAAAGCAATATACAGCAAACCAGTAGCCAACATCAAATTAAATGGAGAGAAACATGAAGCAATCACACTAAAATCATGGACAAGACAAGGCTGCCCACTCTCTCCATATCTATTCAATATAGTACTTGAAGTCATAGCCAGAGCAATTAGACAGCAATAGGAGGTTAAATGTTAAAAAAAAAAAAAAATGGAAAGGAAGTAGTCAAAATATCACTATTTGTAGTTGGTATGTGATTGTATTCTTAAGTGACCCAAAAAATCCACCAGAGAACTCCTAAAGCTGATAAACAACTTCATCAAAGTGCCTGGATATAAAAATAACTAAAAAAAAAAAAAAAAAAAAAAAAAAAAAAAAAAAAATCAGTAGCCTTCCTCTACTCAAAGGATAATCAAGCTGAGAAAGAAATTAGGGAAATGACACCCTTCACAATAGTCACAAATAATATTACATACCTTGGTGTGACTCTAACCAAGCAAATGAAAGAACTTTATGACAAGAATGTCAAGCCTCTGAAAAAAGATTTGGAAGAAGATATCAGAAGATGGAAAGAACTCACATATTCATGCACTGGCAGAATTATTATAGTAAAAATGGCCATCTTGCTGAAAGCTATCAACAAATTCAGTGCAATCCTCATCAAAATTTCAAATCAATTATTCATAGAGCCAGAATGAGCAATCTGCATATTCATTTGGAATAACAAAAACCCTGGATCTCTAAAAGTATTTTCCATAACAAAAGATCTCCTAGAGCCTGATCAGCCCAAGTGGCTGTCTGTGCACTTACCCACTCAGGCACCAACTTGCTCTGGGGTCTGTGCCTGGATTACAGCAGAGGCCGCCATCTTGCCTCGGGGCACTACAGACAGATAGCAGCTGGGGCCAGGTACTCGACAGAGTTTGAGTCTAACATCTACTACACAGTCAGGCTTTTGCCAGCACCCAGATCCTGTTCAGCTCTGCAGGCTGGCTGTGTGCTGATGAGAGACCCTAACTCAATGTTTTTAGACCCCTAGAAACCAAGGTTAGCACGGAATAATTTTTTTCTGCTTTCAGCTCAGCACAAAGTAACTTGTCTTTCTGATTTTGCCTTGAGAAAAGTAATACATCCTGTTCCAGGAACCCATCCTTGACCCACCCAGTGTTCTGCTTGATGTTCAACTACACATTGTCCCCAAGGTAGCTGTTTGAGATAAAATCTAAACCTTCCTTGAGGCATAAACTGTTGCCCGACTTCCTCTTCTCCACCCCTTGCCTTGTGACCCTCCTCCCATCCTGCCTTGTGATTTTATTTACCCTCCACCACTTACCTCATGAGTTTTTGTCATCGGACCCCTGCCTTATGATTTTCCCCGTTAAAAACCCCTGACTTCAGTTGTTCAGGGTCGAACTCCTCTGCCCCTGCGTAGGTTATGAGCTCAGCCCCTAAATAAACCTAATGTGATTGTAGCAAGATGATCTCTCATGAATTTCTGGGGTGTCGCCTTATCCCGAGACTAGAGGGAGGGTCTCCCAGATTCAGGGTCTTTCACTGACAGCTCAGCAGGCTGTCTGACCCACTCGTGTGCCAGTGCGCTCAGGGGTCTGTGCCTGGCTTGCAGTGGAAGCCACCATCTTGCCTTGGGTCACTGCTGACTGCTGGCAGCTGGGTCCAGGTGCAAGGACGGAGTCCAAGTCTAACATCAGCTATCCCTTCAGGCCCTTGCATGCACCCAGAGCCTGATCAGCTTGGCAGGCTATCTGTATGCTGACCTGCTTGCGCACCAACTCGCTCAGGGTTCTGTGCCAGGCTTACAGTGGAGGCTGCTATCTTGCCTTGGGGCACCAGAGACAGCTATCCAGAAGGAGCCCTGTGGACTGAGAGCACCACCATCTAGGCTCTAGCAGTCCAGCCAGGGAAGCACCACTCCTGCAGGTAATCCCGTGGTTAGACAGACCCCTGAGACCTACCACCATCTTGGAGCTGGTGGCCTGACCAGGTCACCATAGAGAAGGAACATATGGGCCCAGGTCACCATAGAGAACAAAGAGACAAGCCCAAGTAGGTGGAAATAAAGAACTGAGTCTTAAGAGCTGGCATCTAGGCAGGCCAGAAGGAGACAGCGGGAGGCCAGTTGCATGCACAGCAGCAAGCCAGGAGATGTGGGTCCAGCACAGCAGAGCTGAGGAGGTAAGTCGGAGCCCAGTAGCAGAAACATTCAGGTCTCCACCTTGGGAGAAAGGACACCCTCTGCAACAGCAGCACAAAATGCCAGGCTCGCAGGAGCTTCAAACAACAAGCAGTAACAACAAGACCAACTAACTCCAGAGATAGACAGATGGCAAAAGGCAAACATAGGAATGTTACTCATAGAAATCAAGGCAATATGGCAGCATCTGAACCCAATTCTCCATAGACAGCAAGTCCTAGTTACCCCAACAACCAGAAAAATAAGATTTGGATTTAAAGCACTGGTCATGATACTGCTAGAGGAACACAAAAAAGACATAAACAAATCTCTTAAAGAAATGCAGGGGAACATGAATATGTTAGAAGCCCTTACGATGCAAACACAAAAATCACATAAAGAATTGCAGGAGAATATGGATTAACAGACAGAGGCCAATAAAGAGGAAATGAAAAAAATCACTTAAAAGTGCAGGAAAAATTGAGTCAACAGGCAGAAGTCATGAAAGAAGAAACACAAAATCTCTTAAAGAATTTCAGGAAAACACAAACAAGTTAAGGGACTGAGCAAAACCATCCAAGATCTAAACACAGAGATAGAAACAACTAAGAAATCACAAAGGGAGAGAACTTTGGAGATCGAAAACCTTGAGAAGAAATCAGGGGTCGTAGGTGCAAATATCAACAACAGAATACAAGAGATAGAAGTAAGATTCTCAGATGCTGAAAATACCATAGAAACTATGGACTCCAAGTCAAAGAAAAATGCAAAATGCAAAAGGCTTGTAAGTCAAAACATCCAGGAAATCCAGGACACAAAGCGAAGACCATACCTAAGGATTTTAGGGATAGATGAAAATGAAGATCTAAAATTTAAAGGGTCATCAAATATCTTGAACAAAATTATGGAAGAAAACTTCCCTAACATAAAGAGAGAGATGCCCATGAATATACAAGAAGCCTACAGAACTCCAAACAGACTGGATCAGAATGGAAATACCTCCTGTCACAAAATAATCAAAACCACAAACATACTAAACAAAGAAAGAATATTAAAGGCAGTAAGAGAAAAAGGCCAAGTAAAATATAAAGGAAGACCTATCAGAATCACACCAGACTTCTCACCAGAGACCATGAAAGCTATAAGATCCTGGGTGGATCTCATGCAGACTCTAAGGGAACACAAATGTTAGCCAAGACTACTATAGCCAGCAAAACTCTCAATCAGTGTAGAAGGAGAAATCAAAATATTCCATGACAAGACCAAATTTACACAATATCTTTCCACAAACCCAGCCCTACAAAGGATAATAGGAGAAAAATGCCAATACAAAGAGGAAAACTAGATCCTGGAAAAAGCAAGATAATAACCTTCTTCCATCAAATCTAAAAGAATATAACCACTCAAATATAAAACTAACATCAAAAATGACAGGACAAAATACTCACTACTCCTTAATATCTCTCAACATCAATGGACTGAATTCCCTAATAAAAAGATATAGACTTACAGACTGGATACGGAAACAGGACCCTGCATTTTGCTGCATACAGGAAACACACCTCAGGGTCAAAGAAAAAGAAATACCATAGAATAAAAGGCTACAAGACAATTGTACAAGCAAGTAGTCTCAGGAAATTAGCTGGAATAGCCAGTCTAATATCAGATAAAAATGACTTTCAAGTTAGAGTCATCAAAAGAGACACAGAAGGTCATTTCTTGCTGGTAAAAGAAAAAATTCACAAAGAAAAACTCACAATTCTGAACATCTATGCTCCAAATGCAAGGATACCTTCATTCATAAAAGAAACTTTACTAAAGCTCAAAGCACACATTGCACCTAACACAATAATTGTGGGGCACCTCAACCCTCCACTGCCCTCAATGGACCAATCAGGAAAACAGAAACTAAACAGGAACACAGGGAAACTTATTGAAGCTTTGGTTCAATTGAATTTAATATATATATATATATATATATATATATATATATATATATATATATATACAGAGAGAGAGAGAGAGAGAGAGAGAGAGAGAGAGAGAGAGAACATTTCATCCTAAAGTAAACAATATATCTTTTTCTTAGCACCTAAAGGTACATTCTCCAAAATCGACCATATAATTGGTCACAAAACCTTCTTCATCATAAGAAGGTTTCATTAACAAATAAAAGTAGATTGTACTAATCCCAAGCCTCCTATCAGATTAACAAGGAGTAAGAGTAGTCTCAATAGCAACAAAAACAACAAAAAAGTCCACATACACATGGAGACTGAACAATATTCTATTCAATAATACCTTAGTCACAGAAGAAATAAAGAAAGAAATCAAAGACTTTTTAAAATTTAATGAAAATGAAGGCACAACATACCCGGATCCACAGAAGAAATAAAGAAAGAAATCAAAGACTTTTTAAAATTTAATGAAAATGAAGGCACAACATACCCGGATCTATGGGACACAATGAAAGCAGTTCTAAGAGGAAAACTCATAGCCCTGAGTGCCTCCAAAATGAAACAGGAGAGAGCATATACTAGCAATTTAATGGGACACCTGAAAGTTCTGGAACAAAAAGAAGCTAATTCACCCAGAAGGAGTAGAAGATAGGAAATCAACAAATTCAGGGTGAAATCAATCAAGAGATTGATTTCATACAAAGAATCAACAAAACCAGGAGCTGGTTCTTTGAGAAAATGAACAAGATTGATTAACCCTTAGCCAGACTAACCAAAGGGCACAGAGACAGTATCCAAATTAATAAAATTAGAAATGAAAAGGGAGATATAACAACAGAAACTGAGGAAATTCAAAAAATCATCATATCTTACTACAAAAGCCTATACTCAACAAAACTGGAGAATCTGGAGGGAATGGACAATTTCCTAGACAGATACCAAATACCAAATTAAATCATGATCAAATAGATCGTCTAAACAGTCCCATAAGTCCCAATGAAACAGAAGGGGTCATAGAACATCTTCCAACCAAAAAAAGCACAGGACCAGATGGTTTTAGTGCAGAACTCTATCAGACCCTCAGAGAAGACCTAATACCAATACTCTTTAAACTATTCCACAAAATAAAAACAGAAGGAATACTAGCCAACACATTCTATGAAGCCATAATTACCTTGATACCAAAAGCACACAAAGATCCAACTAAGAAAGAGGACTTCATACCAATTTCCTTTAGGATCATCAATGCAAAAATACTCAATAATATTCTTGCCAACCGAGTCCAGGAACACATCAAAAGGATCATTCAACATGATCAAGTTGGCTTCATCCCAGGGATGCAGGGATGGTTCAATATATGGAAATCCATCAATGTAATCCACAACATAAACAAACTCAAAGAAAAAAACACATGATCATCTCATTGGATGCTGAAAAAGCATTTGACAAAATTCAGCATCCTTTCATGCTTAAAGTCTTGGAATGAACAGGAATTCAAGGCACATAACTAAACATAGTAAAAGCAATTTATAGCAGACCAGTAGCCAACATCAAAGTATATGTAGCGAAACTTGAAGCAATCCCACTAAAATCAGGAACTAGAGAAGGCTGGCTCCTCTCACCATATCTTTTCAATATAGTGCTTGAGGTTCTATCTAGAGCAATTCAACAACATAAGGAAGTAAATGGGATACAAATTGGAAAGGAAGAAGTCAAACTATCACTATTCGCAGATGATATGATAGTATATTTAAGTGACCCAAAAAACTCCACCAGAGAACTCCTGCAGCTAATATACAACTTCAGCAAAGTGGCTGGTTATAAAATCAACTCAAGCAAATCAGCATTCTTCCTATGCTCAAAGGATAAGCAGGCTGAGAAAGAAATTAGGGAAACGACAACCTTCACTGTAACCACAAACTATATGAAGTATCTTAGTGTGACTCTAACCAAACAAGTGAAAGATTTGTATGACAAGAACTTCAGGTCTCTGAAGAAGGAATTGGAAGAAAACCTCAGAAAATGGAAAAATCTTCCATGCTCGTTGGCTGGCAGGATTAATATAGTTAAAGTGGCAATCTTGCCAAAAGCAATATACAGATTCAATGCAATCCCCATCAAAATCCCAGCTCATTTCTTTATAGAGTTAGAAAGAGCAATTCTCAAATGCATCTGGAATAACAAAAACCCCAGGGTAGCTAAAACAATTATCATCAGGAAAAGGACTTCTGGGGGAATCAGTATCCCAGACCTCAAGCAATACTACAGAGCAGTAATGTTACAAACTGCATGGGATTGGTACAGTGAAAGCCAGTGTATCAATGGAATAGGATTCAAGAAGAAGAATTGAATCCACACATCTATGACCAATACAAAGGAGCTGAAAACATCCAGTGGAAAAAAGATAGCCTTTTCAACAATTGGTGCTCCTCAACTGGAGGTCAGCATGCAGAAGAATGAGAATTGATCCACTCATCTCCGTGTATTAAGCTCAACTCCAAGTGGATCAAGGACTGCCATATAAAACCAGACACACTAAAACTAATAGAAAAGAAATTGGGGAAGACCCCGGAGTACATAGGCTCGGCTGAAAATTCCTGAGCAGAACACCAATAGCTTATGCTCTAAGATCAATAATAGACAAATGGGACCTCATAAAATTACAAAGATTCTGCAAGGCAAAAGACACTGTCAAAAGGACAAATTGGCAAACAACAAATTGGGAAAAGATTTTCACCAACCCTCCATCTGACAGAGGGCTAATATTCAATGTATACAAATAATTCAAGAAGATAGACCCCAGAAAACCAAATAACCCTTTCAAAAAATGGGGTACAGAGCTAAACAAAGACTTTGCCCCTGAAGAAATTTGGATGGCTGAGAAACACCTTAAGAAATGTTCAACATCCTTAGTTATTAGGGAAATGCAAATCTAAACAATCCTGAGAATTCACCTCATACCAGTCAGAATGGGTAAGATTAAAAACTCAGGAAATGGGAGGTCTTGGCAAGGATGTGGGGAAAGAGGAACACTCCCCCACTTCTGGTACGATTGTAAGCTGATACAACCACTCTGGAAATCAGTCTGGTGGTTCCTCAGAAAACTGGACACCATTCTTCTGGAGGAGCCTGCCATACCATTCCTGAGCATATACCCAGAAGATTCCCCAGCATGCAATAAGGATACATGCTCCACTATGTTCATAGCAGCCTTATTTAAAATATCCAGAAACTGGAAAGAAACCAAATGTCCCTCAATGGAGGAATGGGTAAAAAATGTGATATATATATATGGCTGAATGGCTGGAGTACCATTCAGTCATTAGAAACAATGAATTCATGAAATTCTTAGACAAATGGATGGAGTTCGAGAACATGATACTAAGTGAGGTAACCCAGTCTCAAACATATACCCATGGTATGCACTCACTGATAAGTGAATATTAGCCTAGAATCTAGGAATACTCAAGACACTATCCACTTAACAAAAGATGTACGAGAAGAATGAAGGAGTGAACCCTGGTTCTGGAAAGGCAAAATGCATCAGTGTAGTGGAATACCAGAACAGGGAAAAGGGAAGGGGTGGATGGGAGGACAGAGCATGGGAAAGGAGAATATAGGACCTTTGGGTGTGGGGAACCATGAAAAGGGAAATGAAATGTAAATAAATAAATAATAATAATAATAATAATAATAATAATAATAAATCTTCTCCTGGGGGGATCATCATCCCAGACCTCAAGCTCTACTACAGAACAATAGTGATAAAAACTGTATGGTATTGGTACAGACAGTCAGTAAAATCCATGAAATAGAATTGAAGACCCAGAAATGAATCCATACACCTAAGGTCACTTGATATTTGACAAAGGAGGTAAAAGTGTCCAGTAGATAAATGTCAGACCTTCTAACAAATGATGCTAAATTAACTGGAAGTCAACATATGAAAATGCAAATTGACCCATTCTTATACCCTTGTACAAAGCTCAAGTCGAAGTGAATCAAGGACCTTCACATAAAACCAAATACGCTGAAGCTTATGGAGTAGAATTTGGGTAAAATCCTTGAACACATTGGGACAAGGGAACATTTCCAAATAACACCAATGGCTTATGCTCTAAGAGCAAGAATCCACAAATAGGACCTCATAAAACTGCAAAAGTAAGGCAAAGGACAAAACAGTAACCAACAGATTGGGAAAAGATATTTACCAATCTTTCATCTGATAGAGGGCTAATATTCATTGTATACAAAGAACTCAAGAAGATAGACTCCAGAGAGTCAAATAACCCTATTAAAAATGGGGTGCAGAGCTAAACAAAGAATTCTCAAGTGAGGAAACTCAAATGACTGTGATGCACCTAAAAAATGTTGAGCATCCTTAGTAATCAGAGAACTGCAAATCAAAACAACCCTGAGATTCCACCTCACAACAGTCAGTCAGATTGGCTAAGATGAAAAACATAGGGGACAGCAGATGCTGGGGAGGATGTGGAGAAAGAGGTACACTCCTCCATTGCTGGTGAGATTGCAAACTGGTAAAACTAGTTTGGGAATCAGTTTGGTATTTCCTCAGAAAATTTGACACAGTACTACCTGAGGACCCAGCTATACCACTCCTGGGCATACACCCAGAAGACTCTCCAGCAGTGTTAATAAACAAGTTAGTATTTTAAAAGGTTTCATGAGTTTTATAATATTCCCTCATTAGAGAAAGCAATATCCTTTCTGTGGTTCTGATTAAATATTTTAAACTTCATACCTTCTCAGCAGGGAATTCATACCAAATTACAGCTTTTAGATGTGTAGTAAAGGTCAGTGGGGCTAGACATTGCAAATAGTCACTTCATAGTCTGTTGTATCTAGAAATGGAAACAAGGGTTTCTTCTACCACTGTATTAAGGTTCCCTCTCCCAGCATTCACCAGGTCAAATGCTCAAGTATAAAGTAACAATCTCAAATGGGAACTAATCATTATCTTAAATAATTAAGTACCCACTAATGGGGCCTTGTGAACTAGAAAGCACTTCTTTTCATTTTTGTTGGTTTGATTTGAAAAAAAATATTTTGTGGTGTATATGAGTATATGTGCATTCAAGTATGTACACATGAGAACATATGCTTCATATACACATATGTAAAGATGCATAGAGGTTACAACAAATGTGTGGAAGAGAACAACCTCAGAAGTTTGTCCTCACACTCTAACCTCTTTGAGATTGGGCTCTTTTTGTGTGCCACTGTGTGTGTCATGATAGCTTGCACATGAGCTTCTACCCACTTCTGGGGAATTGAACCGTCACAGAACCAATGGTCTCTCTTCTCATTGATGTCTGAAATGGTCATCGTCTACTACATATGTAGCTGGAGCCATGGGTCTCTCCATGTGTACTCTTTGGTTGGTGGTTTAGTCTCTGGGAGGTCTAGGGTACTGGTGGATACTTATTGTTGTTCTTCCTGCAGGACTGAAAACCACATTTTCTGTATCCATTCCTCTGTTGAGGGACAACTGGGTCCTTTCTAGGTTCTGGCTATTATAAATAGGCTGTTATGAACATAGTGAACTATGTGTCCTTATTACATGCTGGGTATATGCACAGGAGGGGTATAATGCAGTTTTCTAGTAGTATCATGCCCAGTTACATGAGGAACTGCCAAACTGATATCCAGAGTGGCTGTACCAGCTTGCAATCCCACCAGCTTGCAATCCCACCACCACTTCTTCTTTCTATATAGCCTCACCAGTAACTGCTGTCTCCTGATTTTTTTTTTCCGTAGCCATTCTGACTGATGTGAGTTGAAATCTCAGGGTGGTTTTGATTTGCATTTCCCTGATGACTAAAGAAGATGAACATTTCTTTAGGTGCTTCGCAGCTATTCGATATTTCTCAGGTGAAAATTCTTTGTTTAGCTCTTTACCCCATTTTTAATAGAGTTATTTGGTTCTCTGGAGACTAACTTCTTGTGTTCATTGTATATATTGGATATAAGCCCTCTGTCAGATGTATGTTTGGTAAAGATCTTTTCCCAATTTTTTGCTTGCCTTTTTGTCCTATTGAGAGTGTCCTTTGCCTTACAGAAACTTTGTAATTTTATGAGGTCCCTTTTGTCAATTCTTGATCTTAGAACATAAGCTATTGGTGTTCTGTTCAGGAACTTTTGCCCTGTGCCCATGTCCTCAAGGGTCATCCTCAGTTTCATTTCTATTAGTTTCAGTGTGTCTGGTTTTATGTGGAGGTCCTTGATCCATTTAGACTTGAGCTTAGTACAAGGAGATAAGAATGAATCCATTTGCATTCTTCTGCATGCGGACCTCCAATTGAACCAGCACCATTTTCTGAAAAGGCTATCTTTTTTCTACTGGATGGTTTTAGTTTCTTTGTCAAAGATCAAGTGACCATAGGTGTGTGGGTTCATTTCTGGATCTTCAATTCTATTTCACTGATCTACTTGTCTGTCATTGTACCAGTACCATGCAATTTTTAAAACTATTTCTCTGTAGTACTCCTTGAGGATTCGGGATACTGAGTCCCCCAGAAGTTATTTTACTGTTGAGAATAGCTTTAGCTCTCCTGCATTTTTTAATTATTCCAGTTGAATTAGAGAATTATACTTTCTAACTCTATGAAGAATTGAGCTCAGATTTTGATGGGGATTGAATTGAATCTGTATATTACATTTGGCAAGATTTTTACTATATCAATCTTGCCAGTCCATGAGCATGGAATAATTTTCTGTTTTCTAAGGTCTTCTTTGATTTCTTTCTTCAGAGTCTTGATGTTCTTGTCATACAGATCTTGAACTTGTTTGGTTAGAGTCACACTAAGATACTCTATAGTGTTTGTGGACATTGTGAAAGGTTTCATTTCCCTCATTTCTTTCTCAGCCCCTTTATCGTTTGAGTATAGGAAGGCTACTGTTTTGCTTCAGATAATTTTATATCCGGCCACTTTGCTGAAGTTGTTTATCAACTCTAGCAGTTTTTTGGTGGAGTTTTTTGTGTCCCTTAAGTATGCTATCATATAATCTGAAAATAGTGATAGTTTGACTTCTTCCTTTCCAATTTGTATTCCTTTGACCTCCTTTTGTTTTGTAATTGCTTTTGCTAGAACTTCAATTACTGTATTGAACAGGTAGAGAGAGAGAGTGGACAGCCTTGCCTAGACCCTGATTTCAGTGGGATTGCTTCATATTTTTCTTTATTTAGTTTGATGTTAGCTACTAGTTTGCTGTATACTTCTTTTACTATGTTTAGGTATAGGCTTGTATTCCTGAACATTCGTAGACATTTCTCATTAATGGATGCTGAATTTAGTGAAATGCTTCCTCAGCATCAAATGAAATGATCATGTGTTTTTTTTTTTCAGTTTTTCTGTAGAATGGATGAAATTGATGGATTTCCATATGTTGAAGCATCCCTGCATCCCTGGGGAGAAGCCTACTTGATCATGATGGGTGATCATTTGGTTGTCTTCTTGGATTTAGTTTTTGAAAATTTTATTGAGTAATTTGCATCAAAATTCATGAGGTAAGTTGTTCTGAATTTCTCTTTATTTCTTGAGTCATTGTGTGATTTAGGTAACAGAGTAATTGTGGCTTCATAAAACAAGTTGGGTAGTGTTCCTTCTTTTTCTATTTTGGGGAAAAGTTTGAAGGGTATTTGTATTAACTCTTCTTTGAAGATCTGACAGAGCTTTCCATTGAAACCATATGCTCCAGGGTTTTTTGTTTTGTTTTGTTTTGTTTTGTTTGTTTGTTTGTTTTTGTTTTGTTTTGTTTTTGTTTTATTGGGTTTTTTTTTGTTGTTGTTGTTGTTGTTGTTGGGAGACTATTAATGACTGCTTCTTTTTTCTTTAGGAGTTATGAGATTATTTACATCATTTATCTGATCCTGATTTAACTTTGTTACCTGGTATCTGTCTAGGAAATCGTCCATTTCATCTAGATTTTCCACTTTTGTTGAGTATAGACTTTTGTATTAGGATCTTAAGTTTTTTGGATTTCCTAAATTTCTGTTGTTATGTCTCCCTTTTCACTTCTGATTTTGCAGATTTGGATACTATCTCTGTTCCCTCCAGTTAGTTTGACTAAGGGTTAAATCTATCATTTTGGCGTTGTTGTTGTTGTTGTTGTTGTTGTTGTTGTTTTCAAAGAACCAGCACCTAAATTGGTTGATTCTTTGTATAGTTCATTTTGATTCTACTTCATTGAGTTCAGACCTGAGTTTGATAATTCCCTGCCATCTACTCCTCTTTGGTGTATATGCTTCTTTTTGTGCTAGAACCTTTAGCTGTGCTTTTAAGCTGTTAGTGTATGCTCTTTCTAGTTTCTTTTTGGAGGTACTCAGAGCTGAGAGTTTTCCTC
The DNA here is from genome assembly GCA_964023405.1 of Apodemus agrarius. Taxonomy (NCBI): domain Eukaryota; kingdom Metazoa; phylum Chordata; class Mammalia; order Rodentia; family Muridae; genus Apodemus; species Apodemus agrarius. The sequence continues at coordinate 100,840,422 of OZ030017.1, read as the reverse complement.
TTAGCACTGCTTTCAATGTGCCTCATAAGTTTGGGTATGTTGTGGTTTAGTTTTCATTAAATTCTAAAAAGTCTTTAATTTTTTATTTATTTCTTCCTTGACCAAGTTACCATTGAGAAGAGTGTTGTTCATTTTCCATATGTATGTGTGATTTCTTTTGGTTTTTGTTGCTGTTGTTTTTGTTATTGTTGTTGTTGTTGTTGTTTTTGAAGACCAGCCTTAGACTATGATGATCTGATAGAGAACATGGGATTAGTTCCATCTTATATGTGTTGAGGTCTATTTTGTGACCAATTATATGGTCAGTTTTGGAGAAGGCATTATGAGGTGCTGAGAAAAAGATATATTCTTTTGATTTAGGATGTAATATTATATAGATAACTATTAAATACATTTGGTCCAAAACTTCTGGTACTTTCACTGTGTCTGTTTCCTTTGTGTTTCCCTGATCTGTCCATTAAGAAGAGTGGTATTTTGAAATCACCCACAATTATTGTGTGAGGTGCAATGTGTGCTTTAAGTTTTAGTAATATATATATTTTTTTTTACAAATGAAAGTGCCCTTGCATTTGGAGCATAGATGTTCAGAATTTAGAGTTCTTGGTAGATTTTTCCTTTGATGAATATGAAGAGTCCCCTCATGTCTTATTTGCCAACTTTTGCTTGAATGTTAATTTTACCCAATATTAGAATGGCTTCTCCAGCTTGTTTCCTGGAACCATTTCTTTGTAAAATTGTCTTCCAGCCTTTTAATCTAAGGTTCTGTATTTCTTTGACACTGAGGTCTGTTTCCTCTATGCAGAAAAATGTAGGGTCCTGTTTTCATATCCTGTCTGTTAGTCTATGTCTTTTTTATTGGGGGAATTGTGTCCATTGTTGTTAAGAGATATTAAGGAATAGTGATTATTGCTTCCTGTTATTTGTGATATAATTTTTATGTTTGTGTGGTTATGTTCTTTTGTGCTTGTTGAATGAAGATTTTCTTCTTGCTTTTTCTAGTGTGTATTTTCCCTCCTCTTGTTGTTGTTTTCCAATAATTATCCTTGGAAGGGCTGGATTTGTGGAAAGATATTATGTAAATTTGTTTTTGTCATGGAATACCTTGGTTTATCCATCTATGGTAATTGAAAGATTTGCTGGGTATAGAAGCCTGGTTTAGTTTTTGTCTTCCTTTAGGCTCTGTATGACATCTGCCTAGGCTCTTCTAGCTTTCATACTCTCTGGTGAGAAGTCTGGTACAATTCTGATAGGTCTACATTTATATGTTACTTGATCTTTTCCCCTTACTGCTCTTAATATTCTTTCTTTGTTTAGTTCATTTGGTGTTTCAATAATTATGTGACAGAAGGAATTTCTTTGCTGGTCAAATTGCTTTGTTGTTCTGTAGGCTTTATGTATGTTCATGAGCATCTTTTTATTTAGGTTAGAAAAGTTTTCTATAATTTTGTTGAAGACATTTACTGGCCCTTTAAGTTGGAAATCTTCACTCTTTTCTATAACTATAATCCTTAGGTTTGGTCTTCTCATTTTGTCCTGGATTTCCTGGATGTTTTGGGTCAGGAGCTCTTTGCATTTTGCATTTTCTTTGACTTCAGTGCTTTCTATGGGATCTTCTGCATCTGAGATTCTCTCTTCTATCTCTTGTAGTCTGTTGTTGATGCTCGCACCCATGACTCTTGACTTCTTTCCTAGGTTTTCTATGTCCAGAGTTGTCTCCCTTTGTGATTTATTTATTGTTTCTACCTCCATTTTAGGATCCTGGATGGTTTTGTTCAATTCTTTCACCTGTTTGGTTGTGCTTTCCTGTAATTCTTTAAGGGCTTTGACCCTGTTTACCTGTGTTCTCTTGTATTTCTTTAAGGGAGTTTTTTTATGATCCTCCTGAAGCCCTGTATCAGCATCATGAGCTGTAATTTTAAATCCAAATCTTGCTTTTCTGGTGTTTCAGGGTATGCAGGACTTGGTGTTGTGGGAGAATTGGATTTGGATGTTGCCATGTTGCCTTGATATCTACTGGCAATATTCCTACATTTGCCTTTTGCCATCTGGTTATCTCTGGTGTTAGTTGGTCCTGTTGTCTCTGACTAGTGCTTGTTTATCCTGTGTGCCTACAAGCCTGTCTCAGCACCCCTTGGTGATGGCTTTCCCTGGCACAGAGTGCTGTGACAGTGCCCATCTCCTGGGTGCAGGTGGTGTCCTGGCAGACCTTTTCCCATCTGTTTTAACAGTCTGGGGTTTTGCATGTTCCAACCTGTACCTGCCTGCTCAGTCACAGGAGCAAAGATACCCCATAACTTAGTTAATAGTGAAGTTCTGTATAGATAAACCCAGTCAATATTATATCTTCTCTCCTACCACCTATGATTAATCATTAGTTTCCTTTTTATGACCTTTGGTTAATTGTTTTACAACCTCTTGGAATGTCCTATGAATAGGAGAATGTCTGGTTAACTACCCTTAGAGAACAATTAACTGGTGACATTTGGTAGACTGGCAGAGCTCTCATTGCAGCTTTGACTATCAGAAAATGAACTAATAACAGTCTCATTATAAAAGAACTTAATAATCACAGATATAATTTAGGAATTATTATAGGATCATCATTAAGACTTGAGTCATCTATTTGCCTATATAGCAATTCTACAAGATCCATCTTCATGTACCTGCAGAGATCTGCTCCAAAGTGCTGTGCTATTATATATATATATATATATATATATATATATATATATATATATATAACAGCAAAAGCATATTAATATCAGGAATCTTTCCTAAATCAAATCCTTATAGCCTTGCTTAATAAGGGCATACTTTTCACAGATTATATAATAATTTAAGGCAGGTCATTTCAGGAAGACCACCTGCTAATTATTTGCTTGTCCCATTATGGCTCCAGACAGACAGGGTTGCCTCTTTGAACATAAATCCTCTAATCAGGAGTGTTACTTAACTAATTTCCTATCTATCCCCTGGTAAGCAATTTGACTCCTAAATGTGGTATCAACTAGCACTTTTTATGAGTTGTTCTGGTTTTTCTTTTGCTTCTCTGTATGTACACACAGGTGTGTGCATACGTGCTTGTGTGTGTGTGTGTGTGTGTGTGTGTGTGTGTGTGTGTATGTTTGTATGTGTGTGCAAGTCTGTGCCATTTTAGGACATGTGTAGAAATCAGAGATCAGCCTCAGAATCAGCCCTCACCTTTCTATTGGTCTGAGTCAGGGTTTCTTCTTTACCAATGGAAACACCAGGCTAGTTGGCCCACTTTCTTCTTGAGGTTCTACAGTAGCTACCCTCAGTCTCCCTGTTGACTGCTGGAATAATAGATGGACTAATGCTTCAGCTTTACTTGTTTTCTAAATCTCATCTTTAAACTTTTTTGACAAGTGCTTCATTCACATAATCACATTTCCAGATACCTTTTTCATTTTGAGACAGTGTTTTTTTATACGATATAAGCTGTCCCCAAATCCGAGACTTCATTGTCTTCCCCTAATACTGAGATTATAAGCATATAATAACACTCATGTGTCTTCTGATATTTGTTTAAAATTTTGTTTTAAAGATTGATTAATTTGGTATGCATAAATGTTTTACTAGCATCTTGCCAGCATATCCTGTACATGCCTCTTGGAGGTTAGATGATGTTGTGGAATTCCCTAGAACAACTATGTGGGTTCTGGGAACCAGGGCTTGTTTCTCTGCAAAAGTAAAATGGGGTCGTAATGAGTGAACCATCTCTCCCTCCCCTCCTCTGATACTTTTATTCCTTACCTTATCCAATTGATTGGGCTCCTCATTTAACCTTCCCTAACTTTCCCTATTTTCTTTTGCTTTTCTTATGAAAACATTTGTTTTTATCTATCAGAACAATTAGGCTGAATTTTCATTATCTCAGAGATACCATGCACTACCTTTATCCTTATGAAAAGCCCAGTGTAGATTCTAATTTGCATTTCATTGAAGAAAAGCTTTGCTATGAGTCCAATACTCGTAGACATTTAAAGTGAGTACAATACAAAGGAAACTTTAATCCTGGGGTGTGGAAGGCATTTTTCTAAGCAAGCATTTGATGGAGCTTTTAAAGTAAGTTGAAACATGAGATTGCATACCTACTTTGAACTGTTATGGTTGGACTTTTCATATATTTCCTCCAGCTGTCCATACATGGTGATAAATGGAGTTTATGCTGCCCTTTCAATTTATTCCTAAGTGGATTTTTAATCCCCACAGAAGTTCTGCAGCTGATACTTCATTTAGAAAACAAACCACAGGTCAAAGGCCAGCATTTACTGTCTCAATTCAGCTTAGTTTCTTTTTTCCATAACTCAAACAGAGTGATCCTGGTTTTCTTCTTCTGTTAGCCTATTAAGTCCATTTAAGTAGTGGGTGGCTTAAATTACTTGTGCTTTAATATTTGATCAATTTTGTTTGAGTCTTCTGGTAATTCAGCTTGTTACATAAACTAATCAATAAAAGTCTTATCAGATCACTTTTGATTTAATTTGCAGAATTGGGAGTGGTTATATGTGCCAAAGGAAATGGAAACTAAGTAATTTCCAGCTGCTAAATTGGCAGGTAATAATCATGTTAGAAATCAGGGTAGAAGATAGGTGACAGAGCTCAGAGGACAAAGTACTAGATGAGTGAATCTGTAGACCCAAGTTTTATCCTCTGAACCCATATAAAATATTCCCCTCATATAAAAGATTCCCCAAATGTACTTACTTTATTAGGTCTACACCCACACCACAGCATGCAGCTGCACATATTCTCTCTCTGTGTCTCTCTGTCTCTCCCCCCTCTCTCTCATATATCCACACACACACACACAAACACACACACACACACACACACACAAACATATATCCTCAAATCTTCATCGTCATTTTTTAGCTTGACACAAAGGAGAGACCCTTCATGTGTAAAAGAGAAGTGCAGGTAGGACTTACCTTTCTCCCTTGAAATGAAATGGCTTGTGCAATAGATTGAAGGACTGTGTACTATGAAATGTGCTTACTGCCCTTTCTGGTTCCTGCAGAACTGTATATTGTGACACTAATTGTTATGAAATGAAAAGTTATTATACATTGCTTGGCTGCTTACCAATTGGTGGTATGTTCAGAATCTGTGGGTCTAGATGAGACTAGATCCTAGCTTAATTACTGATGAGAGTGCCAAAGTGATGGAGAAACAGGAAAGCAGTAAGCATGAAGGGATACACTATCTGGATGCTAAAGACTCATAAGCTTTTCTCTCCATTTTCTCTAATCCTTTGATAAAGACTGGAACAACAACTCCTGATGGTTCACTGCCTTCAGCACACAAAGAAAGCACTTAGCTTTCTTTGATCTTTGCATTTCCAGTCTAAACCCAAGATTGAATCAACAGTTTCTGATTGAAAAAGGCCACTGCCATCCTCCCCGGAATGAACAGAAATCTTGCATTGCAACAGCTTCAACTAATAATAGGCAGGTAATATCCTGAGCTAAAACACAGTACCAGTGAACATACACATTTCAAGTTCAATGGAAAAATGTCAAGGTAGAAACAATGTTTTGGGGCAGAAGAGTAGAGTAAGAAAGGCAGTGAGATTAACATGTGAAAGAAACCAAGGACAGAGAAAGACTGAAATGTTAGGTCCAGGACTATAATAAGGAGCAGAGCCTGAGTAAGCTTTGGTTACTGTGTAAATGAGTCACAGGGAAGAGGAGTCTAGTGACCCAGAATCAATCAGGCTTCAACCTTTCCTAACTCTCTGGCCCACTTCCATAGAGAAAAAAAATTCTTAACATACTTTTCATTTCTACCACAGTGCTTTATTCTGGTACATCTGGATTGCCATAGGGGCTCTCCAGAATCTGATTTCCACTTTTATGAACAACATAAATTCTCATGTAGTAAATGAGGGTGCTTTTCAGTGTGTAGGATTTTGCTTGGACTGAAGCTGGGATTCCCAATAAGACTCATGCGTTGAATCTCTAAATCCCCATTGTGATAATATGTGGAAATGGGAAACATTTGTAACAATTGGTGTTAGATTAAGTCAGTTAAGTCACAAAATTGATTAGTTTTCTAGTGGTAATTCCAATGGCATATTTGTCCTCACTTTCCCTTTTATTCCACTGCTTTGTCCTTTGAATTTCCCCCTCTACTGTTCCATGCAGGTGCCAAGCAATGAACATCAAGAATTATAAGTAGGAACTGGAAAGTTTTCAAAATTTAAATCCTGTGACACCATTTTCTCATGAATCAATCTTCTATCCCCCTGAACCTCAAACACACACACACACACACACACACACACACACACACACACACACGTACATAAACACACACCAAAATAAATTCTATAATTCAAGTCCCTTAATGTAGGGTATATTTTTTTTCCATTTTTAAATGGAAGCCAGAGCATATCAGAGAGGTTTTTTCCATCTCTACAACTATAAAGCAAGACTTTGACAAGATAATTTTTCTAAAACTAGGGATTGAGCAACACTGCCCAGGTCCAGCAAGCAGATAGGCTTTCCTGTCATTCTCACTCTGGGTGTTGCAGAACAGCTCTCCATAGACATGCTACACAACACCTGCTGCCTGTGTGGAGCTGATGCCACCTACTGTTGCTCAATGATCTGTGACACTGAGATCTGGACAGCCAACATATTTCTGGCTATCAGCACTAGCTCTTTAATGAGGTTGTGACCACGGCAACTTAGTTCTGGACATCCATAGAATCTTTGGTGGAAAAAAGTGTGCTCTCCTGTACTGGGTATTCAGTAGGGTTATTGTGCTGGCATAGTTTACAGTTAGTGTTATGGTTTGAATGTGAAAGTTTCCACACAGGCTCATGTACTTAATTCTTAGTCTGAGTTGGTGATAATATTTGGGATGGTGGGGTCTTCTTGCATGCCCCTGAAGGTGGGATTTTAGGGTTTAATGCCCGGTATCATTGCATGTTTTCCCTCTGCCTCCTGATTACTGATATGATGGACCATTGCCAACTGTCATGCTTTCCCCACTATTATAAACTCCATTATTCTGGAACTTTCAAATATTTTGTCCAGGAAGCTTTGCTCATAGTATTTCTTTCTTTCTTTCTTAATTTTTTTCTTTGCACTTGATTTTATTGACTCTAACCCCAAATCATCTTTCTTTTTTTATTTTTTTTTATATTTAATTTTTATTTTCTATATTCTATGTTTACATTCCAAAGGCTTTCCCCTTTCCGAGTTCTCCTCCACCATATGTCCCATAAATCCTCTCCCCCCCCCAGCTATTCCCCAATCATTCCCCCCCACCACGATTTCTCTGTTCTGGGTCTACAATACTGGATCCAATCTTTACAGGCCCAGGGTCCTCTCCTTTCTTCTTCTTGGGAGTCATTTGACTTGCTAATTGTGCCTTGAGTATTTAGGGCTTCTGGGCTCATTAATATCCACTAATCAGTGAATGCATTTCATGTGTATTCTTTTGTGATTGGGTTAGCTCACTTAGGATGATATTTTCCAGATCTAACCATTTACCTACAAATTGCATAAGTTCATTATTTTTAATTGCTGAGTAGTACTCCATTGTATAAATATACCACATTTTCTGTATCCATTCCTCTTTTGAGGGATATCTGGGCTCCTTCCAATTTCTGGCTATTATAAACAAGGCTGCTATAAATGTAGTGGAACATGTGTCTTTATGCAGGGGAATCCTCTGGGTATATGCCCAGGAGTGGTATGCCAGGGTCCTCTGGAAGGGACATGCCCAATTTTCTGAGGAACCGCCACACTGATTTCCAGAGCAGTTTTACCATTTTGCAATCCCACCAAGAGTGGAGGAGTGTTCTTCTTTCTCCACATCCTCGCAGGCATCTGTTGTGTTTTGAGTTTTTAATCTTAGCCATTCTGACTGGTGTGAGGTAGAATCTCAGGGTTGTTTTGATTTGCATTTCCCTGATGACTAATGATGTTGAACATCTCTTAAGGTGTTTCTCGGCCATCTGAATTTCTTCTGGTGAAAATTCTTTGTTTAGCTCTGTACCCCATTTTTTGATAGGATTACTTGGTTCTTTGGGGTCTAACTTCTTGAGTTCTTTGTATATATTGGATATTAGCCCTCTGTCAGATGTGGGGTTGGTGAAGATCATTTCCCACTTTGTTGGTTGCTGTTTTGTCCTTCTGACGGTGTCCTTTGCCTTACAGAAACTTTGTAATTTTATGAGGTCCCATTTGTCAATTCTTGATCTTAGAGCATAAGCTAATGGTGTTCTGTTCAGGAACTTTCCCCCTGTGTCCATGTCCTCCAAGGTCTTCCCAAGTTTCTTTTCTAATAGTTTCAGTGTGTCTGGTTTTATGTGGAGGTCCTTGATCCACTTGGAGTTGATCTTAGTGCAAGGAGATAAGAGTGGGTCAATTCGCATTCTTCTGCATGTTGACCTCCAGTTGAGCCAGCACCATTTGTTGAAAAGATTATCTTTTTTCCACTGGATGGTTGTGGCTCCTTTATCAAAGATAAAGTGACCATAAGTGTGTGGGTTCATTTCTGGGTCTTCAATCCTATTCCATTGATCTGCCTGCCTGTTGCTGTACCAATACCATGCAGTTTTTAACACAATTGCTCTGTAGTACTGTTTGAGGTCAGGGATATTGATTCCCCCGGAAGTCCTTTTATTGTTGAGAATAGTTTTGGCTATCCTGGGTTTTTTGTTGCTCAAGATGAATTTGAGAAATGTTCTTTCTAGATCTATGAAGAATTGATTTGGGATTTTGATTGGGTTTGCATTGAATCTGTAGATTGCTTTTGGCAAGATGGCCATTTTTACTATATTGATCTTGCCAATCCAGGAGCAAGAAATATTTTTCCATCTTCTGAGGTCAGGAACTTCAAGTTCATAGTATTTCTTAATAGCAATAGAAAATAAACTAAGACAGTTAGCTTGCCTCCATGTAGATCTTTCTTGTAGGGAAACAGACAAGGGGTGAGAAGGAATGACTGAGATTGAAGAAAAGAGAGAGGTGAGGATGAAATAAGCAAAGTCAAGTTTTCTCATTTTATTTTGTTGCTTTGACTACTTTGACCAAAATCAACAAGAAGATTTATTTTGTGTTACAATTCTAGATGATAGTCAAGCAATAAAGCAGAGTCAAGGAAGTAACTAGAAAGTAGGTTGGCTTGCTGTCCTACACAACATTTCCTATCACCAAAAAACATACTCCATGTCAAAGCCAAAGAGAAATAGCAAGAACGGCCTGATGCCTGTCTCACAGACTGACTTATTCTTAGCTAGATTTCTTATCAAACTCAGGACCATCTGCCTAGGGATAGTGTTACCCACAGTGAGCTGAACCTTCTTATTCAATAAACATCTAGATACTTCCATCTAGATATACCACAGTTTAACTTGATCCATAAAATTGAACAGCTGAAACTCACTATCAGGTAATCATTGTTTGTGACAAGCTGACAGGTAACCAGGACAGCAAATAACAATTTTATTTGAATTCTATGGTTTTCAGAAGATCATATTATTCTAAAATATTAAGATGCTCCATTTAGAAACACATACATACATACATACATACATACATACATATACACACATATACAAATAACAAAAACAGAAAAAACACAACACTATTGAGGACTTTTACTACTGTATGTTTAAATAGAAAATTAATATATTAACATTATATGTTTTACTTATGTGTGATAAAAATGACACAGATTGTTAAAAAGAACTTAAAATAACTAATGAGGAATCAGTTTTATATGGGATCAAAGAACCACATACACTGGAGTTATCATCTCCTTCCTCCTTTTCATCAAAACACATTCTACTTTTGCCAGAAGGATGCTCCATGAGCAAGATAGACAAAGACTCTGATTTTCACAAATTACATGTTATATAAGTAAGAATAATTAAGATAATAATTTAGCAAATCATCAGAATCAAAATTAATTATAATTAACATGATACAAAAGAGAAGAATTTTGTTAATAGAATGCTTGAATTTTTAGCAAATGACCCAGACTGGAGGTCCAAGAACAGTTTCTTCAAAATCATGACATTGTTCTGACATCCAACATAGAAAAAATCAAGAAGGGGGAAATGGAAATAGGCTATGATTATACTCAGGTTCAAACACAGCCCATTAGAAGAGGCTGGGTAGAAATTTGCCAGCACTCATGGGTGTTCCCCATGCCATTCTCATGTGGTCTGAGAGGATGGAAAGCTGGTCTTAGGGAGAGAAGTGGAGATCAGATCCCTCTCCGAAAAAAAAGATTCAAGCTATAGTTCCTAAACAAACTGGAAACAGATCATCAGGATTGTGATTGTAGACTTCATAGGACCTTGCATCTCTTAGGAAAGAAAAAGACCTCTCACTAAATATTTTCTTTGAAGATGATCTATGTCATTAATTCACTCATTATTCATTCAATTCTAAATCCACAATTAATTGTGGATTCACCTTTGTGCAGCTCAGACTTCTGAGAGGAAGCATAGAACATCTGCCCTCAGTGTCCTGTAGTTTGGAACTCCAGAACAACCTCAGAGGATGTGTTAGACCTTAAAATGGCTGCTACACTTAGGACACAACCTACTCATCTGTTGAAAGTTTCTGAACAAGAGTTTTCAAGGTGGGACCATCTGTGCTTGAAAATCACCATCTGAAAATGTTTTATGTCAAAATACACAGATTTATGTTCATTTGTCTTCAGAGAATCTGACTCCACATGCAAACCACTCTTACCCAAATTGAGTTGGTTCTATCAAGTGATACTCAGTCTTGCTCTTCTTTTCCATGTGCAAATAAATAGTAGTCCACTGTGCTATTTACATCATCATTCATTAATTTATTTATTCATTCAAAATATTAAATACATTACTTACTAGGATGTCATAACACCACAGACTGAATAGATTAATCCATAGACATTTCCTTGCATTTCTAGAGGTGGGAATTGAGGGAGAAGGTTCCAATAACTAAACCTATATTGTGGCATCTTTCATTCACAGACAGATAAATCAGCAAATTTCTTTGGCAAGAAGACCTAGGTTCTATCCTTTTCACATATGTTTTACCAAGCCAAGTATAGTGGCATCTTTTTTGGCTGGAAGACCCTGCTCTTAAGGTCACAGTTCAGCATGTCCGAATAAGCTCTCCAAGCTGAACACAAAATGGAGGACTCTCTTTCTCATCAGGGCTCCCTCTTCTCTTTCTGATCTTATCTGGAGAGTGTTACTAAGTACAAGTGCCTGACCTTATACAGAAGATTATCCTGCACAAAGCTTCCCATTAGAACTGCATGATTCAGCACACAATCAGGGCTGAGTCCTGCTCAGCCCTCCCCACCATATGATAATTAGGTAATATGCTATGACCAATTAGCCTCTGCCACCTATAACACTCCAAAAGACCTTTGAGAAGATTCATATAGCCTATGGCTAGATTACAGGTTCAACATACTCTCTCCCTTTAAGAACTTGCCTGGCTGATTTTTAGAATTCCTCTTTATGCAAAAGCAGCATATGTACTCTGGCTAAGAATATATAACCACTCTGGAAACACCTACACATCCCCTGAGATTTATATAGCCCTTGCATACCCCCAATAATGTTGGGCTGCTTCACTGAAACTCATTCAGGAAGGAAATCTGACAGTACTCAATGATGTCTGCATCATTGTACTTATGGTACACTTTCCCTAACGGAACTGTCCTCAAGGATCCATGAGGAAAGACAGTCCCACATTCCTGTAATCACAGAATTAGGAAGAATGGAAACAAGTTGTGTGGAACTGTTTACTAGCCAGTCTAGTCGAATCAAGAACTTTTACCTTAAGTGAAAGATGACGTTTCAGAAGTAAGGTGGAGCTCAATTGAAGAGACATCACAGATGCATATACAGATGCATGTACACATTTGCATACATAATCTTGTAACATACACAGGGGAGAGAGGCAGAGACAGAATGACAGAGACAGAGACAGAGACAGAGACAGAAAAGCACACAGAGGCACACACACATACACAGAGAGAGAGACAGAGACAGAGACAGAGACAGAGACAGAGACAGAGACAGAGAGGCATACAAAGACCACATAGAGCCAATATGATGCTAAGAATGGAAGGAGGTGGAATATGCTTTGGTATGAGATTCTCAGACAGGTTTGCAGAATGCTTATGATGAATTAGACATTGAATGTATACCCTACCTGCTACTAACAAAATAGCATAAAAGGTAGTATAGGAAAGAATGAAGAATAGTAAGTCAGTTGACTTGCATAGTGAAGAAAATTGATGTGTTTAATAAAATAGAGATATTTTTCCTAATAATATAAAGACTTAATTTCAGTAAGAGAAGCTATAAAAACACACAGGCATAAAGACGTCATTAGGGGATCTGCTGCAGGATCACAGTTGTGATGGGAAAGCACTGAATGGATAGAATACTATCAGGTAACATAGTCTAAAATGTTGGTCAATAGTAAATTTCATTTAGCAAATAGAGCTGTCCGATTTTTCAAGATTATATACTGCCTCTGCAAAGAAAATAGAGTTTCACTGACTACCAAATGCAAGCATCATGCAGTCCATTCTCCAAGTAAGAGTTACACTTGTAAAGCATGGTGCCTTGTCACTTATTGAGTAAGGCAAAATAGAAACTGGAAACAGGGTCTTCTTCAATGTACTCATACCTTATTCAGAGAGTATATGTAAAATCTAAAGCAAATTATGCCTTTCTATTTTTTTAATATTTAAAATATTTTAGATATATTTCTTTAGTTATTTAGTGTGGAAGTGTAATACACAGTGTGTGTGTGTGTGTGTGTGTGTGTGTGTGTGTGTGTGTGTGTTTGCCTGTGTGTATATGTAGAGATCAGAGGAGACCTGCAGAATCAGTTTTTTCTTTCTATCATTTTGTTCTAGAGATCAAACTTAGGTTATCAGTCTTGGCAACAGTCACCTTGACCTGTACTGACAACTCACTTTTTTATATAATATTTTGACTGTTAATTAGCCTACTCTTTTCATACAAAACTGGTCTCAGTACATTTTCATGCATACATTATGTATTTGTGTTCACTTTACACCATGTTAATTTCTTTATCATCTTTCTAATTACAAACCAGACCCGTAATGGTTTCATATTGCCCCTAATCATATATGTAGTCAGAACCAGAAACCAGAGCTGTTAACACAAGGATAGCCACATTTTGCAGTAACCTCAACAGTGAAGACCTCTCTCTGTCTCTGTCCTTGTCTTTCTGTGTCGCTGTCTCCCTCTGTATCTCTGTCTGTCTCTGTCTTTGGCTTTTTTTCTCTCCCCCTCTCCCCCTCTCCCCCTCTCTCCGTACCTCCTTTTCTCCCTTTCTCCCTCTCCAAGCCAGTATACAATGCTTACCTGTTTTAGGGATAAATGGAAACTCTCATATCGCTTCTCCACCAGGACAAAATTTGGTGGATTCAGTGCTGGAAGGTTTTAAGCAGCAGAGCTCAGGTCCCCAGAATTTGCAAGTATTACTACTGTCAGGAGTCTGCTTTTTTTAAAAATGTTTATTGGGTATATTCTATCTTTCTTTATTTTTTATTTTCTATATTCTTTGTTTACATTCCAAAGGCTTTCCCATTTCCCAGTTCCCACCTCACCATACATCCCATAAGTCTTCTCCCCCCCATTCCTCAATCACCTTCCACTATTTCTCTGTTCTGGTACTCTCCTACAAAATTGGATCCAGTCTTTTCAAGACCAGGGTCCTCTCCTTCCTTCTTCTTGGCAATCGTTGGATTTGCTAATTGTGCCTTGAGTATTCAGAACTTCTGGGCTCATTAATATCCACTTATCAGTGACTCTATTTCATGTGTATTCTTTTGTGATTGGGTTAACTAACTTAGGATGATATTTTCCAGATCCAAACATTTGCTACAAATTGCATGAATTCATTATTTTTAATTGCTGAGTAGTATTCTATTGTATAAATATACCACATTTTCTTGTATCCATTCTTCCTTTGAGGAACATCTGGACTCCTTCCAACTTCTGGCTATTATAAATAAGGCTGCTATGAATATAGTGGAGCATGTGTCTTTATTGTATGCAGGGGAATCCTTTGGGTATATGCCCAGGAGTGGTACGACAGGGTCCTCTGGAAGTGCCATGCCCAATTTTCTGAGGAACCGCCAAACTGCTTTCCACAGTGGTTGTACCATATTGTAATCCCAACAACAGAGTAGGAGTGTTCCTCTTTCTCCATATCCTCACCAGCACCTGATGTCTCTTGAATTTTAATCTTATCCATTCTGAATGGGGTGAGGTGGAATATCAGGGTTGTTTTGATTTGCATTTCCCTGATGACTAATGATGTTGAACATCTCTTAAGGTGCTTCTCAACCATCTGAATTTCTTCTGGTGAAAATTCTTTGTTTAGCTCTGTACCCCATTTTTTAATTGGGTTATTTAGTTCTTTGGGGTCTAACTTCTCGAGTTCTTTGTATATATTGGATATTAGCCCACTGTCAGATGTGGGGTTGGTGAAAAACTTTTCCCAATTTGCTGGTTGCTGTTTTGTCCTTCTGAAAGCATCCTTTGCCTTACAGAATCTTTGTAATTTTATGAGATCCCATTTGTCAATTCTTGATTTAGAGCATAACCTACTGGTGTTCTGTTCAGAAACATTTCCTCTGTGCGGATGTCCTCCACGGTCTTCCCCAGTTTCTTTTCTATTAGATTCAGTGTGTCTGGTTTTATGTGGAGGTCCTTAATCCACTTGGAGTTGATCTTAATACAAGGAGATAAGAGTGGGTCAATTTGCATTCTTCTGCATGTTGACCTCCAGTTGAATCTTTTTTCCACTGGATGGTTGTAGCTCCTTTATCAAAGATCAAGTGACCATAAATCTGTGGATTAATTTCTGGGATTTCAATTCTATTCCATTAATCTACTTGCCTGTCACTGTACCAATACCATGCAGTTTTTAACACAGTTGCTCTGTAGTACTGCTTGACGTCAGAGATATTTATTCCTCCAAAGTCCTTTTATTGTGAGAATAGTTTTAGGTATCCTGGATTTTTTGCTACTCCAGATGAATTTGAGAATTGCTCTTTCTAGATCTATGAAGAATTGATTTGGGATTTTGATGGGGATTGCATTGAAGCTGTAGATTGCTTTTGGCAAGATGGCCATTTTTACTATATTGATCTGGCCAATTCAAGAGCATGAAATATTTTTCCATCTCTTGAGGTCTTCTTAGATTTCTTTATTCAAGGACTTGAAGTTCCTCTCAAACAGATCTTTCACTTGTTTGGTTAAAGTCATGCCAAGATACTTTATATTGTTTGTGGCTATTGTGAAGGGTGTTATTTCCCTAACTTCTTTCTCAGCCTGCTTGGCCTTTGAGTACAGGAAGGCTACTGATTTGCTTGAGTTGATTTTGTAACCAGTCACTATGCTGAAGTTGTTTATCAGCTGTAGGAGTTCTCTGGTGGAGTTTTTTTTTGGGGGGGGGTCACTTAAGTATATTATCATATCATCTGCAAAAAATATAAAAAATATAGATTGACATCTTCCTTTCCAATTTGTATCCCTTTAACTTCCTTATGTTGTCTAATTGCTCTCGCTAGAACTTCAAGCACTATATTGAAAAGATATGGAGAGAGAGGGCAGCCTTGTCTAGTTCCTGATTTTAGTGGGATTGCTTCAAGTTTCTCTCCAGTTATTCTGATGTTGGCTACAGTTTTGCTGTATATTCCCTTTACTATGTTTAGTTATGTGCCTTGAATTCCTGTTCTTTCCAGGACTTTTAGCATGAAAGGATGCTGAATTTTGTCAAATGCTTTTTCTGCATCTAATGAGATGACCATGTTTTTTTTTTTTCTTTTAGTTTGTTTATGTAGTGGATTACATTGATGGATTTCTATATATTGAACCATCCCTGCATCCCTGGGATGAAGTCTACTTGATCATGGCGAATGATCATTTTGATGTGCTCTTGGATTCGGTGGGCAAGTATTTTATTTAGTATTTTTCCATCAATATTCAAAAAGATAATTGGTCTGTAGTTCCCTTTCTTTGTAGGATCTTTGTGTGGTTTTGGTATCAGCACAATTGTGCCTTGTAGAACGAATTGGGCAGTGTTCCTTCTGTTGCTATTTTATGGAAAAGTTTGAAGAGTATTGGTGTTAGGTCTTCTTTGAAGGTCTGATAGAATTCTGCACTAAAAACATCTGGCACCACAGCTTTTTTTTTTTGTTTTGTTTTGTTTGTTTTTGTTTGTTTGTTTTTTGTTTTTTTTGTTTTTTTTTTTTTGCTTTGTTTTTTTGGTTGGCAGACTTTCTATAACCCCTTCTATCTTCTATTTCTCTAGGGCTTATGGGACTGTTTAGCTGATCTAATTGTTCCTGATTTAATTTTGGTGTTTGGTATCTGTCTAGGAAATTGTCCATTTCTTCCAGATTCTCCAGTTGTGTTGAGTATAGGCTTTTGTAGTAGGATCTGATGATTTTTTTTTGAATTTCTGCAGTTTCTCTTGCTATATCCCCCTTTCCATTTCTAATTTTGTTAATTTGGATACTGTCTCTGTGCCCTTTGGTTAGTCTGGCTAAGAGTTTATCTATCTTGTTGATTTTCTCAAAGAACCATCTCTTGATTGTGTTAATTCTTTGTATGGTTCACTTTGTTTCTACTTGATTGATTTCAGCCCTTAGTTTGACGATTTCCTGTCTTCTACTCCTCCTGGGTGAATTAGCTTCTTTATGTTCCAAGACTTTCAGGTGTGCTGTGAAGTTGCTAGTGTATGCTCTCTCCAGTTTCTTTTTGGAGGCACTCAGGTCTATGAATTTTCCTCTTTCATTGTGTTCCATTGATTTGGGTAGGTCATACCTTCTTTTTCATTGAATTCTAAAATATCTTTGATTTCTTTCTTTATTTCTTCCTTGACCAAGGTGTCATTGAGTATTGTTCAGTTTTCATGTGTATGTGGGCTTTCTGTTGCTTTTCTTGCTATTGAAGACCACTCTTACTCCATGGTGATCTGATAGAAGGAATGGGATTAGTTAGTTTGGTCTTCTTGTGTTTGTTTAGGTCTGTTTTGTGAACAATTATATGATCAATTTTGGAGAAAGAACCATGTGGTGCTGAGAAAAAACGTATATTCTTTTGCTTTAGGATGAAATATTTTATATATATATATATATATATATATATATAAAATATATATATATATATTTTATATTTTTATATATATTTATATATATTTTTATATTTTATATATTTATATATATATATATTTTATATATTTATATATATATATATATATATATATATATATATATATATATATATATATATATATATATATATATATCCTTAAAATCCAATTGGTCCAAAGCTTCAATTAATTTCACTGTGTCCCTGTTTAGTTTTTTGTTTCCTGATTGGTCCATTGAGGAGAGTGGAGTGTTGAAGTCACCTACAATTACAGTGTTAGGTGCAATGTGTGTTTCAAGCTTTAGTAAAGTTTCTTTTACTAATGAGGGTGCCCTTGCATTTGGAGCATAGATGTTCAGTATTGAGAGTTCTTCTTGGTGGATTTTCCCTTTGACCAGCAAGAAGTGACCTTCTGTGTCTCTTTT
Source organism: Apodemus agrarius (assembly GCA_964023405.1). NCBI lineage: Eukaryota > Metazoa > Chordata > Mammalia > Rodentia > Muridae > Apodemus > Apodemus agrarius. The sequence continues at coordinate 100,822,800 of OZ030017.1, read as the reverse complement.
GATGACTGTAGGTTGAAAGTCAATTTTATGTGATATTAGAATGGTTACTCCGGCTTGTTTCTTGAGACCATTTGTTTGTAAAATTGTCTTCCAGCCTTTTACTCTAAGGTAGTGTTTGTCTTTGACACTGAGATGTGTTTCCTGTATGCAGCAAAATGTAGGGTCCTATTTCCGTATTCAGTCTGTTTTTCTATGTCTTTTTATTGGGGAATTGAGTCCATTGATGTTACGAGATATTAAGGAACAGTAATTATTACTTCCTGACATTTTTTACATTATTTTTTATATTTGAGTGGCTATCTTTTTGGTTTGATGAGAGGGGTTTCTATCTTGTTTCTTCTGGGGTGTGGTTTCCTTCCTTGTGTTGGTGTTTTTCTCCTATTATCCTTTGTAGGGCTGGGTTTGTGGATAGATATGCAAATTTGGAATACTGTGATTTCCCCATCTATGGTGATTCAGAGTTTTGCTGGGTATAGTAGTTTTGGCTGAAGTTTGTGTTCTCTTAGAGTCTGCATGATATCTGCCTAGGATCTTCTAGCTTTCATGGTCTCAGGTGAGAAGTCTGTTGTAATTCTGATAGGTCTTCCTTTTTTTGTTACTTGGTCTTTTTCTCTTACTGCCTTTAATATTCTTTGTTTAGTACGTTTGGGGTTTTAATTATTATGTGACAAGAGGTATTTCTGTTCTGGTCCAGTCTGTTTGGAGTTCTGTAGGCTTCTTGTATATTCTTGGGCATCTCTCTCTTTAGGTTTGGGAAGTTTTCTTCCATAATTTTGTAGAACATATTTGCTGGCATTTAAATTGTACATCTTCACTTTCATGTATACCTATAATACTTAGGTTTGGTCTAGTCATTCTGTCCTGGATTTCCTGAATGTTTTGGGTTACCACCTTTTTGCATTTTGCATTTTCTTTTATTGTTGAGTCTATGGTTCCTATGGTATCTTCAGCATCTGAGATTCTTTCTTTTATCTCTTGTATTCTATTGTTGATATTTGCATCTACGTCCCCTGATTTCTTCCCAAGGTTTTCTATCTCCAATATTGTCTCCCTTTGTGATTTCTTAGTTTTTTCCCCCTCTGTTTTTCGATTCTTGATGGTTTTGCTCAGATCTTTTGCTTTCTTGTTTGTGTTTTGATGTAATTCTTTAAGAGATTTTGTTGTTTCCTCTTTCATGACTTCTACTTGTTGACCAACGTTCTCATGTATTTCTTTAAGTGATTTTTGTAATTCCTCTTTATTGGCTTCTATTTTTTTGATCAATATTCTCCTGAATTTCTTTAAGTGATTTTTATGTATGTCTTGTAAGGGCTTCTAACTTTTGATCAATTTTCTCCTGTATTACTTTAAGAGATTTATCTGTGCGTTCCTCTATCAGCATCCTGACCAGCAATTTTAGATCTGAATCTTGTTTTTCTGGTGTGTTGGGGTATCTGAGACTTATTGCTCCTGCTCAGATTGCTCTGGCCTGTGTCCCCAGAGGTCTTAAACTCGGGATATCTGGGTACCTGGTTCAGCCTGCTAGGTCCAAGCAGCCGGGAAGATGGCAGAGGCTGCAGGGAGTACAGGGTTCCCCCTCAGGTCACAGAGCCCATGCCTGGCTTTGGCAACTGAACCACTTCTCTGTGTGCTGCTCCTGCTCACAGACCACTGTCTGGAGGCCTGAGTCCCCAGAGGTCTTAAACTCAGGATATCTCGGGTACCTGGTTTGGCCTGCTAGGTCCAAAACAGCCGGGAAGATGGCAGAGGCTGTAGGGAGTCATGTATATTCTTTATTTACATTTCATTTCCCTTTTCATGGTTCCCCTTTGGGGAAAAGGTCCCACATGCTCTTTTCCCTCCCCTGTTCTCCCATCCACCCATTCCCACTTCCCTGTTCTGGTATTCCCCTACCAGGGTCCACTCTTTCCTTCTTCTCAGACATTATTTGGTATATGAATTGTGTCTTTGGTGTTTCAAGATTTTAGGCTAATATGCACTTATCCGTGAGTGCATACCATGGGTATTCTTTCGAGACTGGGTTTCCTCACTTAGTATGATGTTCTTCAGCTCCATCCATTTCTCTAAGAACTTCATGAATTCATTTTTTCTAATGGCTGAATAGTACTCCATTGTATGTGTGTGTGTGTGTGTGTGTGTGTGTGTGTGTGTATCACTTTTTTTAATCCATTACTCTGTTGAGGGACATCTGGGTTCTTTCCAGCTTCTGGCTATTATAAATAAGGCTGCTATGAATATAGTGGAGCATGTATCCTTATTGCATGCTAGAGAATCTTCTGGATATATGCCCAGGAATTGTATAGCAGGGTCCTCTGGAAGTATCCTGTCCAGTTTTCTGAGGAACTGCCAGACTGATTTCCAGAGTGGTTGGAGCAGCTTCCAATCCCACCAGCAGTGGAAGAGTGTTCCTCTTTCTCAACATCCTCACCAAGACCTGCTGTTTTCTGAGTTTTTAATCTTAGTCATTCTGACTGACTGGTGTGAGGTGAAATCTCAGGGTTGTTTTGATTTGCATTTCCCTAATGACCACTGATGTTGAGCATTTCTTTTTTTTAAAATTTTTATTTTCTATATTCTATCTTTACATTCCAAAGGCTTTCCCCTTTCCCATTTCGCCCCCTCCCTATGTCCCATAATTCCGCTCCCCCCAACTATTCCCCAATCATTCCCCCTCCCCCCACAGTTTCTCTACAAACCTGGATCCAATCTTTACAGGCCCAGGGTCCTCTCCTTTCTTCTTGGGATTCATTTGACTTGCTAATTGTGCCTTGAGTATTTAGGGCTTCTCGGCTCATTAATATCCACTTATCAGTGATTGCATTTCATGTGTATTCTTTTGTGACTGGGTTAGCTCACTCAGCATGATATTTTCCAGGTCTAACCATTTACCGAAGAATTGCATGAATTCATTATTTTTAATTGCTGTGTAGTATTCCATTGTATAAATATACCACATTTTCTGTATCCATTCCTCCTTTGAGGGATATTTGGGCTCCTTCCAATTCTCAGCCATCTAAATTTCTTCAGGTGAAAAATCTTTGTTTAGCTCTGTACTCCATTTTTTTTTGATAGGGTTATTTGTTTTTCTGGGGACTAACTTCTTGAGTTCTGTGTATATATTGGATATTAGCCCTCTGTCAGATGTAGGGTTGGTGAAGATCATTTCCCAATTTGCTGATTACCAATTTGTCCTTTTGACAGTGTCTTTTGCCTTCCAGAATCTTTGATGCAGAAGAATGTGAATTGATCCATTCATGTCTCCTTGTACTTAGCTCAACTCCAAGTGGATCAAGGAAGTCCACTTAAAGTCAGACACACTGAAACTAATAGAAAAGAAGAACCTTGAGGACATTGGCACAGTGGTAATGTTTCTGAATAGAACACCAATAGCTGATGCTTTAAGATGAAGAATTGACAAATAAGCATACTTTTCTTAGAAGCATATATAGAGCATTGTGATGGTTTGAATATTATTGGCCCAGGAAGTGAACCTATTAGGAGGTGTGGCATTGTTGGAGTAAGTGTGTCACTGTGGGTGTGGGCTTAAGACCCTCACCCTAGTTGCTTGGAAGTCAGTCTTCCACTAGCAACCTTCAGATGAAGATGTAGAACTCTCAACTCCTCCTGCACCACACCTGCCTGGATGCTGCCATGTTTCTGCCTTGATGACAATGGACTGAACCTCTGAGCCTGTAAGCCAGCCCCAATTAAATGTTGTCTTTTATAAAACTTGCATTGGTCATGGTGTCTGTTCACAGCAGTAAAACCCTAACTAAGACAGAAGTTGGTACCAGAGACTGGGGTATTGCTTTGATACGCCTGACCATGCTTTTGTTTGGAAGAATGTGGATTTGGGGACTTTGGATTTGGAAAGCCATGGAATGCTTTAAGTGGGGCTTAATGGGCCAGCCTAGTAGGAAAATGGAAGACAGTGCTGCTGAGGGTCATTTGAACTCTTTAGGCCAGATAGCCCAAGAGGTTTCAGTGGAGAAGAACTTTAATTTATGGCCAAGAGACACAAGGTTTTGTGATGTTTTGGTGAAGAACATGGCTGCCTTTTGCCATTGCCTGAAGAGACTGCCTAGGGCTAAGGGAAAGAGATTTATATTAATTGCATCTGCAAAGGAATTCTCGAAAAAGCCCAACAAAGACTTTGTTCTCTGGTTAAGTCTGATGAAGAGAATTTTGAACAAACATAGCAAAATGAGAAAGGAAAAGTACAAAATATATAGTTTGAGTATTAAAGGGACTCCAGGAAGTGAAATGGAGCTGAATTCAAGGATATTAAATTGAATTAAGGAAGTGGTGACCTGGGGGCAAGATTCGACCCAGCTAAATTTAGGAAGGGGCATGGTAATACAAGTCTTTAATCCCAGGAGTCAAAGATAAGCAGATCTCTGAGTTCAAGGCCAGCCTAGAATAGAGCAAATTCTAGGTGAAGAAAAACTTAAATCCAGGCTTGGTGGACCACACCTTTAATCCCAGGGCTTAGGAGACAGGCATGCAGATCTCTGAGTTCAAAGTCAGTCTATGGAGCAAGATCCAGGATGGCCAAGCTTAGGCAGTGAAGGAGCTGGGGAAAAGGAATCTAGTGATAACATAATAGAACAAGGGAGCCAGTGTTCCAGCTCCTGCAAGCAGCAGAACTCAGCAGCTTCAGCCATGTGTCTCTGGCTTTATATTCAAGAGGATAAGGAGACTACTGGGACAATTGATGCTGGCTAGCTGGAGTTAAGAAATTAGTGGTGATTAAGAAAAGACCAGCATCACTGAGGTGAAATCTGGGAAGTGTTTTCTGAGAGCACAAAGAAGCTGTATTCCAGAGATAGCCAAGGTTGTACCTCATGCTTCAGCTGTACTTGGTAACGTGTAAGAATTATCCAGATGGTACTGGTTTTGAAGGCATCATGAAGAACAGCTGAGGCTTAGTACTGTGAGATGGCATAGAAGGTCATTGGTGAAAGTGTACCCTCAGTTGTAATTGACAGCCCAGGACTGAAGGGGTCATGCAAAGGAGTTGAGGCTTGGTACCATGAAAAGAGCCTATGAGAGATTTTGGTGAAGCATAGTTGTAGTGGAAGACCCTAGCATATTGGAGATGCCAGTACCATGGGATGACCACAAAGAACAGCAGTGCAGTGGAGTGGATCAATCTGAACTTAGAGTGCTACAGAGGGCAGAGTTAAGAAGTGACACCAGCTCTTTGGAGATGTACAAAAGATCATGTGTGGATCTCAGACATTGGAAAAAGAAGCTGTGAAGCTGAAATCAACTTGGGGTACCCAAGAAGTTAACGATGACAGAGCTACAGGATGCCTGCCTAGGAAAGCAGTTAACAGGGAGTGGAACAAGCCCAGGAGAAAGAACCTTGTTGAAGTCAACAAAGATGAAAAAGGAGTTGGATATCTGAAGATTGCTTTGCCATCAGACATGGAGATGCAGAGTTTGAACTTTGCCCAGCTGGTTTCCCGTTTTATTTGGGGGATTACAGTTAAGGAATTGGATGATCTCAAGAGAGACCTTGAACTTTGGACTTTTAACACTGTTGAGACTGCTATAGACTACAGGGACTTTTGAAGTTGGACTAAATGTATTTTGCATTATGCTATGTTTAAGTATGGCCCCATAGACTCATGTTTGAACAAGCCTATGGGGGCCAGGGAGTGGAATGTGATGGTTTGATTATGATTGGTCCAGGAAATGAACCTATTAGGAGGTGTGGCATTGTTGGAGCAAGTGGGTCACTGTGGGTGTGGGCTTAAGACACTCATCCTAGTTGCTTGGAAGTCAGTCTTCCACTAGCAGCCTTCAGATGAAGATGTAGAACTCTCAACTCCTCCTGCACCACACTTGCCTGGATGCTGCCATGTTTCTGCCTTGATGACAATGGACTGAACCTCTGAGCCTGTAAGCCAACTCCAATTAAATGTTGTCTTTTATAAAACTTGCATTGGTCATGGTGTCTTTTTACAGCAGTAAAAGCCTAACTAAGACAAGCATACTTTTTTAAGATGTTAAGATTTCTGGATAAAACAGCAGATTGTGCTTGGGGACTCTTAAGGAAGTATGGTCGAATGATTGTAGACTATAAGGGAATAGGAACTCCCAGGAAGACCAACAAAGTCAACTCACCTGAAGCCTTGTGTCTCTCAAAGTATAAACCACCAACCAAAGAACATACACAACCTGGACCTAAGCTTCGCCGCACATATATAGAATATATGCAGCTTGATTCATGTGGCTTCCAAACAATTGTAATGGCTACTATCTCAAAAGGTGTTGCCTATATGTGGAATATGTTCTTCTAGTTGGGTTTACTTCTCTGGCCTCAGTCGAAGAGGAAGTTCTTAGCCTCACAGAGACTTGAAGTGCCAGGGTAAGGGGGGGTGAATGCCAGGTGAAGGGGAACCTACTTAGAAGAATATTCAGAGTGATATCGGGGAAGGATTGTAAAAGGGAGAGATAGGAGAGGGGCAGTGAGCAGGATGTAAAACAATATTTCTAGCTAATTCAGAGAAAATGCAAAATTGAGGAGTCATCAGTCTTGAATTATCATAATAATATTTCAAACATTTAAAACCATGTTATTTCCATATGGACTCTTTTTGCCTCTTTTCACAAACTCTCACTTTCTCTTTGATTAATAATTTTACACAATAAGATACATTAAGTATATTGCCTCTATTATTTGCTAACAAGTTTTATTAAATTTAGATTTGTGGAAAACTACAGGATTTACAGATTTATTTTCCCTATGATTCATAATATGAATTGATCTAATTAGGAAACATGTGCTGCATCAATATGCTCTTCCCAGAAGACAAGAGAATCTAGTACACAATCAGAGATTTCTGACATTACATTTGGGAATATTTAACTATCTTTTAATTTTCAGGGAGAATCACCATCCCTGACCTCAAACTTTACTACAGAGCAATAGTGATAAAAACTGCATGGTATTGGTACAGAGACAAATACATTGATGGATGAAATAGAATTAAGTCTCAGGAATAAAATCATGCAGTTAAGGACACTTGATCTTTGACAAAGTAACCAAAAATATACAATGGATAAAAGAAGGCATCGTCATCAAATGGTGTTGTTCTAATGGGCTCTCTGTATGTAGAAAAATAAAAATAGATCCATATTTGTCTCCTTGCACAAAACTCAGTCCAAATGGATCAAGGATCTCAACTTAAAACCAGTTACATTGAATCTAATAGAAGAAAAATTTGGAAAGAGCCTTTAACTCATTGGCCCAGGGGGAAATTTCCTAAACAGAACCCCAATAATTCACTATCCAAGATCAAGAATTGATAAATGAGATCTATTGAAATTGGAAAGCTTCTGTAAGGCAAAGGACATAGTCAATAAGACAAATCAGCAACCTACAGATTGGGAAAAAAATTCTTCACTAACTCCATATCTGATAGAGTGCTAATATCCAAATCATATAAAGAACTCAAGAATCTAATTACCAAAAACCCAAACAACCCAGTCAAAAAATGGGGTACAGAACTAAACCAAGATTTCACAACTGAGGAATCTCGAATGGCTGAGAAGCACCTAAAGAAATGGTTAAACTCCTTAGTGATCAGAGAAGTGCAAATCAAAACCACCCTGATATTCCCCCTTGCACCAATCTGAATGGCTAAGATTAAAACCAGAGGTGACAATATATGATGGAGTGGATGTGGAGAAAGAGGAACACTTTTCTGTTGCTGGTGGAATTGCAAACTGGTACAACCACTCTGGATATCAATCAGGTGGTTCCTCAGAAAATTGGGAATAGATCTACCTGAAGACCAATTTACACCACTCCTGGAAATGTATGCAAAGGACGGCCTACAGCTCCACAGTAGAACTTGTTCCACTCTCTTTATAGTGGCCTTATTTGTGATAGAGAGAAGCTGGAAACAAACCAGATGTCCCATGACAGAAGAATGGATACAGAAAATGTGGTTCATTTACACAATGGAATACTACTCAGCTATTAAGAAAAAGGACATTTTGACTTTTGCAGGCAAAAGGACGGAACTAGAAAATATCATCCTGAGTGAGGTAATTCAGACCCAAAAGGACATGCATCAAATATTCTAACTAATAAGTGGATGTTAGTTCCCCTCAAAAGTACAGAGTACACAAGATACAGTCCACAGAACTCAAAAAGTTCAACAAGCTGAAGTGCCCAAGTGAGGATGTCTCAGTGACACTTGGGTAGGAGAACAAAGTAATCACAAGTGGGGAGGGAGGGAGAGACTAGGTAGGGAAATAGATGGAGGATTTTTGGGAGAAGTGGGGGGGGGGAAAGGGAACCTGATCTGATATTTGTTTAGGGGAATTTCATAGAGATTCAATTTATCATATTTCATGAGGTTCTAGAAATGTGATTTTGTTTAATAAACTGAACATAGGCTTTGCACCAAATGGCTAGTGGGGTGTGGGAGATCCAGAAGAGTAGATCCAAGCCAGTTATTAGCATATGTAAGCCAGATACAAAATTCTATCTCCTACTGTTTATTGTATATTTTATATAACACACTATTACTTTCATTTCATAAGTAAACTCTATGAACAAGGATGTGTCCAAGAATCTTAGGGTGCCAAACAAAATGGCAAAAGTATCCTAGCTCATAAAAATCCTTATTTTGAAACTATTGTGAAATTGTAATGACATGGTTGTAACAAAAATATATGGATAAAAGCAATGAAAGAGGAAATTACAGCTTGAGATATCAATCTAAAATCAGTGATGGCCTTAGGTGGGAAAGGAAAGCACAGCCATAGCTCTGAATATATATTCTTCCCTGCGGCTGCCATGGTTAAAGATCTGTCATGATATGTATGTCTTTTTATTTCTTGAGAATGTGGTATTATCAGGCCAGCCAGTGTCACCTCAGTGTAAAGGTTCAGTCTTTTGAATGACATCCTCACAATAAAAAAGGGAGCACCTGAAAAATGGCACCTGATATGTTCCTCTTTCCAGTGAATTCCTGTGTATATGGTGGCATATATACATGTGTGAATCTAGGCCACTCTAAATAATTAGTGAGCTCAAAGTCACAGTAGAAGATCTTAACTAAAAATACAAACGAACAAGCAGTGGAGGCTGCCATCTTACCTTGGGTCATTGCAAACAGCTGGCAGCTGGGGCCAGGTGGGTGGACAGAGTCTGAATCTAACATCGACTACCCTGTCAGGCTCTTGCCTGCACCCAGAGCCAGATCAGCTCAGCAGGTGATCTCTGCTCCAGCACGAATGAGCATCAATTTGCTAGGGGCTCTGTGCCTGAATTACAGCTGAGGCTGAAATCTTGCCTCAGGGCACCACAGACAGAGGCCAGTGGTCTGAGAGCACCACCATCTAGGTTTCAGTAGTCCAACAAGGGAAACTCCGGTCCTGCAGGGAAACCCACAATTAGACAGAACCCCAAGACCCCCCACCATCTTGGAGCTGGTGTCCTGACCAGGTCATCATAGAGAACCAACAGAGGAGCCCATGTAACCACAAAGATCTAACAGACAAGCCCAGATCGGTGGAAAAAAAGATCTGATTCATAAGAGCTGGCATCTAGGCAGGCCAGGATGAGATGGTGGGAGGCCAAATGTGCATCCAGCAGCAAGCCAGGAGGAGAATTGTGTCTGGCCCAGCAGAGCTGAAGAGGTAATTCAGAGCCCAGTAGCAGAAACCTTCCAGTCTCGACCTCTGGAGCATGGACACCCTCTTCAACAGCAGCACCAAGAAGAATTCCAGGGAAAAAAATGGGTCAACAAACAGAAGCCAATAAAGAGGAAATGAAAAAATCACTTAAAGAAATGCAGGAGAAATTGAGTCAACAGGCAGAAGTCATGAAAGAGGAAACACAATGATCTCTTAAAGAATTGCAGGAAAAGGTGGTCCCACACTATCCTGGGGAGAACAGCTCAACCAGACAGAGCCCTGCTGAATGGGAGAGCCTCTGCCTAGGCTTCAGCAGCCCAGCCAGGCAGCCCCGGGCCTGCAGGGAATCCTATGGTTAAACTGAGCCCTGAGACCAGCCATCATCTTGGAGCAGGTAACCAAGCAAGACAGACAGAGACTCAAGGACCGAGATCCGCACCATCTTGGAACCTGCAGCCCAACCGGGGGAAGCTCTGGATACACAGAGAGCCCGGGTTGAGAAAGAGCAAACCAGGAGGAGACCACTGGAGGCTAGTTAAGTATCCAGAGGCAAGCAGGGAGCAGACCTGAGGAGGTAATTCGGAGCCCAGTGGTGGAAAACTTCCAGTTTCTGCCTTGGGAGCACAGACACCCTCTGAGACAGCAGCACCAAGCGCCAGGCTCTCAGGAGCTTTAAACACCAACCAGTAATAACAAGACCAACAAAGTCCAAAAATAAACAAATGGCAAAATGCAAATGTAGGAACAATACTAGCAGAAATCACGACAATATGGCAGTATCCAAACCTAGTTCCCTGACAGCAGAAAGCCCCGGATACCCCAACACATCAGAAAAATCAAGATACAGATATAAAATCATTGGTGAGGATGCTGATAGGAGAACACATGGATAAATCTCTTAAGGAAATACAGGAGAAAATTGATAAAAAGTTTGAAGCCCTTACAAGGTAAACACAAAAATCACTTAAATTCAGGAGAATATGGATCAAAAACCAGAAGCCAATAATGAGGAAATACAAAAATCACTTAAAGAAATACAGGAGAACATGGGTCAACAAGTAGCAGTCATTAAAGAGGAAACACAAAATCTCCTAAAGAATTACATGAAATCACAAACAAGCAAGCGAAAGATCTGATCAAAACCATCCAGGATCTAAAACAGAAGTAGAAACAACTAAGAAATCTCAAAGAGAGATAAATTTGGAGATAGAAAACTTGAGAAAAAATCAGGGACCATAGATGCAAATATCAACAATAAAATACCAGAGATAGAAGGAATCTCAGATGCCAAAGATACCATAGGAACCATGGACTCAACAATCAAAGATAATGCAAAATCCAAAAAGCTTGTAACTCAAAACATCCAAGAAATCCAGGACACAATGAGAAGATCAAACTTAAGGATTATAAGTATAGATGAGAGGGAAGATTTACAACTTAAAGGGCCTGCAAATATCTTCTACAAAATTATGGAAGAAAACTTCCCCAACCTAAACAGAGAGATGCCCATGAATATATGAGAAGCCTACAGAACTCCAAACAGATTGTACCAGAACAGAAATACCTCTTGGCACATAATAAACAAAACCCCAAATGTACTAAACAAAGAAAGATTATTAAAGGCAGTAAGAGAAAAAGACCAAGTAACATATAAAGGAAGACCTATCAGAATTACGCCAGACTTCTCATCAGAGACCATGAAAGCTAGAATATCCTGGGCAGATAGCATGCAGACTCTAAGAGAACACAAATTTCAGCCAAAACTACTATACCCAGCAAAACTCTCAATCACCATAGATGGGGAAACAAAGGTATTCCATGACAAAATCAAATTTGCACAATATCTTTCCACAAACCCAGCCCTACAAAGGTAATAGGGAAAAAACACCAACACAAGGAGGAAAATTACACCCCAGAAGTAGCAAGATAGAAACCTCCTGTGATTAAACAAAAAAGAAGATAGCCACTCAAATATAAAAAATAATTTCAAAAATGTCAGGTAGTAATAGTTACTATTCCTTAATATCTCTTAACATCAATGGACTCAATTCCCCAATAAAAAGACATAGAAAAACAGACTGGATACAGAAATAGGACCCTACATTTTGCTGCATACAGGAAACACATCTCAGTGTCAACGACAAAAAACTACCTTAGAGTAAAAGGCTAGAAGACAATTTTACAAGCAAATGGTCTCAGGAAACAAGCCGGCGTAGCCACTCTAATAACGGATAAAATTGACTTTCAACCTAAAGTCATAAAGAGACACTGAAGGTTACTACTTGCTGGTCAAAGGGAAAATCCACCAAGAAGAACTCACAATACTGAACATCTATGCTCCAAATACAAGGGCACCCTCATTCATGAAAGAAACTTTAGTAAAGCTTAAAGCACACATTGCACCTAACACAATAATTGTGGGTGACTTCAACACTCTACTATCCTCAATGGACAGATCAGGAAACCAGAAATTAAACAGGGACACAGTGTAACTAATGGAAGCTTTGGACCAATTGGATTTAACAGATATATTTATAGAACATTTCATCCTAAAGAAAAAGAATATACCTTTTTCTCAGCACCACTCGGTACCTTCACAAAAATCGATCATATACTTTGTCACAAGACAGATGTCAACAAATACAAGAAATCGGCAAATAAGGCAAATAATCCCTTGCCTTATATCAGAAAACTATAAAGTAAAAGTGGTCTTCAACAGCAAGAAAAACAACAAGAAAGCCCACAAACACATGGAAACTGAACAATACTCTATTCAATGACACCTTGGTCTAGGAAGAAATAAAAAAAAGAAATCAAATACTTTTAGAAATCAATGAAAATGAAGGTACAACCTACCCAAATCTTTGGGACACAATGAAAGGAGTGCTAAGAGGAAAACTCATAGTCCTGAGTGCCTCCAAATAGAAACAGGAGAGAGCATACACTAGCAGATTAATGGCACACCTGAAAGCCCTGTAACAAAAAGAAGCTAATTCACCCAGGAGAAGTAGAAGACAGGAAATCATCAAACTCAGGGCTGAAATTAATCAAATAGAAACAAAGAGAATCATACAAAGAATCAACAAAACCAGGAGCTGGTTCTTTGAGAAAATCAACAAGATAGATTAAACCCTTAACCAGACTAACAAAAGGGCACAGAGACAGTATTCAAATTAATAAATTAAAAATGAAAAGGGGGATATAACAGCAGAGACTGAGGAAATTCAAATGATCATCAGGTACTACTACAAAAGCCTATACTCAACACAACTGGAGATTCTGGAGGAAATGGACAATTTCCTAGACAGATACACAATACCAAAATTAAATCAGGATCAATTAGACCAGCTAAACAGTCCCATAAACCCTAGGGAAATAGAAGGGGTTATAGAAAGCCTCCCAACCAAAAAAAAGTAAAGGACCAGATGATTTTAGTGCAGAATTCTTTCAGGCCTTCAAAGAAGACCTAATACCAATACTCTTCAAACTGTTCAACAAAATAGAAACAGAAGGGACACTGGCCAACTCATTCTATGAAGCCACAATTACGCTGATATCAAAACCACACAAAGATCCAACAAAAAGGGAAACTTAGACCAAATTCCCTTATGAATATCAATTCAAATAGATTCAATAAAATTCTTGCCAACCAAATCCAAGAGCACATCAAAACCATCATTCCCCATGATCAAGTAGGCTTCATCCCTAGGAAGCAGAGATGGTTCAATATATGGAAATCCTCAATGTAATCCACTACATAAATAAACTCAAAGAAAAAACACATAGTCATTTCATGAGATGCTGAAAATCATTTGATAATGTTCAGCATCCTTTCTTGTTAAAGGTCTTGGAAAGAACAGGAATTCAAGGCCCATACCTCAACATAAGAAAAGCAATATACAGCAAACCAGTAGCCAACATCAAACTAAATGGAAAGAAACTTGAAACAATCCCACTAAAATCAGGGACAAGGCTTCTCTCTCTCTCTCTCTCTCTCTCTCTCTCTCTCTCTCTCTCTCTCTCCATATTTATTCAATTTAGTACTTGAAGTTCTAGCCAGAGAAATTAGACAACCAAAGGAAGTCAAAGGGATACACATTGGAAAGGAAGAAGTCAAACTATAATTTTTTGCAGATGATATGATAGTATACTTAAGTGACCCAAAAAAACTCCACAAGAAAATTCCTACAGCTGATAAACAACTTCAGCAAAGTGGCCGGTTATAAAATCAACTCAAGCTAATAATTAGCCTTCCTGTACTTAAAGGACAAGCAGGCTAAGAAAGAAGTTAGGGAAATAACACCCTTCACAATAGCCACAAACAATATAGAGTATCTTGGTGTGACTCTAACCAAAGAAGTGAAAGATCTGTATGACAGGGACTTCAAGTCCTTGAAGAAAGAAATCGATGAAGACCTCAGGAAATGGAAAAATATTTCATGCTCTTGGATTGGCAGGACCAATATAGTAAACATGGCCATCTTGCCAAAAGCAATCTACAGCTTCAATGCAATCCCCATCAAAATCCCAAATCAATTCTTCATAGATCTAGAAAGATCAATTATCAAATTCATCTGGAGTAACAAAAAACCCAGGATAGCTAAAACTATTCTCAACAATAAAAGTACTTCTCGGGGAATAAATATCCCCGACCTCAAGCAGTACTACAGAGCAATTGTGTTAAAAACTTCATGAAGTTTTTAATCTTAGCCAAACTCAAGAGACAACAGGTGCTGGCAAGGATGTAGAGAAAGAGGATCACTCCTCCATTGTTAGTGGGATTGCAAGATGGTACAACCACTCTGTAAATCAGTATGGTGGTTCCTCAGAAAATTGGGCATGACACTGCCAGAGGACCCTGTCATACCACTCCTGGACATATACCCAGAGCATTCCCCTGCATGCAATAAAGACACATGCTCCACTATGTTCATAGAAGCCTTATTTATAATAACCAGAAGCTGGAAAGAACTCAGATGTCCCTCAACGGAGGAATAGATACAGAAAATGTGGTATATTTATTCAATGGAATACTACTCAGCAATTAAAAATAATGAATTCATGCAATTTGTAGGCAAAATGGTTGGATCTGGAAAATATCATCCTAAGTGAGTCAACCCAGTCACAAAAGAATACAAATGAATTGCAATCACTGATAAGTGGATATTAATGAGCCCAGAAGCTCTGAATACTCAAGACACAATTAGCTAAGCAAAAGATTCTCAACAAAATGGATGTAGAGCTCCCTGGTCCTGAAAAGACTAAATCCGGTTTTGTAGGAGAGTACCAGAACAGAGAAATGGGGGGGGGGGAGGTGATTGGGCAATGGGTGGGGGAACAGAAATTATGGGACATATGGTGAGGGGAGGAACTGGAAAGGGGAAAGCCTTTGGAATGTAAAAAAAAAAAGAATATAGAAAATAATAAAAAAATGAAAAAAAAAGAAAAAGAATTGCATGAAAAAACATACAAACAAGTGAAGGAAGTGAGCAAAACCATCCAGCATCTAAATGCAGAGGTAGAAACAACTAAGAATTCACAAAGGGAGACAAATTTGGATATAGAAAACCTTGGGAAGAAATCAAGGGTGGTAGATACAAATATAAACAACAGAATACACGATATAGAAGTAAGAATCTCAGATGCTGAAGATACCATAGAAACCATTTCCTCCACCATCAAAGAAAATGCAAAAGGCAAAAGGCTTATAAGCCAAAATATCCAGGAAATCCAGGACACAAAGAGAAGACCAAACCTAAGGATTATAGGGATAGATGAAGGTGAACATCTACAATTTAAAGGGTCTGCAAATATCTTCAACAAAAATATGGAAGAATACTTCCCCAACCTAATGAGAGAGATACCTATGAATACACAAGAAACCTACAGAACTTCAAACAGACTGGACCAGAAGAGAAATACCTTCTGTCACATATTAATCAAAACTCCAAACATACTAAACAAAGAAAGAATATTAAGGGCAGTAAGAGTAAAAGTCCAAGTAACATATAAAGTAACACCTATCAGAATAACACCAGACTTCTCACCAGAGACCATGAAAACTAGAAGATCCTGGGCAGGTATCATGCAGACTTTAAGAGAACGCAAATGTCAGCCAAGACTGCAATACCCAACCAAACTCTCAATCAACGTAGATGGAGAAATCAAAATATTCCATGACAGGACCAAATCTACACAATATCTTTCCACTAACCCAGCCCTACAAAGGATAATAGGAGGAAAACTCCAATACAAGGAGAGAAACTACACCCTGGAAAATGCAAGAAAGTAACCTTCTTCCATCAAACTTAAAAGAAGATAACCACTCAAAAACAAAAATTACATCAAAATTGACAGGAAGAAATAATCACTATTCCATAATATCTCTTAACAACAATGGACTCGATTCCCCAATAAAAATACATAGACTAACAGACTGGATATGGAAACAGGACCCTACATTTTGCTGCATACAAAATGCAGGGTCAAAGACAAACACTACCTTAGAGTATAAGCCTGGAAGACAATTTTACAAGCAAATGGTCACAGGAAGCAAGCTGGAATAGCCATCCTAATATCAGATAAAGTCGACTTTCAACATATTGTCATCAAAAGAGACGCAGAAGGTCACTTGTTGCTGGTCAAAGGAAAAAAACCCGCCAAGAAGAAGTCACAATTCTCAACATTTATGATCCAAATGCAAGGACATCCTCATTCATAAAAGAAACTTTACTGAAGCTCAAAGAACATGTTGTACCTAACACAAAAATTGTGGGGGACCTCAACACCCCACTATCCTCAATGGACTGATCAGGAAACAGAAACTAAATAGGGACAAAGGGAAAATTATTGAAGCTTTGGACCAATTATATATCTATGTATATCTATCTCTATCTCTATCTCTATCTCTATCTCTATCTCTATCTCTATCTCTATCTCTATCTCTATCTCTATCTCTATCTCTATCTATATCTATATCTATATCTATATCTATATCTATCTAATCTATATATCTATATCCATATCCATATCCATATCCATATATATGTATATATATACATATATATGTGACATTTCATCCTAAAGCAAATGACTATACCTTTTTCTCAGTATCTCATGTTACCTTCTCCAAAATTGATCATATACTTGGTCACAAGGCAGAACTCAACAAATATAAGAAGATCAAAATAATCCCATGCCTCCAATTGTATCATCATGGAGTAAGACTCAATAGCAAACAAACAAACAAACAAACAAACAAAAAACAAACAGAAAGTCAACATACACATGGAGGTTGAACAATATTCTACTCAATGATACCTTAATCAAAGAAGAAATAAAGAAAGAAATCAAAGACTTTTTAGAATTCAGTAATAATGAAGGCAAAACATACCCAAATCTATGGGACATAATGAAAGCAGTGCTAAGAGGAAAACTCAAAGCCCTGAGTGCCTCCAAAAAGAAACTGGAGAGAGCATTTCCTTGTAACTTAACAGCACATATGAAAGCTCCAGAACAAAAAGAAGCTAATTGACCCAGGAGAAATAGAAGACAGTAAATCATCAAACTCAGGTCTGAAATCAATCAAGTTGAAACAAAAAGAACTGTACAAAGAATTAAAAGAAAAATGAGCTATTTCTTTGAGAAAATCAACAAGATAGATAAACCCTTAGCCAAGGGCAAAGAGGAAGTATCCAAATTAACAAAATTAGAAATGAAAAGGGAGATATAACAACAGAAACTGAGGAAATTCAAAAAAATCCTCAGATCCTACTACAAAAACTTATACTCAACACAACTGGAGAATCTGGAGGAAAGGACAATTTCCTAGACAGATACCAAATACCAAAATTATATCAGGATCAAATAGATCATCTAAACAGTCCCATAACCCCGAGAGAAATAGAAGCGGTCTTAGAAAGTCTTCCAACAACAACAACAACAACAACAACAAAAACAAAACAAAAAAACAAAACAAAACACAGGACCAGATGGTTTTAGTGCAGAATTCTATCAGACCTTCAAAGAAGACCTAATATCAATACTCTTCAAATTATTCCACAAAATAGAAACAGAAGGAGCATTACCCAACTCATTCGATGGAGCCACAATTACCCTGATTTCAAAACTACACAAAGTTCCAACTAAGAAAGAGGACTTCAGACCAAATTCCCTTATGAATATCGATGCAAACATACTCAATAAAATACTTGCCAACTGAATCCAAGACCACATCAAAACGATGATTCCCCATGATGAAGGAGGCTTCATCCCAGGGATGCAGGGATGGTGCAAAATATGGAAATTCATCAACATAATCCACTACATAAACAAACTCCAAAAAAAATCCACATGGTCCTCTCATTGGATGCTGAAAAGGCATTTGGCAAAATTCAGCATCCTTTCATGCTAAAAGTCTTGGAAAAGACAGGAATTCAAGTCCCATTCCTAAACATAGTAAAAGCAATTTACAGCAGACCTGTAGCCAACATCAAAATAAATGGAGAGAAAATTGAATCAATCCCACTAAAATTAGGGACTAGACAATGCTATCCCTTCTCACCATATCTTTTCAATATAGTACCCAAGGTACTAGCTAGAATAAGTAGACAACATAAGATTAAAGGCATACAAATTGGAAAGGAAGAAGTCAAACTATCACCATTCGCAGCTGATATAATAGTATAATTAAGTGACCCAAAAAACTCCACCAAAGAACTCCTACAGCTGATAAACAACTTCAGCAAAGTGGCTGGTTATAAAATCAACTCAAGCAAATCAGTAGCCTTCCTATACTCAAAGGATAATCAGGCTGAGAAAGAAATTAGGGAAAAGACACCCTTCACAATAGCCACAAATAATATAAAGTATCTTTGTGTGACTGTAACGTAACAAGTGAAACATTTGTATGAGAAAAACTTCAGGTGTCTGAAGAAGGAAATTGAAGAAGACCTCAGAAAGCCATGCTCCTGGCTTGGCAGGAATAACAAAATGGCAATCTTGCCAAAAGCAATATACAGATTCAATGAAATCCTCATCGATATCCCAACTCAGTTCTTCATAGAGTTAGAGCAATTCTCAAATTTATCTGGAATAACAAAAAATCCAAGATAGCTAAAGCTATTATCAATAGTAAAAGAACTTCTAAAGGAATCAGTATCATGGACCTCAAGCAATACCACAAAGCAGTAGTATTAAAAACTGCATGGTGTTGGTACAATAACAGGAATGTGGATCAATGGAATAGGATCAAAGATCCAGAATTGAACCCACACATCTATGGCCAATTGATCATCAAGAAAGGAGCTGAAAACATCCAGTGGAAAAAAGATAGCCTTTTCAACAAATGGTGCTCCTCAACTGGAGGTCAGAATGCAGAAGAATGAGAATTGATCCACTCTTATCTCCTTGTACTAAGCTCAACTCCAAGTGGATCATAGACCTCCACCTAAAACCAGACAAACTAAAACTAATAGAAAAGAAACTGGGGAAGACCCTTGAGGACATTGGCTCAGGGGGAAATTTCCTGAACAGAACACCAATAGATTATGCTCTAAGATCAAGAATAGACAAATGGGACCTCATAAAATTACAAAGTTTCTGTAAGGCAAAAGACACTGTCAAAAGGACAAATTGGCAACCAACAAATTGGGAAAAGATGTTCACCAACCCCACATCTGACAGAGGGCTAATATCCAATGTATACAAAGAAATCAAGAAGTTAGACCCCAGAAAACCAAAAAACCCTATCACAAAATGGGGTACAGAGCTAAACAAAGATTTTTCACCTGAAGAAATTTGGATGGCTGATAAACACCTTAAAAAAATGTTCAACATCATTAGTCATTACAGAAATACAAATCAAAACAACCCTGAGATTTCACCTCACACCAGTCAGAATGGCTAAGATTAAAAACTCAGGAAACAGCAGGTGTTGGTGAGGATGTGGAGAAAGAGGAACACTCTTCCACTGATGGAGGGACTGCAAGCTGGTCCAACCATTCTGGAAATCAGTCTGGCAGTTCCTCAGAAAACTGGACATGATACTTACGGAGGACCCAGCCATACTACTCCTGGGTATATACCCAGAAGATTCCCCAGCATGCAATAAGGATACATGCTCCACTATGTTCATAGCAGCCTTATTTATAATAGCCAAAAGCTGTAAAGAACCCAGATGCCCCTCAGTGGAAGAATGGATAGAAAAAATGTGGTATATATGCACAATGGAGTGCTATTCAGCCATTAGAAACAATGAATTCATGAAATTCTTAGAGAAATGGATGGAGCTGGAGAATATCACACTAAGTGAGGTAACCCAGTCTCAAAAGAATACCCATGGTATGCCCTCACTGATAAGTGGATATTAGTCTAGTATCTTGGAACACCAAAGACACAATCCATATATCAAATGATGTCCAACAAGAACGAAGGAGTGGACCCTGGTTCTGGAAAGGCTCAATGCATCAGTGTAGGGGAATACCCGAACAGATTAGTGGGAAGGGGTGGATGGGAGAACAGGGGAGGGAAAAAAGAGCATGTCGGACCTTTCCCTCAAAGGGGAAGCAGGACAAGGAAAATGAAATTAAATAAAGAATATATCCAACAAATAAAGTACAACAAAAACTGCAAACAAAAAAAAAAAACAAAAGAAAACAAAACAAAGCAAAACAAAAATCAAAATCAACAGCAACAAAGCTGGAGAAGGAAAACATGCAACCCATGTGCATACTCACAGAAAGCAGCAGACCACACAGGGGCATAGGTCACCCAATGGCACGCCTGGATTTGACTCAGTCTAGGAGTAGTTGTCAAGGCATGTTTATGCAATGTCCTCTGAGCACTGTTCATTCATCCCCCACGGTGATGTTAATGAGAAGGTTTGTCTTGGTGGAAATACTGACTTTAGGAAATCACCTCCTGGGCCTATCGTCACTCCATTATTCTTTTTATATTCAACCTTAGGGAAACTGTTCTTCTGGGGTCTCATATTTATTAGCTGCAAAATGGAAAATATTATTTTTGCAAAGTCTTCTGTTGGACTTCAAACTGATGAGTATCTGATGTGTTCCAAATGTATACCAGGCATCTTAGCATGCTCTGTAAGCATTGTTGCAGTGAAAGAAAGTTTTCAGAGTTTTAGGAAGTATATTTTTACTGGATGCATGAATAGATAGGAAATTCTAACTGTGTCCATTTCTGTAGAGTTGCTCAGTGTTTAGGTACATAAGCGGGAGGTGTCTCCATCAGTCAGAAAAAGCTGACTATAAATAATATTGTCCTTGAGCACATGTATGGTGTGTGTGTGTGTGTGTGTGTGTGTGTGTGTGTGTGTGTTTGTATGTGCACGTGTGCAAATTCATGGAGTGACCAGAGGGTAATCTCAGATGTCCTTTCTTAAGAACCAACCACTGCATTCACTGAGAGTCTCTTCTTAGCCTTTTGCTCATCAAGTAATCAAGTAGGCTAAAGATTCCCTGAGATCAGCCTGTCTCTGACTCTCCAGTGCTGGCATTACAATTATGTTCTGGTATTCCTGACTTTATAAGTAGATTCTGAGTATCTAACTCATATTCTAGTGCTGGCATAGCAACTTTGTTACACACTGAGCCCCCTTCAAGCTCTTGTGAAATTTGTATTCAGAGTATTATCCAAGATTGGTGATTCCAAAGATGAATGGGGGTTGGGAGGTAACTTCAGGTAGTGATATCATTTTATTTCATCCTCATGGCCATTGTTTATTGAACACCACAATTGTAGGAACCTATATTATTCCCATTAGAGTTAAGTAAGTGAGGGCTTAATATGTTTAGGCATCAAATAAAAGGTATACATCTACTATACCAAAAAAGTAGAATTAAAACACAAGTTCATCTCATCTCAAATCATTTATTTGCCAGTAGTAATTAGTTTTACCCTTATTGTTTGTCAAGGCTTGTTTGAGCTTTCTACTTATATAATTTATAGAAGCTTTAAAAAAGATGTGAAGTGCAAAGTTCAGAACGCAAACTATCCTGGGTTAATTAATTAAAACGAAGGAGAGAGTTGATTCATCTAGGGACAAGGAAGAGAGGGGAGGATAAGTTTCTCAATGTTACCTGCCTACAGATGAATGTCAGGTGTCTGTCAGGCACTCCGCTCAGGAGAATGTGACTATGTTATGTGTCCTGGATTTGTTGCCTTTTCCTCGGGGTAGACTTTTATAGTAACTCTAGCCATATACCAGCAAGCATCCTCTAAATATCTCTACATACAAAATGCTTGATATTTATTTTGGCAAATTGTTTTAAACTTTATGTAAGAACATGTTTTTGATCATTGTTTCTTATTACTTTGGCCATGTACAACAAAATATTTCACAAACTAGGAGTTGAGGATGATATTTATTTTTTCAAAAATTCTGGATATTAGAAGAAACAAAAACGATAAGGGTTTATGAAAGAAATAAACATATAATTAATTGTAATTGATTTCCTTAAAGAAAACATGTTTCTTTTCATGAACCCTTTCCTTTTCATCTTTAAGCTTGTGGCCCATGAAGAAGGAAGGGAGGTACGGTAGTAATCCTATACCATTTCACTATTCCCCTACTTGATGCCTTTGAAAGAATTTTCTGTACTCAAGTGACTTGAAAACTCTGAAAGGATGTTTTTGTTATATTGCTTGAAGACTGTGATCCCCACATGCTGGTAAACTTACACAGGACGTGAATAACTGTGCTTTTAGTGACTAAGCCAATATATTTCATTTCTAGTGTTAAAATAAAATTATTGCACCAAAAGCTGTTTTTCACTTTTCCTGGTTCCCCTATTCCCTTGCTCCCCAATCAAACCCACCTCATTCCCTGTCCCTTACAGTGCTGCATCTAGCCTTTCCACTACCAGAGGCCTCTCCTTCCTTCTTCTTGGGCATTATTTGATATGTGAATTGTGTGATAATATTCTGATCTTCTGGGCTAATATCCGCTTATCAGTGAGTGCATACCATTAGTGTTCTTTTGTGATTGGTTTACCTCACTTAGGATGATATTTCCAATTCCCACACATTTGTCTAAGAATTTCAAGAATTCATTGTTTTTAATAGCTGATTAATATTCCACAGTGTATAAATACCACATTTTCTGTATCCATTGCTCTGTTGAGGGACAACTGGGTTCTTTCTAGGTTCTGGCTATTATAAATAGGGCTGCTATGAACATAGTAGAGCATGTGACCTTATTACATGCTGGGGAATCCTCTAGGTATACTCAGGAGTGGTATAAAGGGTCTTCCAGTAGTAGGACCAGTTTTCTGAGGAATCGCCAGGCTGATCTCCAGAGTGGTTGTACCAGCTTGCAATCCCACCAGCAGTGGAGGAGTGTTTCTCTTTCTCCACATTCTCACCAGCAGCTGCTGTCTCCTGAGATTTTGATCTTAGCCATTCTGACTGGTGTGATGTGAAATCTTAGGGTTGTTTTGATCAGGATCTCCACATAAACCAGACACACTGAAACTAATAGAAAAGAAACTGGGGAAGAGCCTTGAGCACATGGGCACAGGGGAAAATTTCCTGAACAGAACAACAATAGCTTATGCTCTAAGATCAAGAATGGACAAATGGGACCTCATAAAATTACAAAGCTTCTGTAAGGCAAAGGAAACTGTCAATAGGACAAAATGGCAACAAACAAATTGGGATAAGATCTTTATCAACCCTACATCTGACAGAGGGCTAATATCCAATATATACAAAGAACTCAAGAAGTAAGACTCCAGAGAACAAAATTAAAAATGGGGTACAGAGCTAAACAAAGAATTCTCACCTGAGGAATATTGAATGGCTGAGAAGCACCTAAAGAAATGTTCAGGCAGAGGAGGGTGCCATCTTGCCTCAGGGCACTGCGGGCAGCTGGAAGTTCTAGCCAGGTGTGTGGACAGATTTTTTTTATTGGATATATTCTATATTTACAATTCATTTCTCTTGTTCTGATTCCCCGCCCCCAAAGGTCCCACATGTCCTTTTCCCTCCCCCTGCTCTCTCATCCACCCCCTCCCACCTTACTGTTCTTGTACTCCCCCACAATGATGTTTTGGTCCATTCTAGCACCAGTGTCCACTCCTTTCTTCTGTTGAGACATCACTTGATATGTGATTTATGTCTTTGGTGTTCCAAGCTTCTAGGCTAATGTCCACTTATCAGTGACTGTATACTGTGGGTATTCTTTTGAGACTGGGTCACGTCACTTAGAATGACATTCTCCAGCTCCATCCATTTCTCTAAGAATTTCATGAATTCATTGTTTCTAATGGCTGAATAGTACTCCATTGTGTATATATACCACATTTTTTGTATCCAGTCCCTCAACAGATTCTTAACATAACATCAACTACCCTGTCAGGCCCTTGCCAGCACCCAGAGCCAGAGCAACTTGGTGGTGGGAGGTCTGTGCACGAACAACTTGGCTCTGCCAGCCACTGGGGTCCAGCTCAATCGGTTTGCAGAGGAGGGCACCATCTTGCCTCGGTGCACTGCAGGAGGCTGGCAACTGTGGCCAATTGTGTGGACAGAGTCTTGGCCTAACATCAACTGCCTTGTCAGGCTCTTGCAGGCAGGAGGTCTGTGCACAGACAGCTTGACAGTGCACCCAGAGTCAGATCAGCTAGGTAGGCGAGCTCTGTGCTGACCTGGACAAGCACCAACTTGCTCAGGGGTCTGTGCCTGGATTATAGCCAGAGGCCAACATCTTGCCTCATTGCGCCACAGACAGCTAACCAAACAGAGCCCTGTGGGCTGGAAGCAAAACCATCTAGGCTCATCCAGAGCTGAGGAGGTTATTTCAGAACCCAGTAGAAGAATCCTTCTGGTCTCCACTTCGATAGAATGGACACCCTCTACAACTGAAGCACCAAACCCCAGGCTCACAGGCACTTTAAATACCAACCAGTCACAACAAGACCAACTAACTCCAAAGATAAACAAATGGCAAAAGGCAAATGTAGGAACATTACTAACAGAAATCAAGGCAATACGGCAGCATCTGAACCCAATTCTCCAACCACAGCAAGTCCTGGATACCCCAATACACCAGAAAAAAAAAAAGAGTTCGATTTAAAAGCACTGGTCAGGTTGCTGCAAGAGGAACACACACACACAAAAAAAAGACATTAAAAAATTTCTTGAAGAAATGCAGGGGAACATGAATAGGTTAGAAGGACTTAAATGGAAACACAAAAATCACTTAAAGAATTCCAGGAGAATATGGGTCACCAGATAGAAGCCAATAAGGAGGAAATGAGAAAATCACTTAAAGAAATGCGGGAGAAATTGAGTCAACAGGCAGAAGTCATGAAAGAGGAAACACAAAAATTTCTTAAGGAATTGCAAGAAAACACAAACAAACAAGTGAAGGAACTGAGCAAAATCATCCAAGATCTAAACACAGAGGTTGAAACAACTAAGAAATCACAAATGGAGACAACTTTGGAGATAAAAAACCTTGGGAAGAAATCAGGGGTCGTAGATGGAAATATCATCAACAGAATACAAATGATCGAAGTAAGAAACTCAGATGCTGAAGATACCATAGGAACCATTGACTCCACTGTCAAAGAAAATGCAAATGCAAAATGCTTGTAACCCAAAACATCCAGGATATCCAGGACACAATGAGAAGACCAAACCTGGGGATTATAGGAATAGATGAAAGTGAAGATCTACAATTTAAAGGGCCAGCAAATATCTTCAACAAAATTATGGAAGAAAACTTCCCTAACCTAAAGAGAGAGATGCCCATGAATATACAAGAAGCTTGCAGAACTCCAAACAGACTGGACCAGAACAGAAACACCTCCCGTCACATAATAATCAAAACCCTACATGTACTAAACAAAGAAAGAATATTAAAGGAAGTAAGAGAAAAGGGCCAAGTAACATATAAAGGAAGACCTATCAGAATCACACCAGACTTCTCTCCAGAAACCATGAAAGCTAGAAGATCCTGGGTGGACATCATGCAGACCCTAAGAGAAAACAAATGTCAGCCAAGACTACTATACCCAGCAAAACTCAATCAACATAGTTGGAGAAATCAAAATATTCCATGACAGGACCAAATTTACACAATATCTTTCCACTAACCCAGCTCTACAAAGGATAATAGGAGGAAAACTCCAATATTAGCCTAGAATCTTGGAACACCAAAGACATAAATCACATACCAAGTGATGTCTGAGAAGAAGAAAGGAGTGGACACTGATGCTAGAATGGACCAAAGCATCATTGTGGGGGAGTACAAGAACAGGGAGGTGGGAGGGGATGGATGAGGGAGCAGGGGGAGGGAAAAGGGCATGTGGGACCTTTGGGGTGGGGAACCAGAACAAGGGAAATGAGTTGTAAATATAGAATATATCCAATAATAAAAAAAAAGAATCACACCAGACTTCTCACCAGAGACCAGGAAAGCTAGAAATCCTGGGTGGATCTCATGCAGACCCTAATAAAACAAAAATGTCAGGCAAGACTACTATACCCAGCAAAACTCTCAATCAACAGGGATGGAGAAATCAAAATATTCCATGACAAGACCAAATTTATACAATATCTGTTCACTAAACCAACCCTACAAAGGGTAATAGGAGGAAAACTCCAATACAAGGAGGGAAACTACACCCTGGAAAAAGCTCGAGAGTAACCTTCTTCCATCAAACTCAAAAGAAGATAACCACTCAAAAACAAAAATAACACAAAAAATGACAGGAAGAGAAAAATCACTATTCCTTAATATCTGTTAACATCAATGGACTCAATTCCCCAATAAAAAGACATAGACTAACAAACTGGATACAGAAAAAGGACCCTACATTTTGCTACATACAAGAAACACACCTCAGGGTCAAAGACAAACACTACCTTAGAGTAAAAGGCTGGAAAATAATTATACAAGCAAATGGTCTCAGGAAGCAAGCTGAAATACCCATTCTAATATCAGATAAAATTGACTTTCAACCTAAAGTCAACAAAAGAGATACAGAAGGTCAATTCTTGCTGGTCAAAAAAAATCCACCAAGAAGAACTCACAATTCTAAACATCTATGCTCCAAATGCAAGGGCAACCTCATTCGTAAAAGAAACTTTACTAAAGTTCAAAGCACATATTGTACCTAACACATTAATTGTGGGGGAACTCTACACTCCACTATCCTCAATGGACCAATCAGAAAAAAAGAAACTAAAAAGGGAAACAGGGAAACTCATTGAAACTTTGGACCAATTGGATTTTATATATATATATATATATATATATATATATATATATATATATGTATATATATGTATATATATATATATATATATATATATATATATATATATATATATATATATACAATATATATGTATATATATATATATATATATATATACACACATATATATATATAACATTTCATCCTAAAGCAAATGTCTTTACTTTTTCTGAGCACCTCATGGTACCTTTGCCAAAATCGACCATATAATTGGTCACAAGTCAGACCTCAACAAATAAAAGAAGATCGAATTAATCCCATGCCTCCTATCTGACCACCATGGAGTAACAATAACAACAAAAACAACAGAAAATCCCCATACACATGGAGACTGAACAATATTCTACTCAATGATACCTTTGTCAAGGAAGAAATAAAGAAAGAAATCAAAGACTTTCTAGAATTTAATGAAAATGAAGACACAACATACCCAAATCTATGGGACACAATGAAAGCAGTGCTAAGAGGAAAACTCATAGCACTGAGTGCATCCAAAAAAGAAACAGGAGAGAGCATATACTAGAAACTTAATGGTACACCTGAAAGCTCTAGAACAAAAAGAAGCTATTTCACCCAGGAGGAGTAGAAGACAGGAAATCATCAAACTCAGGGCTGAAATCTAACAAGTTGAAACAAAAGGATCCATACAAAGAATCAACAAAACCAGGAGCTGGTTCTTTGAGAAAATAAACAAGGTAGATAAACCCTTAGCCAGATTCACCAAAGGGCACAGAGACAGTATTTAAATTAACAAAATTAGAAATGAAAAGGGAGATATAACAACAGAAACTGAGGAAATTCAAAAAATCATCAGATACTACTACAAAAGCCTATACTCAACACAACTGGAGAACCTGGAGGAAATGGACAATTTTCTAGACAGATACCAAATACCAAAATTAAATCAGGATCAAATAGATCATCTAAACAGCCCCATAACCCCCAAAGATATAGAAGGGGTCATAGAAAGTCTTCCAACCAAAAAAAGCAGAGGACCAGATTGTTTTAGTGCAGAATTCTATCAGACCTTCATAGAAGACTAATACCAATGCTCTTCAAATTATACCACAAAGTAGAAAGAGAAGGAACACTACCCAACTCATTCTACGAAGCCACAATTACCCTGATTCCAAAACCACACGAAGATCCAACTAAGAAGGAGAACTTCAGACCAATGAACATCGACGCAAAATTACTCAATAAAATTCTTGCCAACCAAATCCAAGAACACATCAAACGATCATTCAACATGATCAAGTTGGCTTCGTCCCAGGGATACAAGGATGGTTCAATTTATGGAAATCCAACAACATAATCCACTACATAATCAAACTCAAAGAAAAAAACCACACGGTCATCTCATTGGATGCTGAAAAAGCATTTGACAAAATTCAGCATCCCTTCATGATAAAAGTCTTTGAAAGAACAGAAATTCAAGGTCCATACCTAAACATAGTAAAAGCAATTTACAGCAGACTGGTAGCCAACATCAAAGTAAAGGGAGAGAAACGAAGCAATCGCACTAAAATCAGGGACTATACAATGCTGCCCCCTCTGACCATATCTTTTCAATATATTACTTGAGGTAATAGCTAGAGCAATTCGACAACATAAGGAAGACAAAGGGATACAAATTGGAAAGAAGGTTTGTCAAACTATCACTATTTGCAGATGATATGATAATATATTTAAGTGACCAAAAAAACTCCACCAGAGAACCCCTGCAGCTGATATACAACTTCAGCAAAGTGGCTGGTTATAAAATCAACTCAGCAAATTAATAGCCTTCCTATATTCAAAGGATAACCAGGCTGAGAAAGAAATTAGGCAAGTGACACCCTTCACAATAGCCACAAACAATATAAAGTATATTGGTGTGACTCTAACCAAACAAGTGAAAGATATGTATGACAAAACTTCAGGTCTCTGAAGAAGAAAATGGAAGAAGACCTCAGAAAATAGAAAAATCTTCCCTGCTCGTGGATTGGCAGGATTAATCGAGTTAAAATGGCAATCTTGCCAAAAGCAATTTACAGAGTCAACAATGCATTCCCCATCGAAATCCCAACTCAGTTCTTCATAGAGTAAGAAAGAGCAATTCTCAAATTCATCTAGAATAACAACAACAACAACAAAAACAGGATAGCTAAAACTCTCATCAACAGTAAAAGAACGTCTGGGGGAATCAATATCCTGGACCTCAAGCAATATTACAGAGCAGTAGTGTTAAAAACTGCATGGTATTGGTACATTGACAGAGAGGTGGATCAATGGAATAGGATCGAAGACCCAGAATTGAACCCACACATCTATGGCCAATTGATCTTTGACAAATGAGGTGAAAACATCCAGTGGAAAAAAAAGATAGCATTTTCAACAAATGGCGCTGGCTCAAATGGAGCTCACAATGCAGAAGAATGAGCATTGATCCACTATTATCTCCTTGTAATAAGCTCAACTCCAAGTGGATCAAGGACCTCCACATAAAACCACACACACTTAAACTAATAGAAAAGAAACAATACAAAGAATACAAAGAACTCAAGAAGTTAGACCCCAGAAAACCAAATAACCCTATCCAAAAATGGGATACAGAATTAATAAAAGACTTTTCACCTATAAGACATTTTCACACAGGCACATAATGCATTCCAAATGTATTCACGCAATTACTCTCTCATCCTTTTTCCACTCAGAAGTTATGCCAAGTATATTATCATAATCATTTCATATATATATATATATATATATATACACAAAGATATGTATATACATATATATATGTGTGTATAATATATATATATATATATATATACATATATATATATATATATATTACAAATGTGGGATATAATAACATTTTAGTGAAATAAGGAACATAGTCTTTTACTTTGTCTCCTTCTCCTTTTTTTCCTTCTCTTCTTCTTCCTCTTTTTGTCATGCTGGTTTTGCCAAACATGCTAGGCAAGCACTTATCCAATGAGTCATATCCCTAATCCTATGTTCTTTTTATTTATTCCGGGAGCTGAATAAGAGGAGAAAGTTGAAACAAAGACAAAGCATTTTCACAGGTTTGGAGTCTCTGAGGAGAAGCCATCTGATAGCCAGAGAAAGAAGAGCTGAACACAATGGAGACATCAACCAGTACATAATATTCTCTTCTCTTTTTGGTGCTATGATCATTATTATCACCAGAACTTGAGCAAACTTACTCTAAACAAAAGACCCATGCAAGTCATGGGCAACTTCCCAACAAAGAATTAATGAAGGACAGTGGTTTTGGCATGTCAAAGAAACATGGGAGGTAAGGTCAAAATTGGCACTTGAAAAACACAAGAAAAATTTATACATACAAAGAAGCATTGCATTTTCAGTAAAATAATATATGTAAGTTTAAATTGTACATTTAAATATTTGTAAAGAAAAATACTCATAGACTTTATAAGAATAGAATGATGTTTAATACATGTTTTCATCTGGTGAGAATATGTAATATTTATCTAATGGGATGAGTGAAGGTAAGGATGCACATGAAGGTGGAAAGAGATACTCATAAATGAGACCCTAAGTACACCAGATTCCACTTGTATGGTTAAATTACACCAGTCCCCCAAATTAAGGATGGAGATCCTTCTCTGCAACCTATGAAATCTTTTCATAAAAGCCTTAGGAATCTTCTGGCACTTCTGAGATTCACAAGCCTCCCTCCTCAATGTTGCATGAGGAATTATAATTGCTAGGGAGACAAGAGTCTCCAAGACTGAGTTGTGCAGCCCATAGCTGTCAGGATGCATCTCTTGTGAGATGTCAATCATTATGGGCAGGTTATTCAGTGATACAGCACTTTGTAAGTTAGCCAGTGTCCGGAAATACCCTTCTCTCATACTCCTCAAAGGAATACCAATAGTATCTATGGATTATTAAGTTCAAATTGGGTAGAATAGCTTTTGTTTCATTGTTTGGTTTTTGTTTTGTTTTGTTTTGTTTTGTTTTGTTTTTATCTGTTACTGGTGCTCTAATAGATGTAAGAAGGATTTTCACATCTCCTCAGGAAACACAACACAGCGTCCAGTATCCCCTGTCCTTTCATATTCTCTCTGTCCTATGCATAGCCTAATATAAAAAAAAAAACTTTATCTAATTTAGGAACTTCACATTAAAATATAATAAATAGATCTGCCTACAGAATCCCCTAACTCGGTGCTACTAAGGAAATGGAGTTTATTTATCTTGTATCCAATATGAAAAAAGAAGTAATACGCCAACTTGATAGGACTGTTGATAAACATTAAATGATTTTCCATGACCCTTATCGTAGGGTCTGGAATGGTATTTGAAGTCAATGATTCCCAATTCTAAACACTTCTTGATTACATAAGGTGAAAGCAGACATAACACTATAACTAGTAACTCTCATTTCTGGAACACAGTAGAGATAGATTCCACATAGTAATCCATGGTACTTTCCTGTTAAAATATGTGGTTGAAGATTTTCTAATCCATTTAAGACTATCTCTGACTTGGCCATACACTAGAAAACAACACATTTCCTATGGT
The DNA here is from genome assembly GCA_964023405.1 of Apodemus agrarius. Lineage (NCBI taxonomy): Eukaryota > Metazoa > Chordata > Mammalia > Rodentia > Muridae > Apodemus > Apodemus agrarius. The sequence continues at coordinate 100,791,301 of OZ030017.1, read as the reverse complement.
TTTTGAGAACTAAACAGACAATGGGTAGTCATAGAAAGGATTAAAGGAAAAAAGACAACATTCCTATGTAACAGCTAGACTATAAATCACACTGTTTAGCTATCACCTGTTACTTTAAACATTCCATGCTATGGAAAGGTTCCTCAAGACTCAGGAAAGAATATGAAACTTAACAAGACTCTTGAAAAAATTAAAGACAATAATGTTCAGAAGCACTTGAAATTTACAGGGTTCACAAGACCTCTTGTATAAACTAAGGTTATACACATCAATAGTTACTGAAGGAAAAGATTCTTAAAAGAGGCCATGGATCTGCTAGTCATGCAGAGAGCTATAGAATTTCAGTCTTTGGTGAGTCACCACTCAGAGAGGGATGGGCTTTGTAGTGATTTTATTTTCATTGAATCATCCCTGTTCCTATACCTGTCTTCAGTCGACTTGTTGGTTCCATAAGGAAGACATAGATGGAATCATTTCTATGGTATTTTGTCTGTGGTAAATATGCATTTGTTCATGTCTGCCCAGGCAAAGTCATATAACAGCCATTGAAATTCAAACATTGGGCTTGTCTATTCAAAGTTCTACTAATTTACAGAAAATATGGGCATTATCAACTCTCTAGAGTGTTTTTGATTTTTATGGACAGATATATGAATAAATGATCAGCTACTGGACTCTCCTGTCATTTTCTTATGAATATGACTATAATGAATAATTAGCCATAAGTTAATGTTTTCTGAAACCTGTTTAAATTTCATTACTGTAGGAGGAACAACCTAACCTTTTATTAAATTATCACATTTTATAGTATTTTGCAATAATTTGTGATTCTCTTGGTAGGGATTTATTAAATAAATAGAATATGTTTGTACCTAATTATTAACTTGGTATTTTCCATGTCTCTTCTTAAATGTAGCATTGGGCACATTTATTTTAAGAGTTTGGATATTCTTGGCAACTTTGATGTTATCCCATCTAACTTAATGATTGGATTCATCTTTATTTGTCAAATATGCCATTTCAGCCCTAAAATTTCTTTCAGAATTTTTAGCTACAATCACATCTGTTGCAAATGCCAAGATTGGAAAAACTATCATATGCAGTTCAGCACAGTGACAATATTATTCATTTTGTTAGAGGAGGAATTCATGGCAACAAAGTAACCACTCAGACTAGAGAAGACCTGCATCATGAGGGTGGCCCCTCCTGTGAAGCAGTGTTGAGAAGATATCAATCCTATAAAAAATGTTGCAGCCAGACCTGTGGCATTTCCAGTGCCATACTCACTTATTGTTTGATGTTTGCTTCCCTTGACTGCACAGAGTTTAGCCCTTTTCTCCAGATTATAGATAGTGTGAGTGTGTGTGTATGTGTATGTGTGTGTGTGTTTGTGAGTGTGTACATGCATGTGTTCCTCTTCTCATGTTCATGTGGGTGTGGGTGTGAATACCTGTGTACATGTATGTGCCTGTGTGTAGAATCCAAAGAATCATTACCTAGAAGCGTACATTGTTTTGTTTTGTTTTTTTTTTTGTTTTTGTTTTTTTTTTTGTTTGGTAATAGGGCCTCTCATTGGCCTCTAACCCTACCATTATGTGAGACAAGCTTGCTAAAAGTCTCTCAGGATCCTCTTGTTTCCAGCTTCATAATACTAGGATTACAAGCACAAGACAACTCATCTGGCTTATATATGTCAGTCTGGGATTCAAATTCTGTACTTCATTCTAGCATAACAAACACTCTACTGAGCTACCTTTCCAGGCAGATCCTAGAACTGAGCAGCATAGTAGGTGAGTGAACCTAATTTATGAACTAAGACACAGCTTGATAGTGGTAATTGTGATAATGAAAAGGATGCCTAACTATTTCTTTTAATCGAATACAGTTTACAAGCAAACCTTTGAAACTGAATACTTACTAATATACATATTTATGTATATGTATATGTGCATATATATGTATATATATGAATGATTAAGCATTAACATATATAACATCAAAGAGCATAGACTTTTGGTTTCTGTGAGCTCTTAGTTTTATCGTAAGTTTGAACATATGGCAGTGCAGTACCAAAATATGTGGTAAAGAAGGATGACCTTGGACTCTTGATCCTTTTGTCCCTACATTCTGAGTATTGAGATTTCAGTAAATCACCACTGTACTTCATGTCTATAGTGATGGTGCTCTAACTCAGGTCTTCCTGCATGCAAGCCAAGTACTTTTTTAACTGCTCTCCAGTCTCAGAATGGCTTTGAGTTTGCTCAATAATCCATTGCCTTTACCCTGTAGGTATCCTTGTTTGTTTGCAATATTCATTCATTAGTTTATATAACAGGAAATTAACACCCCCAAGATATTTTAGCTGAACATTCCAGATAAGAACACCTCTTCAGGGTGACTTTCCCTTGGAAGTGGGTTTGACAGTGACTACATGATGTATGATTCATACCAGAGTCAGTCTTTGTTAAAATTTTCACATTGCAAAATAATATTCCTCAGATTCTGAAAAAAATTATTGGAATATTACAAGCATAGGCACAAATATCTTCTCTAGGAATTGGGCCCATCATCTGAAAATGTGCAAACTATAATGGATTCATATCGTTTCTAGTTTCATACATAGTTTAAGTAAATAAAAACACATTTACAAAAAAGCTATCTGGGATATAAACTGACACACTGTTTGCTCAATATATTTTAAACTGAATTTATCAATACTTCATTTATGTTGATTCCAGAGATAAAATGTTATGCTAAATGTCTTTTGTTTGCAAATCACTTTCTATAATAGACATGTTGGACATACAGTCTAATGTGGGGTACTGGTCTTCTTCCTTTATTTTCTACATTCTCTACAGTTTTTAACTTCAGAGCTGCCAAGAGACAAACTGGTATTAATTTATGTTTATATTCCATTTTAAAGATAGGCTAAGGTTTTGACTTCTCCGCAGCTAAAGACCTTGGAGAAATCTGGTAGTCAAAAGTCACTGTACCATGCCAGAAGAAGAAACATCTTAGGGCTGCCAAAGATTCACCTTGGCAGAATGCCCAGGCTTTGTAGAAAATCCCACCTGCTTTATTTCTTCCCCTACCTGTATAAATTACCTGAAATAATAGTTAGTAGGACCTTGATCAGAAACCTGTCTTGGTCTTGTTCTTCACGTCTCCTGTCATTTTCATTCTCTCCCCTTCTCTCTTAGGGTTCCCTTTGAAAACCCCTACAGGCAAGGGCAAGAGCCATACCCTATTTCAAACTCATTACTTTTAATTCATGTAGAAATTTTGATTTAAGAAGTTATTCCAGGGAAAGTTACAAGAGCACATAGCATATAAAAAGGGGTTGAAGTGCATGATGTGAAATTTGCAAAGAATCAATTAAAAAGTATTTTTAAATAAATTATTCCATATACCTTTGGCTTTTGTTGCTCTTAAAATATTTCCTAGGAATGGGGATATGACTCATCATGAATTAGTTCTTGCTGAACAAGTAGGAGGATCCCCACCCAAATTCCCTATGCCCATTTTAAAATTTGGATGTGGCCACATATACAGCTAAAACCCTGTGCTTTTGGGGGACTGAAGCAGGAGACTCACTGGGACTTCTTGTCTACCCTTTGAGTTCAAGATTCTTTAAAAATACTTGGACAGAAGGATTAGGGTGAATAGCTATAGAACACTACACTAATGTCTTTCTCTGGCTTCTACGTTTGTGCACAGAATGCATGCACATTGTGGTCATGAATGGGCATGAATATATACAACATACACACACACACACACAAACATACATACTAATCTATATAAAATAACATTAAAAACAACAAAATTCTTCCCAGGAATAGTTCAGTGTAAAGTAGACTCTGAATCATATACTAGGCTTATTTTTGAGAAATTGTGGAGCACAGAAAATTGTGAAAAGTACAACAGCAAGAGCATACTAATATTCCCTAATGGCAGAAAGCACAGTGTGTGCTAGCAGGAAAAACTGGCAGTTTCCATGAGTCATATGAGTAGTCCTCATGAAAATAAGGCTGCATCCCAGATGCAAGGCTGAAGATATTGGTAGCAATCACTGGAGAAGCAGCTAACTGGCTCCATACAAATTGTGTCAGTCTGGAGCTAAGTGAACAATTTACAAGTGGTATAAATACTAGAAGCCACTGCCAAGAATAGAATACCAACTCAAACCAAGCCAATAATGCTGTCTGATGTCATCATAGAGCATTACAGTGATGCCAAGCTTTTCCAAGACTACAAGGCAGGCTACAAGTTTGAGAAGCAAGGCTGTCATGGAAGAAGGTGTAATTGATTACACTGTGGATAACAATAAAAGTAATATCAGGAATTGAAACAGGTAATGCTAAGTGGGGAAGGAAACACTGACAGCTAAGCAAGGATAAGGGATTGTAGAGTTATGTAGATAGGGAAGACTCTAGATCCATGATGGAAATGTGTATATGTTGAGGGTGTGCAATCACGTGTGTATATATGTACATGGCTGTGTGTGTGTATGTGTGTGGATGAGAGAGAGAGAAAGAGAGAGAGAGAGAGAGAGAGAGAGAGAGAGAGAGAGAGAGAGAGAATGAGAGAGAGAGAGAGAGAGAGAGAGAGAGAAAGAGAGTGTTGGTGATGATGATGGAACGTACATAAAATGAGAATGTACATAACCTGTGAATAAAATCCACTATTAGCTGAGTTTATGGAAAGGGATAGATGGAAATAGAATCTGTCATGCATCCCTGACTACCTGTGCTCAGATTGCTAGAAGCCATAGGTGGAAGCTTGACACAGTAATGCACACACCTGCAATCCTGTGTTCCTACTTGACAATGGGAGGCAGACATAGGAGAATCCTAGAGGTACATTAGTGAGCTAGCCTAGCATACATTATCAGTGAGCAACCAGAAACTGTCTAAAGCATGGTGTGAGGTAAAGACTGAGTCCTATGACTACCAAAGTTATGTCTGGCATCCTCATGTGTGCTATTTCAGGCACATATACATACTCATGCATGAATGTGCACACACACATACCATATACTCATATAGAATATAGCATCATACACATAATTAAAAATCCATTCTATGTATTGTCTCTCACTGATGGCAGACAAGGCAATCCAGTTAGGGAAGGGATCCAAAGACAGGCAACAGAATCTGAGTCAGAGACATCCTCTGTGCTAGTTGTTGGGGGACTCGCCTGAAGACTAAGCTTCACATATATCACATAATTGGAGAGGCTCTAGGTCCAGTACATGCATGGTCTTTGGTTGGTGGTTTAGTCTCTGTGACCTTACATGGTCCCAGTTAGTTGATTCTTCAGGTCTTATTATTGTGTCCTTGATGCCTCTGGCTCCTTCAACACTCCTCCCAACCCTTGAACAAGACTCCCTGAGCTCTTTCAAATGTTTGGGTGCATGTCTCTCCATCATTTTCTAGAAATTTCTGCTTATTCCTCATAAGACAGTGTATGCCAGGGTGGGTTGGAACCTGTCACAGGGGGGAGGTACCCTCTTCTCTAAGAGGACAGGGATTGGAGGAAGGAGATACAAAGATGATATTGGGAAGAGAGCAAGGAGGTGGGATACAATGGGGATATAAAGTGAATAAATAGATAAATTAATGAAAAATCCACCATGAGTGAATCAAATGGATAGAGTGAGTGATTTAGTGTTATACTAGTATTATATACAGTTTGGTGGTAAGATTGGCAACCTGATCTTGTGAGAAAATATAAGAAATAAATAATAATGAGGGAGGAATTTTTTGTTTCACTTTTTATTCATTTCAAGTTTCTGCTATATCATTCACCACATCCTTTGATAAAATAACCTGGGAAAGTAGAAGAATCTATTATTAACAGTCTAATAGATGAGACACTAAGGTTAGAGTCAATACTCACTAATCACTCACTATGTGGCTGACATTATTCTGCCTGTAATGAGCACCAGATCTTATCTAATACCACAAGATTTTATTTTTAATTTTTTTGGCTAGAAAATTCAAAGGACTATGTTAAGACTACAAAGCTACCAAGTATGATAGCAGAAAGAATTATCACTCTTTGTTAGTACTTCTTTTTCAAGAACAAAGTCAAGAGCTAGGTTTCTGTGTGAAATTATAGCAAAACTGAACAATCTTTATGGTCATGTTCCAAATTCATCTATATAATAACATTAATCATGACAAGAAAATAGTGCATGGTGTTGATTCAATAAATCCCTCCAGGACTTTTCCTACACTATATATGTATGACATATTCATGGCTGTAATAAAATGCCTGACAAAACCTTCTTAGAGGAGGAAGGATTTATTTTGGCCCACAGATTGAGGGAACACAGTTCACCATGATGTGGCATGCATGGCAAAAAGACCATGAAACAGATGACCACTTTGAAAGCACTGAGTGGTGAGACCTAGTAGACATTCTTCTTTTTGATTTTTGTGCAATCAGGACTGCAGTCCATGTTACGGTATCTGTCACATTTAGAATGGATGTTTTATACCTCAGTTACCTAGATCCTCAAGTATCCTTGCAGACTTGCACAGAGGTTTGTCTCTTAGGTGCTTGCAAACATTATTTCACATCACACAATGCATTATTTAACCATTCCAATGTTTCTCTATGTTTATATGTAATTTTATAGTCAAGGGAACAGGCACAGACACATGAAGCAACTAACACATAGCCAAAGAATATCCAATAAACTCTATTTATGACCCCTTTTAGCATTGTGGAATTGTAAAGCTAGTGTTACAGTGTTACATTACTGTGACTCTAAAGTTCTAGAGTGAATTATTCTGTTTCCTCCCTGCCTTCTGCAAAGGAGACGGGAGAGAGAGCAGATAGCTTCTGTGGTTCCTTTTCTGTAAGCACACTCTGGATGAGTGCCTGGGTTGTGTAGATATATAGATATATATGTATGCTCCATCTAGTTCCCATAAAAGACCATTTCAATCCACTTTCATGGCATAGTTAAATGTAGAGTTCAGTGCCAGTAAAAGTACCTCTTTCATAAACCAAACAATCCATCTTATCTAAACTAAAGAACATAAATACTGGAAGTCCAGATTTGGTATTGGGAAAACTGAAAATATTTCAGAGGTAAGCTTTGTAGCTGCTTAATTTTTGATGATAGCTATCAATAATGATGTCTCAAATATAGAGGACAATAAAAATGTCTATGTAGTATGTACACACAATTAAAAGCCACATACAGGAGTTTCTCAAGTAGAGAACTAATTTTCAAAAAGAATGTATAAAGTCAATTGTAAAGAAATTTGAAAAATAAGTAATACTACTTTTTTCATATGGTACATGTATGTGTGACTTGTGGGTACATATGTGTGTACAGGTGACTTGCATATGTGTGTGTGCTAATGACTATCTGTGTGATGGTTACTATGTGCAGAGGTGACTGTGTGGCCAGGTGACTATGTGCATATGTGTGCAGGTGATTGTGTGTCCAGCTGACTATGTTTGCAGGGAACAATATGTACATATGTGTGGATGCCAAAACTTGTTTTCTACCTTATATTGTGAAATGAAGTATATCACAGAACCTGAAGTTCACCATTTTAGATAGGCAAGCTTCAGGGATCCTGCTGTCTCCCATTCCCAGTCTTGGGATTGCATAAAATTGCTGTACCTGGCACTACACTCATTCATTCATTCATTCATTCACTAATTCATTTTATTTATTTATTTATTTTTATTGAATATCATCTTCATTTACATTGCCAATGGTAAAAGCCTTTCCCGATTTCCCCCCTCCCCAAAGACTCCTAATCCCTCCTCCCACCCCTGACTCCATGTATATGCCCATCTACCCAAACCACTCCCACCTCTGCCCCATTCGTTTTCCCTTTTTTGGGGTATCTAATGAGCGTTTACCTGACCAAGGACCACTCCTTCCCCTAATGCCCACCAAGGCATTCCTCTCTCACATTTTTGGCTGGAACCATGTGCAACCCTTGGTTGGTGGTTTAGCTCCTGGGAGTCCCAAGACATCTGGGTGGCAAAAATCATTGTTCTTCCCATGGGGATGTAAACCCCTTCAGCTCCTCTAAACCATCCTCCAGCTCCTCCATTGGGGATCCCATGCCCAATCCAATAGTTGGCTGCTAGCATCTGCCTCTGTATTTGTAAGGCTCTGGTAGGGCCCCTCCGGAGACAACAATGGCATGCTCCTTTTGGTCTACAATTCTTGTCATCCATAGTAGTGTTGGGGTTTGGTGACTATTTATAGGATGAAATCCTAGGTAGGGCAGTCTCTGGGTGGCCTTTACTTCATTATCTGCTCCACACATGTCTCCCTTATAGCTACTGTGAGTATTTTGTTCCCTTTCTTATAGGAACCAAAGCACTCTCACTTAAGTCCTCCTTATTGACCTTTCTATGCTGTATGAATTGTAACTTGTTTATTTTGAGCTTTGGGGCTAACATCCACTTATCAGTGAGTGCACACCATGTGCATTCCTTTCTGATTGGGTTACCTTGCTCAGGATGAAACTTTCTAGTTCCATCCTCTGCTGAGGAGGCTCCCAGCCAGTGGAAGATAATTGTGGAGGCACAGAGTAGGACTCAGGTGATGATGGCTTTGAAGTCTGAGGGTCTCAGGACTTTTTAACTGTCCTAAAGTGCTGATAAGTTCTAATATGTCCTAGAAACTTTCTTACTCTTTCTGAGTGTGAATGACTCCTGGCTTAGGTGATTAACACCTGTAACCTAACAGCAGAGGATTAAGCAGTGTGGTCTTTTTTTTCTATCACAGCAGGAACTGCTGGGCTCTTACTCTCAGCTTGCTAGTCAGAAGTCTTTGCAGGTTGAAAAATAGGACACTTAAAGAAGTGATTAATGAGTTTATTACTAAGTTGTAAAGAGTTTCCTATGAAAGCTATTTAATCGGGAAAAGCGGAAATATCCTAAGCAGGGAATGAGAAAGGTTCTTGTAATTGGAAAAGGTAAAAAGTGAGAGCAGGAGGGAGAAGGAGGAGAAAAAGGCATGTGTGAGACAAGAGAGAGAGAAAGAGAAAGAGAGAAAGAGAGAGAGAGAGAGAGAGAGAGAGAGAGAGAGAGAGGAGGTAAAGAAGAAGAAGAAGAAGAAGAAGAAGAAGAAGAAGAAGAAGAAGAAGAAGAAGAAGAAGAAGCAGCAGCAGCAGCAGCAGCAGCAGCAGCAGTAGTAGTAGTAGTAGTAGTAGTAGTAGTAGTAGTGCCCTTTCTCTTTTGCCTTCAGTACTTATACATCTTTCAGAAAGCCTGATCACGTTACAAAGTTCATCAAAAGTTCATACAAAAATCAAATCATAAATTGAAAGAGAAGTTTAAAGCAGAAAATGTTTACATGCTTATCCATTAGGAATAATTATCTAGATAGTAACATCTATCGCATGTCTTCTCTACAGGTTCATAGAAAGTTTAAAACCATAACTAAGTTATAAGTGAAGCTTTGTATAGATAAACCCAGACAATATTTTATCTTTTGTCCTAGCACCTATATAATAAATCCTACTTCCCTTTTTAAGACCTTTTGTTAATTGTTTTTACAACCTCTTGGATTGTGGTCTGAGTAGGAGAAATTCTGGCTGCGATCTAATAGCAATTAACTTGTAACACTTGAGAGACTGGCAGAGTTCTCATTGCAGTTTGACTATTAGAAAAGGACCTAGTAGAAGTCCCATTATAAAAGAGCTTAATATTCACAGATATAATTTTAGGAATTCTTATAGGATCATCATTACAACTTAAGTCATCTATTTGTCTACATAGAATCACTATTAAACAGTACATCTATGTGGATCTACAGAGATCTGCTCCAAAGGTGTGTGCTATTACTTATTATTATAAATGTATAATAATAACAGGAAAAGCATATAAATGGCAGGAACCATTCCTAAAATTATTCCCCCACAGCCTTGCTGAATGGGGGCTTACCTGTTGCAGATTATAATAATCCAAAGCAGGCATTTCAGGATGATCATCTGCCCATTATGGCTCCCGACAATCCACTTGCCTAAGAATTTCATGAATTCATTGTTTTTAATGGTGGAATAGTACTCCATTGTTTATATATACCACAGTGTCTGTATCATTTCCTCTGCTGAGGGACATCTTGGTTCTTTCCAGCTTCTGGATATTATAAATAAGGCAGCTATGAACATTCTGGACCATGTGTCATTATTATATTTAGGAGCATCTTCTGGGTATATGCCCAGGAGTGGTATAGCTGGGTCCTCAGGTAGTACTATGCCTAATTTTGTGAGGAATCACCAAACTGAATTCCTGAGTGGTTTTGCCAGCTTGCAATCCCACCAACAATAGAGAAGTGTTCCTTATTGCCTTTGGAGTTTCCCTCAGTTGAGAATTCCCTGTTTAGCTCTGTACCCCATTTTCTTTTGTTTATAGATGCAATTTATTAATTAAATAACTTTTCTACAATTACATACTGGTCTTGTAAATTTCATGGACTATACTTACATTTTTATAAGTATTCATTTACCTGAGATAGAAATTTATCTGGGCCCCCAGTATTCTAAGTGAGTAAGTCTGGCAGCTCTATTGTAGTGCATAGATGCAATTTTCTACATCTGTCCTCTTCATTTCTGACAAAGCACTTTGACCTCTTTGTTCCTGGAAGTGACTCTGGGTATCACCCCAACAATTGTTTCTGTGTCCAGCTGTGTTTTGAAACTCACTTCTTGCACTATTACCCACACCTTGACATCTGTGATTATTATCTGAGCTCCTGGTACTTAATGCATATTGCTACAACAACCTTTCTACTTTGTAGCAAGTCTTCTTTTCCAGGACCATCTGAAAGTAGCTCAAGGTTGAGGGTATGATAAACAGACATGCCCTACAGGTTCTCCCTGATCCCCGTCTTTGACATCAGCACAGACATTCCATTCCCTTTGGGCCAAATCTCTGCTAGAGTCTAACCATGACCTCTGTGCATGGATTTTTCACTCTCTAGGATGATGTACTCCATTTTTTAATAGGGTTATTTGACTCTCTGGAGACAAACTTCTTGAATTCTTTCTATATATTGGCTATTAGCCCTCTATCGGATGTAGGGTTAGTAAAGAATTTTCCCAGTTTGTTGGTTGTCATTTTGTTCTATTAACCATGTCCTTTTCCTTACAGAAGCTTTGCAATTTTATGAGGTCCCATTTGTTGATTCTTGTTCTTAGAGCGCAAGACCACATTATATTCTATAAGCTTCAGTGTGTCTGGTTTTACTTGCAGATCCTTGATCCACTTGGACTTGAGTTTGTACAAGGAGATAAGAATGGGTCAATTTGCATTTTTCTGCATGCTGACCTCCAGTTGATCCAGCACCATTTGTTAAAAAATGCTGTCTTTTTTCCACTGGAAGTTGTAGCTCCTTTATCAAATATCAAATGATCATATGTGTGTGGGTTCTTTTCTGGATCTTCCATTCTATTCCATTGATCTTTCTGCCTGTCTGCATACAAATACCAAAGAGTTTTTATCACTACTGCTCTGTAGTAGACTTTGAGGTCAGGGATGGTGATTCCCCCAGGAGATCTTTATTGTGGAGAATAATTTTTGCTATCCTGTTTTTTTTTTTTTTTTTTTTTTTGGTATTCCAGATGAATTTGAGAATTGCTCTTTCTAGATCTATGAAAATTTGATTTTGGATTTTGATAAGGATTGCATTGTATCCTTAGATTGCTTTCTGCAAGAGAACCATTTTTAATATATTGATCCTGCCAATCCATGAACATGGGAGATCTTTCCAGCTTTTGAGACCTTCTCGATTTCTTTCTTCAGAGGCTTGATGTACTTGTTGAACAGATCATTCACTTGGTGTGTTAGGGTTACACCTAGATATGAAATATTATTTGGGACTACTGGGAAGGGAGTTATTTCCATAATTTCTTTCTCATCTTGTTTATCCTTTGAGAATAGGAAGGCTATTAATTTTATTGAGTTAATTTTATATTCAGCCACTTTGCTGAAGTTGTTTATCAGCTTTAAGAGTTCTCTGGTGGAAGTCTTGGGGTCGTTTAAGTACACTATTTTATTATGTGCAAATAGTGATATTTTAACTTCCTTGTTTCCAATATTTACACATTTGAGCTCCTTCTGTCCCCTGATTGCTCTAGATAGGACTTCAAGTACTATATTGAATAGATAGGGAGAGAGTGGGCAGCCTTTTCTGGTCCCCAATTTTACTGGGATTGCTTCAAGTTTCTCTCCATTTAACTTGATATTGACTACCTGTTTGCAGTATATTGCTTTCATTATGTTGAGGTATGGGCCTTGGATTCCTGATCTCTCCAACATTTTTTCATAAAGGGACGCTGGATCTTTTTAGCATCTAATGAATTGAACATGTGTGTGTTTCTTTTTTTCCTTTACTTTCTTTACATAGGGAATGGCATTGATGGATTTCCATATATTGAACCATCCCTTTATCCCTGGTGTAGTTTCATAACTTGTGTTGGTATTTTCCACCCATTTTCTTTTGCAGACCTGGATTTGTGGAAAGTTATTATGCAAATTTGCTTTTGTCATGGAATGACTTATTTTTTCTTTTCTTTTTTTTAAATTTTTATTTTCTATATTCTATGTTTACATTCCAAAGGATTTCCCTTTTCCCAGTTCCCCCAATCCCTATGTCCCATAATTCCTCTCCCCCCCAACTATTCCCCAATCATTCCCCCTCCCCACACGGTTTCTCTACAAAACTGGATCCAATCTTTACAGGCCCAGGGTCCTCTCCTTTCTTCTTGGGAATCATTTGACTTGCTAATTGTGCCTTGAGTATTTAGGGATTCTGGGCTCATTAGTATCCACTTATCAGTGATTGCATTTAATGTGTATTCTTTTGTGATTGGGTTAACTCACTCAGGATGATATTTTCCAGGTCTAACCATTTACCTACAAATTGCATGAATTCATTATTTTTAATTGCTGAGTAGTATTCCATTGTATAAATATACCACATTTTCTGTATCCATTCCTCTTTGAGGGATATTTGGGCTCCTTCCAATTTCTGGCTATTATAAATAAGGCTGCTATAAACATAGTGGAGCATGTGTCTTTATTGTATGCAGGGGAATCCTCTGGGTATATGCCCAGGAGTGGTATGCCAGGGTCCTCTGGAAGGGACATGCCCAATTTTCTGAGGAACCGCCACACTGATTTCCAGAGCAGTTTTACCATTTTGCAATCCCACCAACAGTGGAGGAGTGTTCCTCTTTCTCCACATCCTCGCCAGCACTTGTTGTCTCTTGAGTTTTTAATCTTAGCCATTCTGACTGGTGTGAGGTGGAATCTCAGGGTTGTTTTGATTTGCATTTCTCTGATGACTAATGATGTTGAACATCTCTTAAGGTGTTTCTCGGCCATCTGAATTTCTTCTGGTGAAAATTCTTTGTTTAGCTCTGTACCCCATTATTTGATAGGGTTATTTGGTTCTATGGGGTCTAACTTCTTGAGTTCTTGGTATATATTGGATATTAGCCCTCTGTCGGATGTGGGGTTGGTGAAGATCTTTTCCCACTTTGTTGGTTGTCATTTTGTCCTTCTGACAGTGTCCTTTGCCTGGCAGAAACTTTGTAATTTTATGAGGTCCCATTTGTCAATTCTTGATCTTAGAGCATAAGCTATTGGTGTTCTTTTCAGGAACTTTCCCCCTGTGCCTATGTCCTCCAGGGTCTTCCCAAGGTTCTTTTCTAATAGTTTCAGTGTGTCTGGTTTAATGTGGAGGTCCTTGATCCACTTGGAGTTGATCTTAGTGCAAAGAGATGAGAGTAGGTCAATTAGCATTCTTCTGCATGTTGACCTCCAGTTGAACCAGCACCATTTCTTGAAGAGGCTATTTTTTTTTCCACTGGATGGTGGTGGCTCCTTTATCAAGGATCAAGTGACCATAAGTCTGTGGGTTAATTTCTGGGTCTTCAATCCTATTCCATTGATCCACTTGCCTTTTGATGTACCAATACCATGCCATTTTTCACACAATTGCTCTGTAGTCCTGATTAAGGTCAGGGATATTGATTCCCCCAGAAGTCCTTTTATTGTTGAGAATAGTTTTAGCTATCCTGGGTTTTTTGTTGCTCCAGATGAACTTGAGAATTGCTCTTTCTAGATCTATAAAGAATTGAGTTGGGATTTTGATGGGGATCACATTGAATCTGTATATTTCTTTTTGGCAAGATGGCCATTTTTACTATATTGATCTTGCCAATCCAGGAGCAAGAAATATTTTTCCATCTTCTGAGGTCTTCTTCGATTTCTTTCTTCAACAACTTGAAGTTCCTGTCATACAGATCTTTTGCTTGGTTGGTTAGAGTTATGCCAAGGTACTTTATGTTGTTTGTGGCTATTGTGAAGGGTGTTATTTCCCTAACTTCTTTCTTAGCCTGCTTGTCCTTTGAGTACAAGAAGGCTACTGATTTGCTTGAGTTAATTTTATAACCAGCCACTTTACTGAAGTTGTTTATCAGCTGTAGAAGTTCTCTGGTGTTTTTTTGGGTCACTTAAGTAAACTATCATATCATCTGCAAATAGTGATAGTTTGACTTCTTCCTTTCCAACTTGTATCCCTTTGACTTCCTTATGTTGTCTAATTGCTCTTGCTAGAACTTCAAGTACTATATTGAAAAGATATGGAGAGAGAGTCCAGCCTTGCCTAGTCCCTGATTTTAGTGGGAATGCTTCAAGTTTCTCTCCATTTATTTTGATGTTGGCTACTGGTGTGCTGTAGATTGCTTTTACTATGTTTAGGTATGGGCCTTGAATTCCTGCTCTTTCCAAGACTTTTAGCATGAAAGGATGCTGAATTTTGTCGAATGTTTTTTCAGCATCTAATGAGATGACCATGTGGTTTTTTTCTTTTCGTGTGTTTATGTAGTGGATTACATTGATGGATTTCCGTATATTGAACCATCCCTGCATCCCTGGGATGAAGCCTACTTGATCATGGTGAATGATCCTTTTGATGTGCTCTTGGATTCGGTTGGCAAGAATTTTATTTAGTATTTTTGCATCAATATTCATAAGAGAAATTTGCATGTAGCTCTCTTTCTTAGTTGGATCTTTTTGTGGTTTAGGTATTAGCGTAATTGTGGCTTCAAAGAATGAGTTGGGCAGTGTCCCTTCTGTCTCTATTTTGTGGAATATTTTGAGAAGTATTGGTGTTAAGTCTTCTTTGAAGGTCTGGTAGTATTCTGCACTAAAACCATCGGGTTTCGTACTTTTCTTGGTTGGGAGGTTTCTATGACCCCTTCTATTTCTTTAGGGGTTATGGGATTATTTAGCTGATCTATTTGATGCTGATTTAATTTTGGTATTTGGTATCTGTCTAGGAAAATGTTCATTTTTTCTAGATTCCCCAGTTGTTTTGAGTATAGACCTTCGTAGTGGGATCTGATGATCTTTTGAATTTCCTCAGTTTCTGTTGTTATGTCTCACTTTTCATTTCTAATTTTGTTAATTTGTATGCTGTCTCCGTGTCCTTTGGTTAGTCTGGCTTAGGGTTTATCTATCTTGTTGATTTTCTCAAAGAACCAGCTCCTGGTCTTGTTGATTCTTTGTATGGTTCTCTTTGTTTCTATTTGATTGATTTCAGCGCTGAGTTTGATGATTTCTTGTCTTCTACTCATCCTGGGTGAATTAATTTCTTTTTCTTCCAGGGCTTTAAGGTGTGCCGTTAAGCTGCTAGTGTATGCTCTCTCCAGTTTCTTTTTGGATGCACTTAGAGCTATGAGTTTTCCTCTTAGCACTGCTTTCATTGTGTCCCATAGATTTGGGTAGGTTGTACCTTCATTTTCATTGAATTCTAAAAAGTCTTTGATTTCTTTTTTTATTACTTCCTTGACCAAGGTGTCATTGAGTAGAGTATTGTTCAGTTTCCATGTGTATGTGGGCTTTCTGTTGTTTTTGTTGCTATTGAAGACCACTCTTACTCCATGGTGATCTGATAGGAGGCATGGGATTAGCTCGATCTTCTTGTATTTGTTGACATCTGTCTTGTGACCAATTATATGGTCTATTTTGGAGAAGGTACCATGTGGTGCTGAGAAAAAGGTATATTCTATAGCTTTAGGATGAAATGTTCTATATATATCTGTTAAATCCTATTGGTCCAGAGTTTCAATTAGTTTCACTGTGTCCCTGTTTAGTTTCTGCTTTCCTGATCGGTCCATTGAGGAGAGTGGAGTGTTGAAGTCACCCACAATTATTGTGTTAGGTGTAATGTGTGCTTTAAGCTTTAGTAAGGCTTCTTTTACGAATGAGGGTGCCCTTGCATTTGGAGCATAGATGTTCCATATTGAGAGCTCTTCTTGGTGGATTTTCCCTTTGGCCAGCAAGAAGTGACCTTCTGAGTCTCTTTTGATGATTTTTAGGTTGGAAGTCAATTTTATCTGATATTAGAATGGCTACTCCAGCTTGTTTCCTGAGACCATTTGCTTGTAAAATTGTCTTCCAGCCTTTTACTCTAAGTCAGTGTTTGTCTTTAACACTGAGATGTGTTTCCTGTATGCATCAAAATGTAGGATCTTGTTTCCGTATCCCGTCTGTTAATCTATGTCGTTTTATTGGGGAATTGAATCCATTGATGTTAAGAGATATTAAGGAATAGTAATTATTACCTCCAGACATTTTTGAAATTATATTTATTTATCTTATTTATTTTTTATATTAGAGAGCTTATCTTCTTTTGAGTTTGATGAGAGGACGTTTCTATCTTGCTTCTTCCCGGGTGTAGTTTCCATCCTTGTCTTGGTGTTTTCCCCCTATTATCCTTTGTAGGGCTGGATTTGTGGAAAGATATCGTGCAAATTTGGTTTTGTCATGGAATACCTTGATGTCTCCATCTATGGCGATTGAGAGCTTTGCTGGGTAAAGTAGTTTTGGCTGAAGTTTGTGTTCTCTTAGAGTTTGCATGATATCTGCCCAGGATCTTCTAGCTTTCATGGTCTCAGGTGAGAAGTCTGGTGTTATTCTGATAGGTCTTCCTTTATAAGTTACTTGGCCTTTTTCTCTTGCTGCCTTTAATATTCTTTCTTTGTTTAGTACATTTGGAGTTTTGATTATTATGTGACGGGATGTATTTCTGTTCTGATCCAGTCTGTTTGGGGTTCTATATGCTTCTTGTATATTCATGGGCATCTCTCTCTTTAGGTTGGGGAAGTTTTCTTCCATACTTTTGTAGAAGATATTTGCTGGCCCTTTAACTTGTAAATCTTCCCTCTCGTCTATACCTATAATCCTTAGGTTTGGTCTTCTCATTGTGTCCTGGATTTCCTGGATGTTTTGGGTTACAGCCTTTTTGCATTTAGTATTTTTTTGACTGTTGAATCAATGGTTCCTATGGTATCTTCGGCTTCTGATATTCTGTCTTCTATCTCTTGTATTCTATTGTTGATATTTGCATCTATGGCCCCTGATTCCTTCCCAAGGTTTTCTATCTCCAATGTTGTCTCCCTCTGCGATTTCTCAGTTGTTTCTACTTCTGTTTTTAGTACCTAGATGGATATGCTCAGATCTTTCACTTGCTTGATTGTGTTTTCGTGTATTTCTTTAATAGATTTTTGTGTTTCCTCTTTCATAGCTTCTACTTGTTGGCCCACGTTCTTCTGTATTTCTTTAAGTGATTTTTGTCTTTCTTCCTTATTGTCTTCTTCTTTTTGATCCATCTTCTCCTGCATTTCTTGAAGTGATTTTTGTATTTGCCTTGTAAAGGCTTCTTACTTCTGATCCATTTTCTCCTCTATTTCTTTATGAGATTTTTCTATGTGTTCAGCTGACCAGTGATTTTATATCCAAGTCTTGTTTTTCTGGTGTTTTGGGGTATCCAGGGCTTCCTGTTGTTGGCAAACTGGGTTCAGATGCTGTCATGTTGCCTTGATTTCTGTTGGTGACGTTCCTTTGTTTACTTTTTGCCATCTGGTTGTCACTGGCTGGTGTTTGAATACCCTGTGAGGCTGGGCTCACCTGTTGTTTCTCTACTGGTGTTTATGCGTTGATAGCTGCTCAACGGGATCAGGAGCTAGCTACCACCTGCTGCCTTGTTGCAGGGCCTGAAGTCTCGGGGAAGTGCGGGGAAGTGCAGCAGATATTTGGCGGGCACCGCTGGGCCTGCCTGGTGACGAGAGCCTAGCAGATCCCCCTGCGCGGTAGCCCCAGATGGAATCTGTCTACCTGTGCCTTTCCAGCTGTGTCCTGGTTGCAATATGGAGGCCTGCCGCTATTGCTGGTCTGAGGTCCTGCGGAGCTGTGTGCCTCTGGCTGCCTCGGTGCATGGCCTAAGGTCGCGGGGAAGTGCAGCATAGCCTAGGCGGGCACCACTGGGCCTGCCTGGGGGCAAGAGCCTAGCAGATTTCCATGTGCGGTAGCCCCAGATGGAATCTGTGTACCTGCACCTTTCCAGCTGTGTCCTGGTTGCAATATGGAGGCCTGCTGCTATCGCTGGTCTGGGGTCCTGGGGAGCTGGGTGCCTCCGGCTGCCTAGGTGCACGGCCTAAGGTCGCAGGGAAGTGCAGCAGAGCCTAGGCGGGTGCCACTGGGCCTGCCTGGGGGCAAGAGCCTAGCAGATCTCCTTGTGTGGTAGCCCCAGATGGAGTCTGTGTACCTGTACCTTTCCAGATGTGTCCTGGTTGCAATATGGAGGCCTGCCGCTATCGCTGGTCCGGGGTCGACTTATTTTTTTCTATCTATGGTAATTGAAAGTTTTGCTGGATATAGTAGGCTGGGCTAACATTATGTTCTCTTAGGGTTTGTATGACACATGCCCAGGATCTTCTGGCTTTCATAGTCTCTTTTGAGAAGTATGGTGTAATTCTGATAGGCCTGCCTTTATATCTTACTTGCTATCTTTCTATTACTGCTTTAATATTCTGTCTTCGTTTAGTGCATTTGGTGTTTTGATTATTATGTGACAGGAGGAATTTCTGCTCTGGTCCAATCTGTTTGGAGTTCTGTAGGCTTCTTCTATGTTCATGGGCATTTCTTTCTTTAGGGTAGGGAAGTTCTGTCTATAATTTTGCTGAAAATATTTACTGGGCCATTAAGATATAAATCATTCCTTTCTTCTATACCTATAATCCTTAGGTTTGATCTTCTCGTTTTCCCCTGGATTTCCTGGATATTTGGGGTTACAAGGATTTTGCATTTTGCATTTCCTTTGATTGCTGAGTCAATGTTTTCTATAGAATCTTCAGCATCAGAGAATCTTTCTTCTATCTCTTATATTCTGTTGTTGATTTTTGCATCTATGACTCCTGAATTCTTTCTAAGATTTTCTATCTTCAGAGATGTCTCACTTTGCAAATTCTTTATTGTTTCTATTTCTATTTTTAGATCCTGGATAGTTGTGTTGAGATCCTTCACATATTTTTGTTTTTTCCCTGAAATTCTTTAAGGAATTTTCATATTTCCTCTTTAAGTGCTTCTACCTGTTGACCGATGTTCTCATGTGTTTCTTTTAGGGATTGTTGTGATTCCTCTTTAAGGATTTCTGCATGTTGACCCATGTTCTCCCATAATTCCCTATGGGATTTTTGCATTGTCATTTTAAGGGTTTCTACTTGTTGACCCATGTTCTTCCATATTTCTTTAAGGAATTTTTGAGTTTCTGCTTTAAGGTCTTTTACCTGTTGACCCATGTTCTCCTGTAATTCTTTAAAAGAGTTATTTATGTCCTTCTTGAAGTCCTCCATCAGCCATATGAGATGTGATTTTAAATCTGGCTCTTGCTTTTCTTTCTTTTTTATTGGATATATTATTTCTTTACATTTCATTACCCATTTCCTGGTTCCCTGTCCTCAAAAGATCCCATATGCCCTTCTGCCTTGCTGTGCTCTACCATCCACCCCTTCCCACTTCCTTGTTCTGGTCTTCCCTTACACTGATACATTGAGCCTTTCCAGAACCAGGGTCCACTCCTTCCTTCTTCTTGTATATCAATTGGAATGTGGATTGTGTCTTTGGTGTTACAAGATTCTAGGATAATATCCACTTATCAGGGAGGGCATACCATGGGTATTCTTTTGAGACTGGGTTACCTCGCTAAGTATGATGTTCTCCACCTCCATCCATTTCTCTAAGAATTTTATGAACTCATTGTTTCTAATGGCTGAATAATACTCCATTGTGTACATATACCACATTTTTTGTACCCATTCCTCCATTGAGGGACATCTGGGTTCTTTCCAGCTTCTGGATATTATAAATAAGGCAGCTATGAACAAAATGGAACATATATCCTTAATACATACTGGGAAATATTCTGGGTATATGCCCAGGAATGGTATGCCAAGGTCCTCCAGAAGTATCTTGCCCAGTTTCATGAGAAACCACCAGATTGATTTCCAGAGTGCTTGTACTTGCTTGCAATGCCACCAGCAGTGGAAGAGTGTGGTGGTCCTTGATCCACTTAGAATTGACCTTAGTACAAGGAGATAAGAGTGAATCCTTGCCAACACCTGCTGTTTCCTGAGTTTTTAATCTTAGCCATTCTGACTGGTGTGAGGTGAAATCTCAGGGTTATTTTGATTTGCATTTCCCTAATGACAATGATGTTGCACATTTCTTAAGGTGCTTCTCAGCCATCCGAAGTTCTTCAGATGAAAAATATTTGTTTAGCTCTGTACCACATTATTTGATAGGGTTATTTGATTTTCTGGGGTCTAACTTCTTGAGTTCTTTGTATTCATTGTATATAAGCCCTCTGTCAGATGTAAGGTTGGTGAAGATCTTTTCCCAATTATTTGGTTGCCAATTTGTCCTTTTGACAATGTCTTTTGCCTTACAGAAAGTTTTTAATTTTATGAGGTCCCATTTGTCTATTCTTGATCTTAGAGCATAATATATTGGTGTTCTGTTCAGGAACTTTCCCCCTGAGCTAATGTCCTCAAGGGTCTTCCCCAGTTCCTTTTCTATAAGTTTCAGTGTGTCTGGCTTTATGTGGTCGTCCTTGATCCACTTAGAATTGAGCTTAGTACAAGGAGATAACAGTGAATCAATTCTCATTCTTCTGCATTGTGACCTCCAGTTGAGCCAACACCATTTGTTGAAAATGCTACCTTCTTTCCACTGGATGTTTTCAGCTCCTTTGTCAAAGGTCAATTGGCCATAGATGTATGGGTTCAATTCAGGGTATTCAATCCTATTCCATTGATCCACCTACCTGTCACTGTACCAATGCCATGCAGTTTTCTTTTTTAACACTACTGTTCTGTAGTATTACTTGCTGTTCGGGAAACTGATTCCCCCAGAATTACTTTTACTGTTAATAATCATTTTAGCTATCCAGAGATTTTTTTTTTATTCCAGAAGACATTGAGAATTGCTCTTTTTAATCTATGAAGAACTGAGTTGGGATTATGATGGCATTGCATTGAATCTGTACATTGCTTTTGGCAAGATTGCAATTTTAACTATATTAATTCTGCCAACCCACAAGCACGGAAGATTTTTACATTTTCTGAGGTCTTATTCCACTTCCTTCTTCAGAGACCTGAAGTTCTTGTCTTACAATCTTTCACTTGTTTGTTTAGAGTCACCTGAAGATACTTTATATTGTTTGTGGCTATTGTGAAGGGTGTCATTTCCCGAATTTCTTTCGCAGCCTGCTTGCCCTTTGAGTACAGGAAGGCTACTGATTTGCTTGAGGTGATATTATAGCCATCCACTTTGCTGAAGTTGTTTGTCAGCTGTAGGAGTTCTCTGGTGGAGTTTTTTGTGTCACTTAAGTATACTATCATATCATCTGTGAATAGTGATTGTTTAATTTCTTCCTTTCCAATTTGTATACATTTTACTTCCTTATGTTGTTGATTTGCTCTATCTAGTACCTCAAGTACTATATTGAAAAGATATGGTGAGAGGGGGCAGCCTTGTCTAGTCCCTGATTTTAGTGAGATTGCTTCAAGTTTCTGACATTTACTTTGATGTTGGCTACTGGCCTACTGTAAACTGCTTTTACTATGTTTACGTATGGGCCTTGAATTCCTGTTCTTGCCAAGACTTTTAGCATGAAAGAATGCTGAATTTTGTCAAATGCCTTCTCAGCATCCAATGAGATGACCATGTGTTTTTTTTTTTTTGAGTTTGTTTATGTAGTGGATTACATTAATGGATTTCCTTATATTCAACCATTCCTACATCCCTGGGATGAAGCCAACTTGATCATGGTGAATGATTGTTTTGATGTGTTCTTGGATTCTGCTGGCAAGAATTTTATTGAGTATGTTTGCATCGAAGTTCATAAGGGAAATTGGTCTGAAGTTCTCTTTGTTAGTTGGACCTTTGTGTGGTTTTGGTATCAGCGTAATTGTGGCTTCATAGAAGGAGTTGGGTAGTGTTCCTTCTGTTTCTATTTTGTGGAATACTTTGAAGAGTATTGGTATTAGGTCTTCTTTGAAGGTCTGATATAATTCTGCACTAAAACCATCTGGTCCTGTGATTTTTTTGGTTGGAAGACTTTCTATGACCCCTTCTATATCTTTGGGGGTTATGGGACTGTTTGGATGTTCTATTTGATCCTGATTTAATTTTGGTATTTTGTATCTGTCTAGGAAATTGTCCATTTCCTCTGGATTCTCCAGTTATGTTGTAGTATGCTTGTAGTAGGATCTGATCTGATGATTTTTTGAATTTCATCAGTTTCTGTTGTTATGTCTCCCTTTTCATTTCTAATTTTGTTAATTGGGATAGCGTCTCTGTGCCCTTTGGTTAGTCTGGCTAAGGGTTTATCTATCATGTTGATTTTCTCAAAGAACCAGCTCCTGGTTGTGTTGATTCTTTATATGTTTCTCTTTGCTTTAACTTGATTGATTTCAGCCCTGAGTTTGATGATTTCCTGTCTTTTAATCCTACTGGGTGAATTAGCTTCTTTTTGTTCCAGAGTTTTCAGGTGTGCCATTAAGTTGCTAGTATATGCTCTCTCCTGTTTCTATTTGGAGGCACTCAGAGCTGTGAATTTTCTTCTTAGCACTGCTTTCATTGTTTCCCATTGATTTGGGTATATTGTGCCTTCATTTTCATTAAATTCTAAAAAGTCTTTGATTTCTTCATTTTTTCCTTGACTAAGGTATCATTGAGTAGAATATTGTTCAGCCTCCATGTGTATGTGGACTTTCTGTTCTTTTTGTTGCTATAAAAGACCATTCTTACACTATGGTGATCTGATAGGAGGCATGGGATAAGTTTGATCTTCTTATATTTGTTGAGGTCTGTCTTGTGACCAATTATATGGCCGATTATGGAGAAGGTACCATGAGGTGCTGAGAAAAAGGTATATTCTTTTGCAGAAATGTTCTCTCTCTCCTCTCTCTCTCTCTCTCTCTCTCTCTCTCTCTCTCTATATATATATATATATATATATATATATATATATATATATATATATATATATATATAAAATCCAATTGGTCCAAAGCTTCAATAAGTTTCTCTGTTTCCCTGTTTAGTTTCTGCTTTCCTGATCGGTCCATTGATGATAGTGGAATATTGAGGTTCCCCACAATTATTGTCTTAGGTGCAATGTGTGCTTTGAGTTTTAGTAAAGTTTCTTTTACGAATGAGAGTGCCCTTTCATTTGGAGCATAGATGATCAGAATTGTGAGTTCTTCTTGGTGGATTTTTCTTTTGACCAGAAAGAAGTGACCTTCTGTGTCTCTTTTGACTTTAGGTTGAAAGTAAATTTTATCCTATATTAGTATGGCTATTCCAGCTCGCTTCCTATGACCATTTGCTTGCAAAATTGTCTTCCAGCCTTTTACTGTAAAGTAGTGTTTGTCTTTGACACTGAGGTGTGTTTCCTGTATGCAGCAAAATGTAGGGTCCTGTTTCTCTATCCAGCCTGTTAGTCTATGTCTTTTTATTGGGGAACTGAGTCCACTGGTATTAAGAAATATTAAAAAATAGTGATTATTTCATCCTGTCTTTTTTGATGTCATTTTTATATTTGAGTGGTTATCTTCTTTTGGGTTTGATGAAAGAAGGCTACTATCTTGCTTTTTTCAGGGTCTGGTTTCCATCCTTTTATTGGTGATTTATTCTTATTATCTTTTGTAGGGCTGGGTTTGTGCAAAGATATTATGTAAATTTGGTCTCGTCATGGAATATTTTGATTTATCCATGTACGTTGATTGAGAGTTTTGCTGGGTATAGTAGTCTTGGTTGACAATTGTGTTCTCTTAGAGTCTGCATGAGTTCCACACAGGTTCTTCTTGCTTTCATGGTCTCTGGTGAGAAGTCTGGTGTGATTCTGATAGGTGTTCTTTATATGTTACTTGGCCTTTTTCTCTTACTGCCTTTAATATTCTTTCTTTGTTTAGTATGTTTGAAGTTTTTATTATTATGTGACAGGAGGTATTTCTGTTCTGGTCTAGTCTGTTTGGAGTTCTGTAGGCTTCTTTTATATTTATGGGCATCTCTCTCTTTAGGTTAGGGAAGTTTTCTTCCATAATTTTCTTGAAGATATTTGCTGCCCCTTTAAATTGTAGATTTTCACTCTCATTTATACCTATAATACTTAGGTTTGGTCTTCTATTTGTGTCCTGGATTTCCTGGATGTTTTGGTTTACAGGCCTTTTGCATTTTGCATTTTCTTTGACAGTGCAGTCAATGGTTTCTATGATATCTTCAGCATCTGAGATTCTTACTTCTATCTCTTGTATTCTGTTGTTGATAATTGCATCTACGACCCCTGATTTCTTCCCAAGGTTTTCTATCTCCAAAGTTGTCTCCCTTTGTGATTTCTTAGTTGTTTCTACCTCTGTGTTTAGATCCTTGATGGTTTTGCTGTGTTTCTTCACTTGTTTGTGTTTTCCTGCAATTCTTTAAGCGATTTTTGTGTTTCCCTCTTCCATGACTTCTGCCTGTTGACTCAATTTCTCCTGCATTTCTTTAAGTGATTTTTTTCATTTCCTCTTTATTGGCTTCTATCTGTTGACCCATATTCTCCTGGAATTCTTTAAGTGATTTTTGTGTTTCCATTGTAAGGGCTTCTACCCTATTCATGTTCCCCTGCATTTCTTTAAGAGATTTGTTTATGTCTTTTTTGTGTTCCTCTGGCAGCACCATGACCAGTGCTTTTAAATCCAAATCTTGTTTTTCTGGTGTGTTCGCATATCCAGTACTTGCTGTGGTTGGAGAATTGGGTTTAAATGCTGCCATATTGCCTTGATTTCTGTTAGTAAAGTTCCTATGTTTGCCTTTTGCCATCTGTTTATCTCTGGAGTTATTTGGACTTGATGTTGCTGGTTGGTGTTTTACACTCCTGTGAGCCTGGCGTTTGGCGCTGCTGTCGCAGAAGGTGTCCATGCTTCCAAGGCAGAAACTGGAAGGTTTCAGTTACTCGGCTCTGAATTACCTCCTCAGCTCTGCTGGGCCAGACCCAAGTCTTCTCCCGGCTTGCTGCTGGGAGCATAACTGGCCTCCTGCTCTCTCCTCCTGGTTTGCCTAGATGCCAGCTCTTTTTTTTTTTTTTTAGAGGTTTCATCTTAAACAGATTCCAAGGGGAAAGAGAGAGACTTTTACATCTTTTTGATGTACACTGCAAAATTGATTACACATTTTCATTCCTATCCATATAGCAGGTAATATAGATGCCAGCTCTTAAGAATCATTTCTTTATTTCCACCGATCTCGGCTTGTCTGTTGGTTCTCTATGGTAACCTGGTCAGGCTACCAGCTCCAATATGATGGCGGGCCTCAGGGTTCTGTAAAACAGCAGGATTCCCTGCAGGACCGGAGCTCCCCTGGCTGGACTGCTGGAGTCTCGATGGTGGCAATCTCAGTCCACAGGGCTCAGTCTGGTTAGCTGTCTGTGGTGACCCAAGGCAAGATGGCAGCCTCCGCTGTAAGCAGGGGACAGACCCCTGAGCGAGTTAGCGCCAAGC
>OZ030017.1:100635418-100760418 GCA_964023405.1 Apodemus agrarius | reverse complement strand
TGAGCAAGGAAGGAAAGGGCAATTATTTTCAGTTTTTTAAAAAATATAACTTAATTTACAAGGTCTATATACATCAGCATATTTTATGTAGACCATCATTTCATCTTCAATTTGTATATAGTATTTATGTGTGTGTTTGTGTTTGTTAGTGTGTTTGTGTGTGTGTGTGTGTGTTTGCGTGTATGTGTGTGTGTGTGTATGCTGTGTAAATGAATATGTGGAGGCTGGAGGTCAATATTACGTGTTTCCTTGATCACTTATTGCACTCTACTTTATTTTGTGGACAAGGTCTCTTACTAAATATGGAGTTCATTGGCTTCTACACTGCATGCCAATGAACTCCAGGGATTTGCTTGCCATGGGTTCCTAACCAGGGGATTACATATTCATGCAATCATGCCCTGTTTCCATGTGTATGCTAAATATCTGAACTGAAGACCATGTAAGAAACCACCTCCATTGTCCTATTCATATCATCTCTTTATGTGACATGTGATAACAAACAAATTACCACAATGTGGTGACTGGATGCATGTATGCACTGTGTAAAGATTAATTGGTTACAAAGCACCATCATGTAATTGATTTTGCCAGTATATACCAGTCTAAAGACAGAGAACTTAGGTCTGTGTGGTAATCAGTTACTAAGTCCTGCATGAATACTCATGATACCCAAGAGAGTTTACCCTTCGAAATGTGTTTCACACTGCTGGAACCCTGCTGTGATGAGCTGATTTGTCTGGTCTTCACACAGATGGCAGCTTCTTATCCATGCTGCATAACTTTTTCTCCACTTGCACTAGCCCATAACTCTCCAGAGAAAGCTCTCTCTTCTAGTGTGAATCATCTCTTCAGGCTGCATATTTTAAAGTGTGAAAAATGGCATTTCGTTATTTTTCTACTGCACATAGTCTTTCTACTTTTGCTTCCCCAAAATAGGTTACTTGCCAGGAACACATTCCTGACAATTCTCCCAATCTGCAAATATAATGTCATATAAAGAACATTTTATATTTATCCACAACTGCATATTAGAAAAAATACATTCCTCCCTGGATATTCATGCTGTACAAACAATGCAAATCTGTGTCCCAGAAAAAAAGCCATAAATTTAATTTATTCACTATTGTACCAGAATTCTTTTACCTAATTTAATTAAAATTGATAAATGAGAATAAAGATAGAATTTGAATCCCTAAAGACACACATAATTCTCCACCTTTTGCAATGTGGACATTTATACCTCAAAATTAGATGGCATACAGTCAGAAGGCTTATGTCACACTGAACCTTGTCAGATTTAATAATTCTGCTACCACTCATGGGGTTGTTGGTTACAGCAGACTGTTTACTTGATTTCCTGTCTATAAGGACATTTACCTTAAGAGGTACCAATGACCATGGCCAAGGGTGAGGATTTGGATGTCTTGGGCATTAATGTCCATACTGTAAACTGTAGTAAGTCTTTCGCAAAAGCTTTGTGAAGTACCCATTTTGTTGAGGACTCAGTATTACTACTTTCCAAATGTATTTCTAGGATAAAATGGTGGCTAAGGCATATGCCTCTGGGTGAGTCTGTGAAGATACTTCCTAGAAGGACGATCTGAGGAGACAGGGAAGACCTTTTTCCAGAGTATGAAGCAACTTTATGGAAACCAAAATAAAAGAGTATCAGGAAAAAGCTGCAACTTCTACCTCTGAGATTTCATTGCTTATAGGCATGTGCATCCAACTTAGGCTACATATCCTACTGCCCTGCTCCACTAACATGGGAGTCTACTTTCTGCAGCTTTCTAATAGAGATCACTGGATTGCATCCACCATTGCAGACTGAATAGCAACTTTTGCAACAGGCAGATGGCCATTGTTAAATTACACAGCGGGTTTGATGTAAGGCAATCCAATGAATTCTGTCTTAGGCAATCACTCTTCTGGTGCTGTTCCTCTGGAGAACCTTAACTAATACAGATGGCAAGTAGTCGTTAGTCAACCTCACTGTTCAACATGCTTCATACATTTCCATGCAGTTGCAGATGATGCATTAACATTATGAATCTTAAAATAGAATTTTATCATAAAACACTGGAGAGAGACAGAGAGACAGAGAGACAGAGAGATCAGATAATGCCTGATTCCTAATGATAATGATGACAGTAAATAATTTTACAGCTTTCACAGCATGTTAAAAAACCTTGAATCTATATGCTATGTTTAATAAATTCATAGAATGCTTAATCAGGCAAAAGGACATGCAGTTTCTAGTCTATGGAGGGGAGGTATTTTCTTATAAAACAGAACAAGGAGTAATCTATTCAGCATATCTGGGAGATTACAATAAAGAAAAAGGCATGCTTGTCAAATAAATCTTAATTGACTGGTGGGTCTGAGTTTTAGGGATTGACTTCAACTGGCCATGAGGACCCAGGCATTAATATGCAATAGGCTAAAAGAGGATATAAACTTCACAGTGCAGTAGCTGAAGGAAGAAGAACAGAACATCAATCAAAGATGACAGGACCAACGTCTGTTAAGAGAAAGTTTCAGTAAGAATTTTCTTCTGCTAAGATGTTTAAAGAATAACAACTTGTCTTACATGAGGTTCTTGTCTGGAAAGCTCTTGAAAAATGCACTAAAGAAAATGAGATTTTATGCATCATAGTGCCATACATAAATCATTATAAGGGGTGCCTAACTTTCTTTTTTATTCAGTAGAAGGTGACATTTAACTTCTTGCATAATTCCAGGCTTTCAAAACCAGTTGGGAGGTGACTTCTGAGATATCCAGCCTTGGGACTAAGCACTTACCTGGCTCGTAGTCTTTCCAATGTGAAAAAGTTCTTCTTGGACTTCCTAACTGCTAAAATTGAAACTGATCTAGTAAGCCTTCTTGCAACACCTGCTACTTTGGAGGCTATGGCCCTCTAGAATGGGTTAAGTGTGAATAAAATAATCTCAGTTTTAGGTTTTCTGCCCCAGCTATAGTCAATAAGTTACCATTTCATTGTGGCTTTTTTTTGTCCCATAGCCTTTAATATCCATATCTCTGAAGCAAGGACTATTTCCCTTCACATTCTCTGGTTGTCTCTGGGCCTGATATATCACAAAGGGGAGAGGAAGTTGAGGACCCCATTCTTATTACAGCCAATCAATTCAGTTAATCCATGATTGGCCACAGACACAGAGACATATTCTGTGCTGTAGAAGTGGTACAGAGACACTTTAAGTGCCACAAATATAGGAAGTAGGTAATCACAAGGTAGGGCATCATAAACCCAAATTAAAAAAAAAAAAAAAAAAAAGCTCTTACTCTCTTACTCTTAGTTGCTCTCTGTCTTGCCTCTTGCCATCTTGGTCTCTTCTCTTCTGCCCTCCCTTCCCCCTTCTCTCCACATAGTCATGGCCGGCCTCTATTTCTCTACTCTCTCCTTCTCCCTGCCTTTTGCTGCCTCCCTTCACCATGCCCTAAATAAACTCTATTCTATGCTAAAAACAAAACAAAACAAAACAAAACAAAACAGAACAGAAAAACAACAACAAAAAAAAAATACCTATTATAGTTGGTGGGCTCCACAGCTCTACCAATTCTCTAGTGAATTGTCAATTAACTCTGCTTGACTGTACTTTACTATTCTGTCTTTTAGTATTTTGTTCATCAGGTTATGGCAACAAGGAATCCATCTGGTAGTTGTCAATTCTCTAATATCTGTTCATTTACAAAGCTCTGAATCTTACAGGAGAGATTAAGCAGCTTACTCAATATTACACAGCTAGGAATGGATGGAACCTGATTGAAGTCCAGAGTGGACTTCATATGTGTGGTTGGAGAGACAAGAAAGCTGGATACATAGCATATACCTGAAGTTTGGTTGTTTGTCTCATTGTGGCACTGAACTGAAACATCACATAAACATTTTTTTTTCAATAATGCTCATGCTACAAATGTTAAAGTGAATGCACATTAATTGTGAATAATGTAGTTAGGACTACTAGAGCAGAAGACAAGTCTCAGGCTCCTGACCACCTCTCTGAAATTAAAAAAAAAAAAAAAAACAGGGTGGCTACATACACCCTGTACAGATGTCAGTATACTGTACTACTTCCTTTACCAGGAGCTTGTTACATAGGCTACAACACAAAATTTTGCCTTTCTCTTTTCCCCAATTCTCAGTATCTTTGTCAGGCCTGTATCCCCCTGTACATATACTTTTTTCTCTTACAATGCTTCTTAGAAGATATAGTGATAAGAGTTTTGTTCATTGACAATTTCTTCATTTCAAAGAATGCTGGCAATTAATTTGGGATAAGGGGATATTCAATTGGCAATTTAATCCAGTGTGCATAACACATGATGATGACCCTGTTAGTCAAGTGAGTAAGGAAGTCAGAACCATATCATCACAATGTGCAGAAAGGCTCTGCCTTTCACTCAGACTTTGACAGAAGCAGAAGATTAACAGCATTGATGAGCTAGAAAGTGACATGAAAAATTTATCTTGGCAGGAATGAGAATATTCTAGAATCACTGTGCCATTTCCTTTGGTTATTAGACTACTAAAATGATGGAGCCCAAATAAGTGGCATGTCCCCTGAAATTATGTTGGTACAGAGAAAAGACTGAAGCTTTATTGCCAGCCACACAGGAGCTTATCTACCAGGAAAATATTACATATGGTTCCACAACTTAGACATTAGAAACAATTCCCAGACAAAAATGGATCAAGGACAGGTGAGACCACATTTTGAACAGGAGTAGTTATGTATACCATGTACCCTAATTTCAAACCTGAATCTTACTTAAAAACCAGAAGATAGATTTTGGGGGAACAATAAGATTATCCATGTCCCAGAGAGGTAATATTGAATAAATCTTGCCTTCTTTCAGTAAATAGTAGAGGAATGCTATAACTTGTGCCAGACAAGGTGCTGAAAACAGGTGGAAGATGAGTCCTTCATCCAATGTAGGCATTCACAGGGCACTTTCAACATCCTTTCCAATATGCAGGAAAAATTCTGAGGACACATCAAAAAGAAATTAAGAACCAGCCCAGACAGACAGGACAGGCAGCTCCACGTACACAGAGATATTCTGAGTTTAACATCACACAGGACACAGGCTGCCAGGTTTCTGCCTGCGCCCAAGAACAGAGCAGCTCCTAGTATAACATTACTTGGGGCAAGGCAAACCAGGGCTCCATCGGCACCCAAGAGCAGGGTAGCCCATCAGCAATCTGTGCCAGGGAAAACCCAGTCATCCTGAGGAGCAAAAATAGCCATAAAAGCTTACAGAAGGTTCAAGCTCCAGCTAGTGACAACAGGACCAACTAATGCCAGAGATAACCAGATGACAAAAGGCAAATGTAGGAACATTACTAACAGAAATCAAGGCAATATGGAACCATCCAAACCCAATTCTCCAACAACAGGAAGTCCTGGATACCCCAAAACACCAGAAAAACAAGATTTAGATTTAAAAATCACTGGTCATGATGCTGTTACAGAAACACAAGAAGGACAAAAATAAATCTCTGAAAGAAATACAGGAGAGAATAGATTAAAAGGTAGAAGCCCTTACAAGGGAAACAAAAATATCATTTAAAGAAATTCAGAAGAATATGGGGCAACAGATAGAAGCCAAAAAGAAGAAATGTGAAAATCACTTAAGAAAATACAGGAGAACTTGTGTCAATAGGCAGAAGTCATGAAAGAGGAAACCCCAAAAAATCTCTTGAAGAATTTCAGGAAAAGACAAAGAAGTGAAGGAACTGAGCAAAGCCATCCAGGATCTAAAAACAGAAGTAGAAACAACTAAGATATCACAAAGGCAGACAACATTGAAGATAGAACCATGGGAAGAAATCAGAGGTCATAGATGCAAATATCAACATCATAATACAAGAGATAGAAGAAAGAATCTCAGATGCCAAAGATACCATAGAAAGCATTAACTTAACAGTCAAAGTAAATACAAAATGCAAAAAGCTTGTAACCCAAAACATCCAGGAAATCCAGGACACAATGAGAAGACCAAACCTAAGGATTATAGGTATAGAGGAGAGTGAAGATTTGCAACTTAAATGGCCAGCAAATATCTTCAACAAAATTCTGGAAGAAAACTTCCCTAACCTAAAAACAGAAATGCCCATGAACATACAAGAAGCCTACAGAACTCCAAACAGAATGGACCAGAACAGAAATACCCCCATTCACATAATAATCAAAACCCCAAATAAACTAAACAAAGAAAGAATATTAAAGGCAGTATGAGAAAAAGGCCAAGTAACATATAAAGGCAGACAAACCAGAATTATACCAGACTTCTCACTAGAGACCATGAAAGCCAGAAGATCTTGGGCAGATCTCATGAATACTCTAAAAGAACACAAATACCAGCCAAGACTACTATACCCAGCAAAACTCTCAATCATCATAGATGAAGAAATGGAGATATTCCATGACAAAACAAATTTACACAATATCATTCCAAAAACTCAGCCCTACAAAGAATAATAGGTGGAAAATGCCAATACAAAGAGGGAAACTACTTGTTGGAAAAGGCAAGATAGTAACCTTTCATCAAATCCAAAAGAAGATAATCTCTCAAACATAAATATAACAGGAAAAATAACAGGAAGGAATAAACACTATTTCTTAATATCTCTTAACATCAATGGACTCATTTCCCCAATTGAAAGAAATAGACTAATAGACTGGATACATAAAGAGGACCATACATTTTACTTCATACAGGAAACACATCTCAGTGTCAATGACAAACACTACCTCAGAGAAAAAGACTGGAAACAATTTTATAAAGAAATGGTCTCAGGAAAGAACCCGGAGTAGTCATTCTAATGTCAGATAAAATTGACTTTCAACCTAAAGTCATCATCAACGTAAAGGCACATGATAGGTCACTTCTCACTGGTGAAAGGAAAAATCCACCAAGAGGAACTTTCAATTCTGAACATTTATGCTCCAAATGCAAGGGCACCCTCATTCATAAAAGAAAGTTTACTAAAGCTCAAAGCACACATTTCACCTAACACAATAATTTTCTGTGACTTCAACACTCTACTCTCCTCAATGGACTGATCAGGAAAACAGAAACTGAACAGAGACTCAGTGAAACTAATCGAAACGTTGGACCAATTGGATTTAGCATATATATATATATATATATATATATATATATATATATATATATATAGAGAGAGAGAGAGAGAGAGAGAGAGAGAGAGAGAGAGAGAACATTTCATCTCAAAGCAAAAGAATATACCTTTTTCTTAGCACCTCCTGGTACCTTCTCCAAAATCGACCATATAATTGGGCACATGACAGACCTCAACAGATATAAGAATATCAAAATAATATCATGCCTCGTATAAGATCACTATGGAGTAAGTAACAAAACAACAGAAAGCCCATATACACAGGGAAGCTGAACAATACTCTACTCAATGACATATTGGTCAAGGAAGAAAAAAATTAAGAAATCAAAGACTTTCTAGAATTTAAAGAAAATAAACATACCCAAATTTATGGGACACAATGAAAGTAGTGCTAAGAGGAAAACTCATAGCCCTGAGTGCCTCCAAAAAGAAACTGGAGAGAGCATACACTAGCAGCTTAATGGCACACCTTAACGCCCTGGAACAAAAAGAAGCAAATTCACCCAAGATTAGTAGAAAACAGGAAATCATCAAACTCAGGGCTGAAATCAATCAAGTAGAAAGAGAATCATACAAAGAATCAGCAGAACCAGGAGCTGGTTCTTTGAGAAAATCCACAAGATAGATAAGCCAGTAGCCAGACTAAGCAAAGGGAACATAGACGGTATCTGTTATGGTTTGTATATGCTTTTTCCAGGGAGTGGCACTATTAGGAGGTGTGGCCTTGTTGGAGTAGGTGTGTCACTGTGGGTGTGGGCTTAAGACCTTCACACTAGTTGCCTGGAAGTCAGTCTTTCACTAGAAGCCTTCAGATGAAGATGTAGAACTCTCAGCTCCTCCTGCACCATGCCTGCCTGGATGTTGCCATGTTTCTGCCTTGATGACAATGGACTGAACCTCTGAGCCTGTAAGCCAGCCTCAATTAAATGTTGTCTTTTATAAAACTTGCATTGGTCATGGTGTCTGTTCACAGCAGTAAAACCCTAAGACAGAAGTTGGTACCAAGGACTGGGGTATTGTTGTGATAGGCCTGACCATGCTTTTGTTCAGAAGAATATGGATTTTGGGACTTTGGATTTGGGAAGCCATGAATTCTTTAAGTGGGGCTTAATGGGCCAGACTAGTAGGAATATGGAAGACAGTGCTGATGAGGGTCAGTTGAACTGTGTAGGCCTGATGGCCCAAGAGGTTTCAGTGGAGAAGAACTTTAATATGTGGCCAAAAGACTGGTTTTGTGAAATTTTGGTGAAGAACATGGCTGTTTTCTGCCATTGTCTGAAGAGACTGCCTAGGACTAAGGTAAAGAGATTTATATTAATTGCATCTGCAAAGCAAGTCTCAAAGAAGCCCAACAAAGACTTTGTTCTCTGGTTATGTCTGATAAAGAGAATGTTGAACAAACATAGCAAGCTGAGAAAGGAAAAGTACAAAATATATAGTTTGAGTATTAAAGGGACTCCAGGAAGTGAAATGAAGCTGAATTCAAGGATATTAAACTGAATTAAAGGAGTGGTGACCTTGGGGGCAAGATTCCACCCAGATAAATTTAGGTCAAGGCAAGGTAGTACAAGCCTTTAATCCCAGGAGGCAAAGATAAGCAGATCTCTGAGTTCAAGGCCAGCCTAGAACGGAGCAAAAGGTGAAGAAAAACTTTAATCCAGGCTTGGTGGACCACACCTTTAATCCCAGGGCTTAGGGGACAGGCATGCAGATCTCTTGAGTTCAAAGTCAGTCTAAAGAGCAAGATTCAGGACAGCCAATTTAGGCAGTGAAGGAGCTGGGAAAAAGGAAGCCAGTGATAATGTAATAAACAAGGGGGCCAATGTTCCAGCTCCTGCAAGCAACAGAACTCAGCACCTTCAGCCATGTGTCTCTGGCTTTATATTCAAGAGGAGAAGGAGACAATTGATGCTGGTTAGCTGGAGCTAAGTAATTAGTGGTGATTAAGGAAAGACCAGCATCAGTGAGATGAAATATGGGAAGTGTTTTCTGAGAGCACAAAGAAGCTGTATTCCAGAGAAAGCCAAGTGTTCCTCATGGTACAGCTGTACTTGGTAATGTGTAAGAATCATCCAGGTAGTACTGGTTTTGAAGGCATGGAGGTATCATGAAGAACAGCTGAGGCTTGGTACTGTGAGAGGCCATGGAAGGCCATTGGTGAAAGTGTACCCTCAGTTGTAATTGACAGCCCAGGACTGAAGGAGTCATGCAGAAGAGTTGAGGCTTGATACCATGAAGAGAGCCTATGAGAGGCTTTGGTGAAGTACAGTTGCAGTGGAAGACCCTAGCATATTGGAGATGCCAGTACCATGGGATGACCACCAAGAACAGCAGTGGCAGTGAATGGATCAATCTGAACTTAGAGTGCTACAGAGGGCAGAGCTGGAGAAGTCACACCAGCTCTTTGGAGATACACAGAAGATCATGTGTGGATCTCAGACATTGGAACAAGAAACTGTGAAGCTGAAATTGACTTGGGGTACCCAAGATGTTAAAGATGCCAGAGCCACAGTATGCCTGCCAAGGAAAGCTGCTAACAGGGAGTGGAACAAGCCCAGGAGAAAGAACCTTGTTGAATCCAACAAAGATGAAAAAGGAGTTGGCTCTCTGAAGACTGCTTTGCCATCAGACATGGAGGTGCAGAGTTTGAACTTTTCCCAGCTGGTTTCCTGTCTTGCTTGGGGGATTACAGTTAAGTGATTGGATGAATCTCAAAAGAGATCTTGAACTTTGGACTTTTAACAATGTTGAGACTGATATAGACTACAGGGACTTTTGACGTTGGACTAAATGTATTTTGCATTATGCTATGTTTAAGTATGGCCCCATAGACTAATGTTTGAATAAGCCTATGGGGGCCAGAGAGTGGAATGTTATGGTTTGTATATGCTTTTCCAGGGAGTGGCACTATTTGGAGGTGTGACCTTGTTGGAGTAGGTGTGTCACTGTGGGTGTCGGCTTAAGACCTTCACCCTAGTTGCCTGGAAGTCAGTCTTTCACTAGAAGCCTTCAGATGAAGATGTAGAACTCTCAGCTCCTCCTGCACCATGCCTGCCTGGATGTTGCCATGTTTCTGCCTTGATGACAATGGACTGAACCTCTGAGCCTGTAAGCCAGCCTCAATTAAATGTTGTCTTTTATAAAACTTGCATTGGTCATGGTGTCTGTTCACAGCAGTAAAACCCTAAGACAGTATCCAAATTAACACAATTAGAAATGAAAAAGGAGATAAAACAACAGAAATTAAGAAATTCAAAAATCATCAGATCCTAAGGCAAAAACCTATACTTAACACAACTGGAGTATCTGGAGGGAATAGACAATTTCCTAGACAGATACCAAATGCCAAATTAAATCAGGATCAAGTAGATCATCTAAACAGTTCTATAACCCCCAAAGAAATAGAAGTGTTCATTAAAAGTCTTCCAACCAAAAAAAAAAAAAAAAAAAAAAAAAAGGCATGGGACCAGATGGTTTTAGTGCAGAATTCTATCAGACCTTCAAAGAAGACCTAATACCAATACTCTTCAAATTATTCCACAAAATAGAAACAGAAGGAACACTACCCAACTAATTCTATGAAACCACAATTATGCTGATACCAAAACCAAACAAAGATCCAACAAAGAAAGAGAACTTCTGACCAATTACCCTAATGAATATTGATGCAAAAATACTTAATATAATTCTTGCAAATGGAATTCAGAACGCATCACAATGATCATTCACCATGATTAAGTAGTCTTCATCCCAGGGATGCAGGGATGGTTCAATGTACAGAAATACATCAATGCCATCCACTACATGAACAAACTCAAAGAAAAAAAAAAAACACATGGTCATTTCATTAGGTGCTAAAAATGCCTTTGACAAAATTCAGCAACCTTTCATTCTAAATGTCTTGGAAAGAACAGGAATTCGAGGCCCATACCTAAACTAGTAAAAGCAATATACAGCAAACCGGTAGCCAACATCACACTAAATGGAAAGAAGCTTGAAACAATTCCACTAAAATCAGGGACTAGACAAGAATGCCCACTTTCTCCATTTCTTTTCAACATAGTACTTGAATTTCTGGCTAGAAAAAATTAGACAACATAAGGAAATCAAAGGGATACAAATTGGAAAGGAAGAAGTCAAACTATTATTATTTGCAGATGATATGATAGTATATTTAAGAGACCCAAAATAAACGCTCAACCAGAGAAATCCTATACCTGATAAACAACTTCACCAAACTGGCTGGTTATAGTCCAATTCAAGCAAATCAGTAGGTTGCCTATACTCAAAGGATAAGCAGGCTGAGAATGAAATTATAGAAAAAAAATCTTTCAAAGTGGCCACAAACAATAGAAAGCATCTTTGTGTGACTCTAACCAAACAAGTGAAAGATCTGTATGACAAGAACTTCAGGTCTCTGAAGAAAGAAATAGGAGAAGACCTCAGAAAATGGAAAAATATTCTACACTTGTGGATTGGCAGGAAATGGCAATCTCGCCAAAAGCAATATATAGATTCAA
Organism: Apodemus agrarius; assembly: GCA_964023405.1. Lineage (NCBI taxonomy): Eukaryota > Metazoa > Chordata > Mammalia > Rodentia > Muridae > Apodemus > Apodemus agrarius. The sequence continues at coordinate 100,748,729 of OZ030017.1, read as the reverse complement.
TGCAATCCTCATCAAAATCCCAACACAATTTTTTATAGAGTTAGAAAGAACAATTCTCAAATTCATCTGGAATAACAAAAATCCTGTATTGCTGAAACCATTCTCAACAGTAAAAAACTTCTGGGGGAAAACAGTATCCCAGACATCAAGCAGAACTTCAGATCAATAGTGTTAAAAACTGCATGGTATTGGTACAGTGACAGGCAGGTAGATCATTGGAATGGAATTGAAGACCCATAAATGAACCCATACAACTATGGTTACTTGATCTTCAACAAAGGAGCTGAAACCATCCAGAAGAAAAAGATATGCCTTTCAACAAATGGTGCTGGTTCAACTGGAGGTCAGCATGTAGAAGAATGGAAATTTATCCATTCTTGTTTCTTTGTACTAAGCTCAACTCCAAGTGAATCAAGTACGTCCACATAAAACCAGACACATTTAAACTAATAGAAAAAAAAAAAAACTGGGGAAGACCCTTGATGATATGAACACAAGGGAAAATATCCTGAACAGAACACCAACAGCTTATGCTCTAAGATCAAGAATTGACAAATGCAACCTCATAAAATTACAGAGGTTCTGTAAGACAAAGGACACTGTCAAAAGGACAAAATGGCAACCAATAAATTGGGAAAAGATCTTCACCAACCCCACATCCTACATAGGGCTAATATCCAATATATACAAAGAACACAAGAAGGTAGACTCCAGAGAGCCAAGTAACCCTATTAAACAAAGATTTTTCCCCTGAAGAATTTTGAATGACTGAGAAGTACCTTAAGAAAAGTTCAACATCATTGTCATTAGGGAAATGCAAATCAAAACAATGCTGAGATTTCACCTCACACCAGTCAGAATGGCTAAGATTAAAAACTCAGGAAACAACAGGTGTTGGTGAGGATGTGGAGAAACAGGAACTTTCCTCCACTGCTGGTGGGGTTGCAATCGGGTACAACTACTCTGGAAATCAGTCTGGTGGTTCCTCAGAAAACTGGACACAATATTTCTGGAGGACCCTGCCATAACACTCCTGGGCATATAGCCAGAAGATTCTCCAGCATGTAATAAGGACACATGCTCCACTATGTTCATGGCAGTCAGAAGCTGAAAAGAACCCAGATGTCCCTCAGTGGAGGAATGTATGCAGAAAATGTAGTATAATTACACAATGGAATACTACTCAGCAATTAAAACAATGAATTCATGAAAGTTTTTGGCAAATGGTTGGAACTGGAAAATATCCTGAGTGAGGTAACCCATTCACAAAAGAATACACATGGAATGCATTCCCTGATAAGTGGATATTAATTAGCCTAGAAGCTCTGAATACTCAAGATACAATTAACATATGAAATGGCTCCCAAGAAGGAAGGAGATATGCCTGGTCCTGGAAAGGATTCATCCAGCATTGTAGGGGAGTACCAGGACAGAGAAATGGTGCGGGGGGGGGGGGTGGGTGGGGAATAGGCAGAGGGAAGAGGGCTTATGGGACTTTGGGGAGGTGGAAACTAGGAAAGGGGAAATCATTTTGAGTGTAAACAAAGAATATAGAAATTAAACAAAAATTTGACAGCATATACACTGTCTGAAAAGAGGGAAAAAAAGAAATTAAGAATCAGACAACAGGGAAAGGGCTCCACCATATTATCTTTTGGAAAAACCTCAGAATTAGTAATCATGGACTCATTAGGTGTATATGTCTGCATTGTGTCTGCAAAGTATGGTTCAATAAAACTCAGGTATGAGTGGAGAAGGGAGCCATGTGGCCCCACTCTTCATTGTGGAACTATGTGCCACTTAGAGATCCACAGAACTGGAATAGTTTTGCCTTTATTTACATACACACCAATGACCCCATCAGCTCCAGTAGCCATATACAATCTAATGATCATATAATGAATCCTTGCTAAATTAAATAAGTCAAAAAATGTCAGAAGTTATGACTTGGGAGAGGAGTGGTAAGGATAGTGGGGGACTCATAGGGATGCGATAAGTGATGGTGTAGAAAATATAACCACAATACTCTCATGAATGTGTGAAATTGTCTGACAACAAAACTAATAAATAAAATAATTTAAAACTAAAAAAAATATTGCTTTTGTTTTTCATTATTAATTTGTGTGTAGAGTTGGTCTATAAGGAAGGTATATGTTCCTGGATCATGAGGGCTGCTGGACCTATACTCCAACTCTCACTGTCTCAGTGATACTACGACCCATATGAGTTCTATGTTACTGATTTTCATGTAGATTTTTAGTGCAAAGCACATCTATCCTGTGAGTAAAATTCATATATCACCAGATATTGCCTCATAGATATATATAAACATTCAGACATGCCAATCTATGAGCACAGGGGTAACACATGCAAAATATAGAAAATATATAGTACAATTAAGTATATAGATAAAATTCCACAGGCACCCAATACAGTCTTTATTGTACAAGTGTTGCTTTGCTTCCAAATTAGGTAAACTCAAATCCATATATACACTTGTAAATATCAATATATATCAATATATATATATATATATATATATATATATATATATAATTTTCAATCACCTAAAAATATCTATCCAGTTTGAGAATAGAGATAGAAGTTGTAATTAATGAGAGTCTGAAAAATAGATTAGCAGCAACTATTATTTTGCTTTCAACTATTCTCTCATTGATATATATGCTGCCTAGCCTTACATCAACTTGATACAAGCTATAGTCATTTGAAAGGAGGAAACTACAATTGAAGAGTTGTCTCCATAAGATCTGTCTGTAAGCAAGCATGTAGGACATTTTTAAAATTAGTGATTGATGGGAAAAGTTCAGTCCATTTTGGGTGGGAGTATCCCTAGGCAGATTGTCCTGGACTCTGTATTAAAGCATCCTGTGCAAGCCATGTAAGCAGAAGTCCTCTATGGCCCCTGCCTCCATTCCTGGTTCCTGGTTCCTGCATTTCTTGAGTTTGTTTTTGGTCATGACATTTCAGCACAGCCAAAGAAACCCTCCTTAAGATGGGAATTAGTACCAAGAGTGGGATATTACTATGAGAGACCTGACAATGTGTTTGGGGAAAGATTACAGAAGGATTTGTAATTTGAATAGGATTAGCCATTGGATTTTCAAAGCTTAGAAAGTTATGTTATGGGATACTGGTAGATAATTGTCTTAGGAAAAATGTAGTTGATGGGGACTAGCTTGTGAAGATTTAGAAGGAATTTTGAAAGTCCATTAAAGTATCTATTGATGATGTTTCCTATTTTGAATTATGAACCAGTGGTTTGGATGAGCAGGGTCTGAAGTATCAGCTATGATTATCAAGAAACGAGTACTACTGAATTGGAACCTTTCCATGACTATGACAATTGATGCTCATTAGCTGGATCTAAAAAATTAGCAATGACTAAGAAAAGACTAGTATCATGGGGGTAGTCTTTGAAGTTCTTAAGGGTCATCACACAAAAATCTGTGCTTCAGAAGCATATAAAGTTGTTCTTTGTGCTGGCATCTATACTAGGTAGAATAAGAGTCATTCAGAAGGTTCAGATTTTGAAGATATTAAGTGGTAATAGAAAGTATCTGAGACTTTGCACTGTAAAAAATCAGAAGAGGACATTTGTGAAGGTGTGCTCTTTGTAGAATTTAAAGCCCCAAGATTGAAGTGATCATACAGAGAAGTTGATGCTTGGCACAGTGTGCATACCTCTCTCTGTCTCTGTCTCTGTCTCTGTCTCTCTCTCTCTCTCTCTCTCTCTCTCTCTCTCTGTCTCTCTCTCTCTCTGTCTCTCTCTCTCTCTCTCTCTCTCTCTCTCTCTCTCTCTCTCTCTCTCTCTCTTTCTCTATGTGTGTGTACCTATGAATATAAATGTATAGACTTATGATCAATAACAAATTTTGCTTTCTTTCTTCAATTATATATGTATGTATTTATTTATTTGTTCATTTATTTATGTGTAATATGTCTAGACTGTAAAATGTAACACTGCTAAATTGTAATGCATGGGTAAGTTGGTTAGATTATTGCTATGAAGATTTTGCTTTCTATATTATATTTTCATTGTACAGTGAAGATACTTAACTCAAAAATAAAATCATTTTGAACAGTTTTGTATAAGACATATAGTAGCACATTTGAGAAATGAATCACAGAACATGACTGTCTCAAAAACTCACACATTTGGTGAGCTTATATATAGTCACACATGAGAATTATAGGGCAATAGCAGCCTATGCAAAACTGGGAGTGGTATCTCAGAGATGATGTGATATTTTTAAACTAACTGGTTTATGCCAGACCTTGTTAAACAGCACCAGCATCTCACTGTAGGACTTTATGGTCCATTCTTGATTTTTAAAATTATTTTAATTATTTTTTTTATTTTTTGTGCTGACCTTGATTTATTCATTTATTTTTTATTTTCTATATTCTTTGTTTACATTCCAAATGATTTCCCTTTTCCCATCTCCCCCCACCCCCACACCATAAGTCCCATAAGACCTCTTCCCTCCACCCATTCCCCAATCAACCCCCTCCCACTTCTCTTTCTTGGTAATCCCCTACATTGCTGCATCAAGCCTTTCCAGGACCAGGGCCCTCTCCTTCCTTCTTCTTGGGAATGATTTGATATGTGAATTGTGTCTTGGGTATTTAGAGCTTCTGAGCTAATATCCACTTATCAGTGACTGCACTCCATTTGTGGTTTTTTTGTGTGTGAGTGGGTTACCTCACTTAGGAAGATATTTTCCAGTTCTAACCATTTGCCTAAGAATTTCATGAATTTGTTTTTAATTGCTGAGTAGTATTCCATTGTATGAAAGTACCACATTTTCTGTATACATTCCTCCATTGAGGGACCTCTGTTTTTTTTTCCAGATTCTGGCTATTATAAATAAGGCTGCTATGAACATAGTGGAGGTTGTGTCTTTATTGCATGCCAGGCTATATGCCCAGGAGGGGTATAATAGGGTCCTCCAGAAGTGTCATGCCCAGTTTTCTGAGGAACTGCCAGACTGATTTCCAGAGTGGTTATTCCATTCTTATTTCTTTATTTTATATTTTATTTTATTGGTTATTTTGTTTATTTACCTTTTAAATGTTATCCCCATTCCCAGTTAAATCCCAGCTCTGGGATAAAGCTAGAGAACTGCCATGTGTGTTTTTTGTATGATGGCTCTGATGACTAATTTTGGGTCTTTATGCTTTCAAGGCAGTTTACTGACAACATCATCTCCCCAAACTCTCTACTGCTATATTCTTTTAACATCCACTTCTGCATTTTTTTAAAAATGTACTTGAATGTTACATGTACTGTATTGTCCTGGAACCTGGTCCCCATGCAGGAGACTACCAGTGTGCTTTGCATCTAATTGAGTTTTAGATTCACTGCATAGCTTTTACTCTACTGAAAATGAGATGTGATTTCCTTCTAAAGCTAAAATCTCCCAGTCTTATCCAAATATTCTCTGTCTCTCCCTCTCCCTCCCTCTCTCCCTCTCCCTCTCCCCCACTCCCCCTCCCCCTCTCTCTCTCTCTCTGTGTTTGTGTGTGTGTTTGTGTGTGTGTGTGTGTGTGTGTGTGTGTGTGTGTGCTGGCAATGCTATGTGGATGGGAGAATGAATGTGAATATATGTATATGTGTGTGCAAACACAGAGGTCAGAGTTAAACATGGTTGCTATAATTTGAGGATTCAGGCCCTTATTTTTGAAAACATACTTTTCTACTGGGAAGCAAGTTTCACTATTAGATTTAGATGGATGCTGGATAAACCCAAGGATTTTTGTGTCCCCATAACTCCATGCTAAGGTTTTAAATGTGTATTTCATATATGGAATTTTATGTGGATTCAAGTCCTCACATTTGTAGCATAAGTATGTTACCCATGGGATTCTTTTGCTTACACCAAAATTATTTTCTATTTTAATATGTATTAAGCTGTCATAGTTGGGAATATTATGAAACTGTTCTCTGATGATGAGTTAGTTTTGTCAACCTTAGATAATCCAAAGAGAGTCTTTTTCAGTAATTGTTTGGAGTATTTTGGCTTATGTGCATGTTTGTTCAGGGATTTGCTTAATCTGGTAAATTACCATGAGACCCAATCTGAGTGTTGATAGTTCCATTTCATGAGCTAGGCCCTGAATTGACTGAGAAGGAGAAAGGTAGCTAAGCATTAGCAAATATACACTACTTTTTTCTCTGCTCCAGACTTTGAATGTGACTAGCTGTTTCAATTACCTGTAATTATGAGCCAGATAAATATAGTCTCCCTAAAAGTGATTCTTGTCAGGGCATTCATCATAGTCAGAAGAAAGCAGGAAAAGCAACTAATTCCAAGATTACTTAATTGTCAAATTATCACTAATGAAACATTTCATTTTTGTAGGACTTTGTGAAAGTTTTGAAAGGTTCTCATCATTATGCAGTCTTCTTTGCTATAGTGTTGAATTTTCTGTAGTAGATTCCTCTCACATTTGCATTGTGATAGTAGATTTATATGACCATGTCATTCTGGAGTTTTGCCTAACAACCAGGGAGTAACCTTCATTCTTACATAGGATATAGCCTCTCCGGTATGATTATATGCTTTGGAAATACTTCATATTCTTTCAGTGTTGAGAGAAGAAAGAAGGTGACTTATGTTGAAGAAAGCCAGTGGATGATGATAGTGATCTCTTGTATGTTCCCAGTGTCTTTGCCCAAGTCCAGCTTTGGAATTTATGGATATGAACAGTCGAAATCAGGATTAAACAAAAAATAATATACCAACCTAAAATGTCACTGTTTTTACTTGCCTGTCTTTGTGGTGATTTTTATAAGCATATTCTGTATAATATGTGATTTTGCTAAATCTTGCAAATTGTTTGCTGGGTATAAATTAACGAGGGATCATCTCTTCTCTCCCTCAGCATCTAAGAGCCTGCCTTTACTATTCTAGCTCATTCATCACCCATATCCCACAACTGTAGACATTCAACAGAGCTGTCATTATCCTCTTCATTACTGTAGGTATTTACTAAATTCCAGGCTATTTACTTAGGTCACTTACCATATTTTGCTGTTCCTATGAATATTGTTGTATGTGAAGACAGGCTTATTGAGCTATTAGGTAAAGATAACCCCTAGAAATGCATCAATTATATAGATTTCAAGTCAAATTTATAATGATGTCATAGTCATTTTAGAAAACATTTGTGATATATCTCTGCAGAATAAGGCAGCCAAAGCAAAGATTTAGTGCATGTTTATAAGGTATTTGTTTTGTGAGAAATAAAGGTTAAGAGGTGGAGCCAAGATCAGGCTGTTCTCTATTTACCAAAATGACTTTGTACAGTTTAATGGACAAGACCTGATAACCGAGTAACATTGAGAGAAATATCAGGCTCTTCTGTTAGTTCTTCCCTTTCTGCCTCCACCTGCCCTTACTGCTGTTGCGGTAACTTTCCATGTCTGCCACAGTGAAGACACTATATTCTGACACTTCCTAGAGAACCAGACACACTCAGGGAATTTGGTAAGAACCTCCTCCCACATCTGGAGGCCCAGAACTTGTGGTAGGTGTCCAGCAGTACTCACTACTCAGCAACTATCAAAAGCCCCGCCTGTCCAAATACCACTCTCCTTCTGCTACTTCTCCCCATTCCTCCAGCACTTGGCCTTACTGCAGTGGCAGAATCTTGCTAGATCTGCCACAATGAAGACACTATCTCTTCACTCTTCCTAGAGAAACAGCCACACTCAGGGCATTTGGAGTGCTGAGAGGCCTAGTAGCACAGGAGAGCTGGTCTCCTGTGAGTGACTACATACGTGTGTGCTCAGAGAGAATGGGAATCGCAGGAGTACAGATACACAGGCTTTCAGGACAGATAAGCCACAGCCAGACACAGCAAGTCCAGCTAACACCAGAGAAAACTAAATGGCAAAAGGAAAACACAAGATCATTAACAACAGAAACCAAGGCAACATAGCACCATCAGAACCCAGTTCTCCCACAACAGCAAATCCTGAATACATCAACAGTCCTGAAAAGAAAGAGCTGGATTTAAAATCACATCTCATGATGCTGATAGTGGACTTCAAGAAGGATATAAATAACTTCATTAAATAAATGCAGGAAAAGGTGGGTCAACAGATAGAAGCTCTTAAAGACACAAAAATCCCTTAAAGAATGTCAGGAAAACACAAAGAAAGAAGTAGAGGAACTGAACAAAACTATCAAGAATCTAAAAATGGAAGTAGAAACAATAAAGAAATCACAAAGGGAGACAACTTTGGGGATAGAAGTACTAGGAAAGAATTCAGGAGACATAAATGCACCAAGTATCAACAACAGAATACAAGAAATGGAAGAAAGAATCTCAGGCGCTGAAGATACCATAGAAACCACTGACTTAACAGTCAAAGAAAATAAAAAATGCAGAAAGCTTGTGATGCAAAACATCAATAAAATTCAGGACACAATGAGAAGAACAAACCTAAGGATTAAGGAAGAGTGCCAGGATTTACAACTTAAAGGGCCAGTAAATACAACAAAATTATAGAAGAAATTTTGCCTAACCTAAAGAAAGAGATGTCTATGAACATACAAGAAGCCTACAGAAATCCAAACAGACTGGAACAGAACAGAAATTCCTCCCATTACATAATTATCAAAACACAAAATGCACTAAACAAAGAAAGAATATTAAAAGCACTTAGGGCAAAAAGTCAAGTAACATATAAAGGCAGACAAACCAGAATTATACCAGACTTCTCACCACAAACTATGAAGGCTAGAAGATCTTGGGTCAATGTCATACAGACCCTAAAAGAACCTAAACATAAACCCAGTCTAATATACCCAGCAAAACTCTCAGTTACCATGGACAGAGAGACCAATACATTCCATGACAAAACCAAAATTTAAAAATGTCTTTCCATAAACCCAGCTCTATGAAGGATAACAGTAGAAAATACCAACAAAAGGTTGGAAATCTTCTTTCAACAGACCCAAAAGAAGACAGCCACAAAAACAGAATTCCACCTTTAAAAACAAAAATAACAGGAAGCAACAATCACTTTCCTTGCTATCTCTTAACATCAGTGGCCTCAATTCCCCAATAAAAAAATAGACTAACAGACTGAATATGCAACAGAACCCAACCTTTTGCTGAATACATAAAACACACCTCAGTGACAAAGACAGTCAATACCTCAGAGAGAAATGTCGAAAAAATATTTCCAAGCAAATGGTCCATAAAAAACAAGGTGGAATGGCCATTCTTATATCAGACAAAAAAATTGATTTTCAACTAAAAGATGTCATAAAAGATAAGAAGGAACTCTTCATAGTTGTCAAAGGAAAAATCTACCAAGATGAACTCTCAATTCTGAATGTCAATGCTATAAATGCAAGGGCACCCAAATTCATAAAAGAAACTTTATTAAAGCTCAAAATACACATTGCACCCCACACAATAATAGTGGGAGTCTTCAACACCCCAATCTCAACAATGGATACATCATAAAAATAGAAACTAAACAGAGACAAGGGGAAACTAACTGAAGTTATGGAGCAAATGGATCGAACAGATATTTATAGAACATTCCACCCTGAAGCAAAAGAATATAACTTCTTCCCTGCACCTCATGGTACCTTCTTCAAAACTGACTATATAATTGGTGACAAAACATGCCTCAACAGATACAGGAATATTGAAATAATTCCAGGCACCCTATCAGATCACCACAGTCTAAAGCTGGTCTTAAGTTCAAACAAAAAAAAAAAAAAAAGAAAAAGGAAAACACACATGAACAATGTTCTACTCAGTGATTGCTTGGTCAAGGAAGAAATAAAGAAAGAAATTAAAATCTTTTTAGAATTTAATGAAAATGAGGACCTATCATACCAAAACTCATGGGATACAATGAAAGCAGAACTAAGAGGAAAACTCATAGCTCTAAGTGCCTCCAAAAAGGAAATGGAGAAAGCTTACACTAGCAGCATGACAACACACCTGAAAGCTCTAGAATAAAAAAAGGCAAATATACCCAACAGGAGTAGAAGGCAGAAAATAATCAAACTCAGGGATGAAATCAGAATAGAAACAAGAAAGAACTATACAAAGAAAAAACAAAACCAGGAGCTGGTTCTTTGAGAAAATCAACAAGATAGATAAATCCTTAGCTAGACTAACCAGAAGGCACTACCCAAATTAATAAAATAAAAAAAAAAGAAAAGGATACATAATACCAGAAACTATGGAAATTAAAAAAAAAATGGGAGCTGATCCTATTACAAGAGCTTACACTCAACAAAATTGGAAAATCTGGACGAAATGGACAATTTTCTAGATATATGCCAGGTGCCAAATTAAAACAAGATCAGATAAACCATCTAAATAGAACCCTAAGTCCTGAGGAAATAGAAACAGTTGTTAATAGCCCCCCACCAAAAAAAGCCCAGTTCCACATGGGTTTAGTGGGGAATTCTATCGGATCTTCAAAGAAGAGTTAATATTGATACTCTTCAAACTATTCCAATAAAATAGAAACTCAAGGAACATTAACCAATTCATTCTATGAAGCCACAATAGTGCAAATACCTAAACCAAAGACCAAACAAGGAAACACAAATTCAAGCCAATTTCTCTTATTTAAATTGATGCAAAAATATTCACCAATATTCTCCCAACCAAATCCAAGAATGCATCAAAATGATAATTCACCAAGTTCAAGTAGGCTTCATGCCAACGATGCAGGGATAATTAAATATACAGAAGTCTATCAATGTAATCCACTACATAAACAAACTCAAAGAAAAAGCCCACATGGTCACTTCATTAGAGGCTGAAAATGATTTGACAAAATCTAGCATTCCTTCATGATAAAAGTCTTGGAGAGATCAGGAATTTAAGGCCCATACTTAAACATAGTGAAAGCAATATACTGCAAACCAGTAGCCAACATCAAACTAAATGAAGAAAAACTTGAAGCAATCCCTGTGAAATTGGGGACCAGACAAGGCTGCCCACTGTCTCCCTATCCTCTTCAATATAGTACTTGAAGTCCTAACCAGAGCAATTAGACAATAAAATGATGTCAAAGGAATACAAATTGGAAAGGACGAAGTAAAAAAATATCTGTATTTGTAGATGATATGTTCATATACTTATGCAACCTCAAAAATTCCACTAGATAACTCCTAAAGCTAATAAACAACTTCAGCAAAGTGGATGGATATAAAATTAACTCAAACAAATGAGTAGCCTTCCTCTTCTCAAAGGATAAATAGTCTGAGATAGAAATTAGGGAAATGACACACTTCACAATTGTCACAAAAAATATAGCATACCTTGCTGTGACTCAAACCAAGCAAGTGAAAGATCTGTATGACAAAATGTCAAGAATCTGAATAAAGAAATTGTAGAAGACCTCAAAAGATGGAAAATTCTCTCAAGTTCATGGATTGGAAGGGCTAATATACTAAAAATGGCCATCTTGCCAAAAGCAAACTACAGATTCAATGCAATCTCAATCAAAACTCCACTTTAATTAGTCATAGAACTAGGAAGAGCAATCTGGAATTTAATTTGAAATAAAAAAACAAAACCAATCAAACAAACAAACAACAAACAAGAACAACAACAAAAACAAAACCAAAAACAGGATAGCAAAACTATTCTCCACAAAAAAAAATCTCATGGGGAATCACCATCCCTGACCTCAAACTCTACTACAGAGCAATAGTGATACAAATTTGTATTATATTGATAAGGAGACAGGCAGGAAGATCAATGGAATAGAATTGAAAATGCAGAAATGAACCCATACACCTAAGGTTATTTGATATTTGACAAAGGAGCTAAAAACATCTAGAGGAAAACCGACAGCAATTTTAACAAATGGTACTGGACCAACTGGAGGGCAGCATGCAGAAAAATGCAAATTGACCCATTCTTATCTCCTTGTACAAAGCTCAAGTCCAAGTGGATCAAGGACCTCCATATAAAACCAGATACACTAAAGCTTATAGTGGAGAAAGTGGGGAAGAACCTTGAACACATGGGCATAGGGAATATTTTTCTGAATAGAACAACAATGGCTTATGCTCTAAGAACAAGAATTGACAAATGGGACCTCAAAAACTGCCAATCTTCTGTAAGGCAATGGACACTTTTTTATTAGATATATTCTTCATTTACATTTCAAATGAGTTCCCCCTTCCCCCAAAGTCCCATAAGTCCTCTCCCCTCCCCCTGTTCCCCAATCAACCACCTCCTGTTTCCCTGTTCTGGTATTCCCCTACACTGCTGAATCGAGCCTTTCCAGGACCAGTTGTCTCTCCTTCCTCCTATTTGGGCATCATTTGATATGTGAATTGTGTCTTTGGTATTCTGAGCATCTGGGCTAATATCTACTTATCAGTGAGTGCATATCATTTGAGTTATTTTGTGATTGGGTTACCTCATGAATAGATCAAAATGGCAACCAACACTTTGGGAAAAAATCTTTAGCAATCCTACATTTGATAGAGGCTTAATATCCAATGTATACAAAGAACTCAAAAAGTTGGACTCCAGAAAGTCAAATAAACCTAATAAAAAAAATGGGGTACAGATATAAACAGGGAATTCTCAACTGAAGAAACTTGAATGGCTTAGAAGCACCTAAAGAAATGTTCAGCATCCTTAGTTTTCAGGGAAATGTAAATAAAAATAACCCTGAGATTCTATCTCACACTAGTCAGAATAGCTAAGATGAAAAACTCAGGAGAAAGCGGATGCTCGAGTGGATGTGAAGAACGAAGAACACTTTTCCATTACTGGAGGAATTACAAGCTGGTAAAACCACTCTGGAAATCAGTTTGGCAGTTCCTCAGAAAATTAGACATAATACTACCTGAGGACCCAGCTATACCACTCCTGGGCATATATCCAGAACATGCTCCAACATGTAATAAGGACATATGCTCTACTATGTTTATAGCAGCATTATTTATAATAGCCAAAAGCTGGATAGAACCCAGATGTCCCTTGACAGAGGAATGGTTACAGAAAATGTGGTATATTTAACATGATGGAATACAACTTAGCTATTAAAACAATGAATTCATGAAATTCTTAGGCAAATGCATGAAACTAGAAAGTGTCATCCTGTGTGAGGTATCCCAATTACAAAAATCACACTTGGTATGCACTCACAGATAAGTGGATATTAGCCCAAAAGCTCAAAATAAACAAATTAAAATTTACAGACCACAGGAAGCTCAAGAAGAGGAAAGACCAGTCAGGGGCTTTTCTCAGCAATTTTTCAGGAGCCTCATATTTCATATCAGAGGATGTGATATGTTCTTATGTTGTGTAAGTTAGTGTTTAAGCAAATGTATACACATATAAAGCTGTGCATCTGCAGGCCAGAGATGAGATGCTATACTTGAGTACAGTTGTACTTGATATTACTTTGCCATAGCATAAATTTGTTGGCCAATAGATAATGACCTACCTGTCTTCTTTACAAGTGGTCCAAGTTCTATGAAGTTTATAGCAGAAAGTAACAGGTTCAAAAGTACATTAGATTATGGGGGCTATCAAAGCAAACTTCCCATAAGTAGATAATTTTAAAACCAAGAATATTTCATAATTTTGGAGATCAGAACAAATTAAACTGGGGGCAGTGCTATATGTTCTCTGAAAGACCCAGGGGTGTATTTTCTTTTTAGTTTCTTCCCAGCTTTGTCTGCTTCCTATCATTGGTAAAATGTTTCTTGACTTGTAAATGCAGTATACCTGTCCTTGACTTTTATTATCTATGACTCACTTCATGGATATTTTTCCTATCCTCTAGGTAAGTGTCAATACAGTATCATGTATAGAGGTCAGAGATCAACCTTGGCCATGATTCTTAAGTGTTGATTACCTTGACATGGTTGAGACAAAGCCTCTTCTTTTGTCAGGAATTCACTCTGTATGCTAACCTGGGTGGCCATTGAGCTGTAGGGATCCACCTGTCTCTGCATTCCCATCACTGGGATAACAAATGCACAGTACCAAGCAAAGCATCATATACTTCTGTTCTGAGGATGGAACTCAGATCTTCAAGTGCTAATCTACACAGCTCTTCCAGCCTAACCTCTACTCTTGATAAAACCTCTAATCACCTGATATACGGGCTCTTCTAATCCCAGCAAAAATTCATAATGCATTCACATGAAGATTAGATAAACCAATAAACAATATGTTTCCAAACAGATCATATTTTGAGATTCTCAATACCCATGAGTTCATTGGGGAAGATTTCAGTTCATCACAATAACATTATTTATATGCAAAAAGCATAATTTCACCTTATGATATCCACTTCTATTTTTACTGGGTGGAAAAATGTAATTCTGTTAGATTTTCACCTTTTTTTCCATGTGTGTGTATGTGTGTGTGTGTTTGTGTGTGTTTGTGTGTTAGTGCATGTATGTGTGTGGTAGGGTATATGTGTGAAAGTATGTGTGTGTATATGTGTACTTAAATGTCTATGGTATGTGTGTATATGTACTGTGTTTATATGTGTATCTGTGCATGTATCCATGCATGAATTCATGTTTATGTGCATACAATGAGTGTGAAAGTCAGAACACATCCTTTAGTACTGATCTTCACTTTCTATGCTGTTTCTAAAAGGGTTTCCCTGTTGTCAGCACTTGCATATGCCACGATAACTGTCCCACTAACTTCTGAGAATACCTGTTTATCTGCCAACAACAACAGGAGGCCAAGCTTATAGATATTTACTTAGGTTCTGGTTTTGAAATTAAGGTTTTCAAACTTTTGTGTCTAGTACCTTACCTACACTGTTGGATGTCCACAGCCCACTGCCCTCATACTCTTACAGCTAGTAAATTCTTATCTTACATGATAGTATTGTCTTTAAATATATACATATTGAGATAAGTAAGGACCTGGTTTTCTTATATTTATAAACCCCCTGTAGTACAGTATGCAAAATTAGGGATTTCATCATTATAGCATTATATCTAACTCTGATCAAACAAATTCCTAAAGACCAGAAACATACATCACCATGGACAGTACATATCAAAGTTATAATTATGAGTAGGACTTTAATTTAGCTAAAAGTTTACATTTTGAACATTGAGCAATAATCTCTTAAGTTCTCATAAAAATAAGGACAAACCCACCTCAACTAATATCATCAAAATTTCTCTAGTCATGTCCATTCAAAGAAAACTGCTTTCTTTATGTTGCTTTCTCTGTTCACTGTTCTTTGATAATATCTATAAGGATGTTTAATCACATAACCTATTATGAAGACTTTGCATGTCAATGTGTTTGTATACACACATGCATGTATTTGTGTGTGTGTGTGTGTGTGTGTGTGTGTGTGTGAATGTTTGTGTGCACATGTGGGGTCCAATGTTAAAGAGGAGAACCTTCCTCAGAAGTCGTCTACATTAGTTTTTGGTACAGAATGCCACTCTGCACCTAGAGCTCACTGTTTTGCCTATACTGAGCAAACACTAGGGATTCTTCTGTATCTGCCTCCCCAGTGCATGTATTTTAGGCACAGGCCAGGGCCTGGTTTGTTTGTTTTTTTTTTTTTTTATTAATTTGGATGTTGGAAATTTATGTTCTGTTCCTCATTTTGTGTGATAAATTATTTGCTGACTGAGTTATCTGGCCATCCCCTTAGGTGATTTTTTTTTATGATAAGTGACCCTCTGTTCATAGTTATGTCAGAAGAATTGGTACCTGAATGGTTATGTATTTAGAAAAATCTTCAATCAGTACTGATATTCAGACAAATTACTGAGTTCCTTAATGCACGTCCTTGTTTTCACCAAACTGATGCCATTTCTGTTGGCTTCTAGGCAGTTAATAGGAGTTATATGTATTTCTCACTAGCAAATCATATGATTTAGCAAAATATTGAATTGCTGCTTATTGAAAAATCATATATCATTCATTTTTCAAAGCCAGTATTCATTACATAACTTCTGTGTGTTTGAATTGTATGCATTTGTTTGTCTAAGATACAGCCTGAAAGGCTTCAATTGATTAAATGATTTTAAAAATATATATGCCAATAAGGGACATATATGGTCAACAACAGAATACAGATTCCTTATTTCAAATCCCAAATGATTGTTCTTTCTACTTGTCTGAGCAGATAGTTTCTGGTCTCAAATAATAGTGGTTATTTTACATTTGGAGAGTTCATACTTCTGAGATGTTTTTGTGTGCCAATATTCTTGTAATCTCCCATGTCCAAAATCTGTTATTTCCTTGAGTGCTCCTTCTTTTGTGGGGACTCTGATATCTTGGCTGTGCACCTGGTTTTCTATAAGCAATAGTAACATTACATTTCCTTATAGAAATATCTACTAGATAATGTCTCTGTTTTCTGAGAGGAGTAGCTCAGTGATAATGCTACATGCCTAGCATGCCCTAAACTCTGAGCTAATTCCAGCACAGTACAAGCATGGCATTCTGGAACATGTTTAAAATACCAACATTCTGGAGGGAACAATCAGAATTTCAATTTTATTCTAAACCATATTTAGCAATTTAGAGACCAACTTGCGAAATAGGAACCAATTTTACTTTTTTTCATTTAGAATTTATCTAAGCAGTGAAACAAATTGCAAAATAAACTCATGCCACTGGAAAACTGTTAAAAGTGAGCATTTTGGCCTTTTGAACAGCTTACTCAATCCACTCAAAAATATTATTAATGAATCAAGGAGAGAAGATCATGTGTGATTCTTCAGGTTCTATGCCTCCAAGAGAGAAGCTAAACATAACAACATAGCTTCAGCCAAATACTAGTAACCAGTACTGTTTTCTGAAAAGTACACTGGGATATTTTCTAGGAAGACTTAAACTAAATGGCCAGCAGCTTGCAATCTGTTTTTCAACTCATGCCACACCAAGTGGTTTGTTTTGCTTCTAGAACCACTTGCATCTGCTAGCAGATTACTTAATAACTTGTATACATCCTGCATAATAGCAGATGATTTCTCCATCCTGAAGCAATCTGATCGGGTTAGTATTCAACAATCCAGGGGCCCTGGGGCCTCTATTCCTTCTCAAACCACCATAGAGCTCTTGAATCTGCAAATGCTACTATCTTCTGAAAATATACCCAGGGTTGTGAACAGTATTAGTCTGTCTGTGCTTGTATTCAGGTACTTGGGTCCATGGTTGTATGATTGACTGTTCATGCCTTGTTTTTTGAAGCAGAACTCTCACTAGCCTGGTGTGGGACTGTGGTGTGTGTAGCTTGGTTGTGCAAGGCCACTCTGGAGACTTGACTCCATAATCCTGTGGCCATCAGTCACTTGTGGTCATGCCCCACATACTAGTGTTCTGGTTGGAATCCACCTCTGCTGTCACCTGGCTACAGCCTGGCTTTTCCCACCCCTCATTTACATGTCTATTGCCAGGTAACCCAGCTGATTATAAATGGAGGCTTCCGGCTGCTCCTTGGTCTCTCTCCTCCAGCTCCCTTATTTTCTTTCTAGTCTCTATCTCTCTTCTTCTTCTCTCTTCCACATGGTTATGGTCATCCCTCATCTCTCTATCTTCTCTTTTTCCTTTTCTCATTCTACTCTTTTAATAATAAAGCATAAAACTATTAACTGTCTCTTTTATTAAACCTGCCATGTAAAAGCACGGAGCAAGCTCCAGCCTTTCCTGCCACCAACGGAAAGGATCTAAGCTGCATCTCAGCCAGCCAAGCACCTCATAACAGGTATCTGGTGTGGTACAGCCCGCCCTCTCTGGCAAATTATCCCCGCTAGCTGGGCAGCCTATTGTTCCACAGATACCTGACGCCAGCACTCCTTATCATGACATGTTCCTGCCGGTATTTCCCTTATCCCCCTTAGTGAGCTCTGCCTGCCAGAATCTTCTCATATGCCGGACCTGGGGTTCACAAAAGAGACTGGGCCCCAGGAATCCACAGATCTTTCTTTCTATTCCTATGTTTACCATTAAGCACTACCACACATGGTCTTTTTAATGTTGTTTCTGTGCATAGAGTAGAGATACTTATGTTTCCAAGTCAGGACTTAACTGACTTCAATATCACTCCATTCAAGCAGTGTGACTTTCAAGGCACTCTGAGCATTTTACATTTAAGGGAAGAAAGGTGACTTTAAGGATTTAAACAATACTATATAAGTACTTCTGATGACCTACATTTTTTCTATAGGTACCCCAACATAAAAGATAATCTTAGGTGTTTGCATAAAGGGCCCGTAAGTCCACATGTAGAATCTTGGGGCTGGCCTTCAGGGTATTCCATGAGAGTGATGACAAAGACAGAAAACAAAAATACCACATGCTGGCAGAGGTTGTCTGACCAGCACCAGCTGCAGCTACTATCCTGGACTCCTGGCTTTCTAAGGCTTGGAGACCACCAAGCTCCTGCTATAGCAGCCAAGAGAATCGTGTCCTAGGGGCCATCACGGGGAACACTGGCCTGTTGATTGCTCTCAAGTCATGCAGAATAGAGGGACATTGCTTCCCGGTAACTTCAGCTGACCTCCTAGGCTTGACTTAAGGGGTCAGAGCTCCCTTGACAGGACCACACCTATCACTAGCAGGTAGCCCCATTTAGCTATCATGGTATCTGAGAGGTCCATCTCCTTCCATTTGGACTCTTGGGCCATTTAGTCCTGACAGAGTTTTGGGGATCCACATCACCTTCAAGTTTTCCTATCTTTGGGGTAGGAGGACAAACTTATCTTTCTCACCAGACCCTCTCTCTCTCTCTCTCTCTCTCTCTCTCTCTCTCTCTCTCTCCCTCTCCCTCTCCCTCTCCCTCTCCCTCTCCCTCTCCCTCTCCCTCTCCCCCTCCCTCCCTCCCTCCCTCCCTCCCTCCCTCCCTCCCTCCCTCTCTCTCTCTCTCTCTCTCTCTCTCTCTCTCTCTCTCTCTCTCTCTCTCTCTCCAGAGCCTCAGGGGACTTAAAGCCTATCATTTCTGACTTCTTTGGAAAAAACTTCTTTGCCCCACTTCTTCCTCTTTTAACATCCCTATATTAGCAGTTAAGAAACCTAATGGAACCTATCAGCTGGTTCAAGATCTCAGAAGCATTAATTCTGCAGTGATCCCACTCCATCATGATGTAGCTAACACTTATACACTTCTTTCAACTATCCCCTCAGGGACTTCTCATTTCTCAGTCCTAGATCTTAAGGACACATTTTTCTCTATCCTTCTTGTTGTCCAGTCACAGAACATATTTGCGTTTACCTGGATAGATCCTGACACTCACTTTTCTACCCAGATTACTTGGACTGTTCTACCTCAGGGATTCTGAGACAGCCCACACCTATTTGGCCAGACCCTGGCTTCTGACTTACTTTCTTTATCTCTGCCTAAATCTGAGATTGTACTTTTTGTAGATGATGTCCTTCTCTGTAGCTCCTCTCTAGAGAATAGCTTAGCTGACACCTCTGTTCTTCTAAATTTCCTTTCTAGTTGAGGCTACAGGGTCTCACATTCTAACTGTCTACTCCTCAAGTCACCTATTCAGGACTAACATTTACCTCAACCCATAAGGTATTACCTTAGGTAGAAAGAATATGATTCAGTCTCTAACTGTTCATTCTACAAAGGAAGAGATTTTATCATTCCTGGGAAACGCTAGCTTTTAAGTTCCTTGGTTCCTTCCTTTGCCCTCCTTTCTCACCCCTTATATGAAGCAACATTAGGCCCCACCCATGATGCTCTTCTCCAACCTGTTACCAAGCCCTTTCAGAGGCTCCAACAGGCTCTCCTTATGGCCCCAGCCTTACATCTCCCTGACCTGACTTGTCCTTTTTCTATCTATGTAACTGAAAAGGAGGGATTTGCCCTTGGGGACTTAGGTCACCAACTACGACCTTATTTTGCACCTGTATCATACTTGTCAAAAAAAGTAGACCTAATCATCCAGGAATGGGCATCATGTATTTGTACCTTAGCAGTGATGGAACTCCTTATTCAAGAGTCAAAAAAGTAAATTGGGGTTGCCTTTAACTGGCCTCTCTTCTCATAACCTGTCACAGCTCATAACTTGTAAAAGCTTACAGATTATACCTCCCTCCAGAGTTCTTTCTCTTTAGATAGCACTAAGAAAAGATTCTACACTCATCTTACAATCATTCCTGCCTCTTAATTTTTTCAATCTTCTCAGACCTAATACTAACCACTCCCTATCTCACACCTGCACTGAAATTTTAGAGGAACTATTACTTCATCTTTTACATATACAGGAGAGCACATTACCTCAAGCCATTTATACTTGGTATACAGATTGAAGCTACTTTCTATATGAAGGGGCCAGAAAATCTGGCTATGTCATAGTGTCAGACACTGAGGTGGTGGAGACACAGGCCCTTCCTACTCACACCATTAATCAACTGGCTGAACTAATAGCCCTTACCTATGCCTTTCAACCGACACAGAGACATCCCTCACCATCTACACAGATTCCAAATATGCTTTCCATATCCTCCTTTCCCATTCTGCTATCTGTAAGGAGCACAGGATACTTACAACAAAAGAAGGCTCAGTAACTAATGCAAACCTCAATATGGTCATGCTAAAGGCCTCTCACCTTCCCACAGCTATTGGAATTGTCCACTGCAGATCCCACCAGACCGATGACTCTACTCTCTCCAAGGGAAACAACTGAGTAGATGAGGCAGCTAGAGCTGTGGTGCTTAGGGGCCTGGACTCACCTCACCCCCCTCAGGACATGCTTATACTACAACCCACATCCCCACCTTCCCCCCCCCAACACTTGCCAAACTCTGTCCTGCCTTTACCAACTCTTTCATCCTAACATCTGAGTGTTAGTTTCCTTTTTCAAGACTCACCTACGGCCTACTCCTGAGGAGTCAGTTTCTTAAAATCTATCACTGTTTCTGGCAAAACCTGTCAGATGTCAGACTCCAACTTGAGGTATTGTAGCACCCCTTTTCCTACTCATCAGGCTAGAGGTTCCCTTCCTCCAACTGACTGGTAACTTGACTTTAACCACATGCCCACTGTCAGATGAGCCAAGTACACATCTTGAGCTACAAGATCTTCCCAAGTGACCTCTTCTCATCTTAGCCTTTGAACTCATGTATGGACATCAGGTCCTAACTCCTGGTCTTTCATCTAAATGCTCTCCCCTCCAAGTCTACCTATTCACCCCATTACTTTGTCACCTCTATTCTCTCCTATGGATCTTAGCTGACCACTACTGCACCCACACACTGTCTCCTGCCCCTGCCTATCAACATTGGAAACTAAGTCCTTCTATCTCTTCCAGATCATCAGCCCTCACCCCTCTTTCCCAAATGGCAGGTAACACTTTTAAGGTAATTCTCATAACCCCTACAGCTGTTAAACTCAAGGGACTCATTTGGTCCACCTGTCTCACCTCAAACCTTTCATCTCTCCACCTAAAAATGACTCTTCCTCATGCATGTTGTCCCTAACAGGGCCATGCTCAGTTAAGCTTTGGATGATGTCAAGATCCTGCAATTTGTCCCCAGTCCCAGAAAATGAGGCTCGACTCTGGCAGCCAAGCTCAACCTTGCTGGATTAGACATGGGTTTCTTCTCTTCTCCTGCTGTTCTTTTCCACCTAGGACAACCCTTACATCTGAAGATTTTAGGTCCAAGAAACCCCATAAAATACAAGCATTCTTTTCAAATAGGGTTAGGAACTTGCTCCATAGCTGGATGCCAGAAACTGATCCAAAATTCTATCATCCCTGTATCTGTCTTTCCATCTGAATATTATGATCTCTATACTTTGCTTTCTCTTTGAGCAGACAAAAGGTTATTGTAGAGAATGGCCAGATGAATATTGGGGCTATCCATATTGAACTTGTAAGATGCATATGCTAGTATCATTGGCCAATCATTTCTTCTATCAATACCACAAGGCACTCTTCTATATACAAGGAATATGAGATTATCTAGACTGCAACAGAACCATAACCCTTGATATATCATACCTGCAACAATGTCCTGCAGTCCAGAACACATCACTTTTGTGTGGTGCTCAGGTATATCATTGCCTACCTGGCAGCTGGTCAGGAGTCTTCACATTGGTACTCCTTTTCCCTGAACTGGGAGTAATCTGGGGAAACAAGCCCCTACCAATCCCAGTTGTAAGTATAATAGCTGCTCAACAAAAGAGAGCAGTTCAGGTCATGCCACCCTTAGTCACCACAGAAATAGCCATAGGTGTCGGTACTGGAAATTCAGGGATAACTTCCATGACCCAATATAACACATCCACTTCCCAGTTTGAAAGCAATCTTCAAAATTCAGTGAAACTGTGCTTACTATCCAGAAAGAGATTGATTCTTTGGCAGCTGTGGTACTTCAGAACTGATGAAAGCCAAATGTCCTGAAAGCTAAAGAAGGTAGTCTTTGCCTGTTCCTCTAAGAAGAATGATGTTTCTGCATCAACCAGTCTGGGATAGTGAGAAATAATATCTAGGAGCTACAGTCAGACCTAAAGAGTTTCAGGTAAGTTGAGACCTCCAGTTCTGGGATTTTCAAAAACCCTATATGGAAGTGGATACTCTCTTCTGTAATGCCTTTTTTAGTCATCCTACTGGTGTTATTATTTTCCCCCTCCCTCATTAATCTTGTTTTTACATTCCTTCAACAACAAATACAAAAAAAAATGTTAACCAAACTATTAATCAGTTCCTGTTACAGGATTTCCAGCCACTGTCCACAGAGGAACCTGATGTGAACATGTACCAAGTGGAACATGATGTTGAAAGTCAGCTACACTACCAAATTGATGACATCCCTAGACAACAGGAAGCAGCTTAATAGACAGGCTGCCCTCATTCCCTTTTTACCATCAGCTTTCCCCTGTCCCTTTTTTTTTCTCTTTATCATAATAAGAAGGTAGGTACGGTGGTATCAGTACCTCAAAATCTATAACATCACAGGCAACAGTATGACCCATACACCTGTTGCCAAGGCAACAGCCACCATATTTCCAAAATCGACTTGGCTCACCCCCCACCTTTCCCTGTAGTTATGTCACCATCCATATATAAAGGAAGGCCCCTATAATCTTTCTCTCTTTCTTTCTTCCACTCTTCTCTTTCCACTGTGACCTTGCCCTTTTCTCTCTCAATAAACCTCACATGGAATTCTTTGGTCTGGTGTGGTCTTACTGGAGCTGCATTATGGTCACAACACTGTTGATTTACGCACTTCCTCCTTGTAGTGGGTAATGTATGTAGAACATCCTAATGATTCTGATGTAGATTTTATATATGGTTGGTAGCTGGAGGCTCTATAACACAGTTATGAATTTCTTCTCAGGATGACAAAATTACCAATTTGCAATAGTCAAACTTAGATTTGCCTGGATCCAGAGCTCATGTCCAAAATCTGAACATAAAAGAAAGCTCAGCTAATTTAAAACTATGCAAATGAGAGTAAAACCCTGCTCTAGTTTTGGGGAGCAATTCTCCTCCCCATCTTATCTAAGCCCTTACAACAGACAGAGGTTGCAGACACACTTCATCTACTGTTGAATAAACAAAGACAGCTCAAGTGGGAGAAAATGAGTTCAGAGTCAACCCATCATCCTTATCAGTACCCATTCTGCCAAACATCCTGACAAGTAGTGCCTAGTTATTATTAAAACATGCTCAATTATTTTCTGTTTCCCTTGTCTTATGTAAATCTGGAACTCATACAAGCCACTGAAGAAGAAAACTATGAACAAGTCCTTTACCTTAGGTTCAGACAAGAAAGGGTTATTGCATTCTCCAAAAACTAGGAATAATGCATTTTATTCTGAGGCAATGCAACTTGAAATCTGGATTTTGTTTTTAATTTTTATTTTCTATATTCTATGTTTACATTCCAAAGGCTTTCCCCTTTCCCAGTTCCCCCCCACCATACGTCCCATAATTCCTCTCCCACCCAACTATTCCCCAATCATTCCCCCTCCCCCCACGGTTTCTCTACAAAACTGGATCCAATCTTTACAGGCCCAGGGTTCTCTCCTTTCTTCTTCTTGGGAATCATTTGAATTGATAATTGTGCCTTGAGTATTTAGGGCTTCTGGGATCATTAATATCCACTTATCAGTGATTGCTTTTCTTGTGTATTCTTTTGTGATTATGTTAACTCACACAGGATGATATTTTCCATGTCTAACCATTTACCTACAAATTGCATGAATTCATTATTTTTAGTTGCTGAGTAGTATTCCATTGTATAAATATACCATATTTTCTGTATCCATTCCTCCTTTGAGGGATATTTGGGCTCCTTCCAATTTCTGGCTATTATAAACAAGGCTGCTATAAACATAGTAGAGCATGTGTCTTTATTGTATGCAGGGGAATCCTCTGGGTATATGCCCAGGAGTGGTATGCCAGGGTCCTCTGGAAGTGACATGCCCAATTTTCTCAGGAACCGCCAAACTGATTTCCAGAGTGGTTTTACCATTTTGCAATCCCACCAACAGTGGAGAAGTGTTCCTCTTTCTCCACATTCTTGCCAGCACTTGTTGTCTCTTGAGTTTTTAATCTTAGCCATTCTGACTGGTGTGAGGTGGAATCTCAGGGTTGTTTTGATTTGCATTTCCCTGATGACTAATGATGTTGAACATCTCTTAAGGTGTTTCTCGGCCATCTGAATTTCTTCTGGTGAAAATTCTTTGTTTAGCTCTGTACCCCCATTTTTTGATAGGGTTATTTGGTTCTTTGCAGTCTCTCAATTCTTCATAGATCTAGAAAGAGCAATTCTCAAATTCATCTGGAGCAACAAAAAACTCAGGATAGCTAAAACTATTCTCAACAATAAAAGGACTTCTGGGGGAATCAGTATCCCTGACCTTAAACAGTACTACAGAGCAATTGTGTTAAAAACTGCATGGTATTGGTACAGCAACAGGCAAGTGGATCAATGGAATAGGATTGAAGACCCGGAAATTAACCTACAGACTTATGGTCACATGATTTTGATAAAGGAGCCACAACCATCCATGGATTAAAGATAGTCTTTTCAACAAATGGTGCTGGTTCAACTGGAGGTCAACATGCAGAAGAATGCAAATTGACCCACTCTTATCTCTTTGCACTAAGATCAACTCCAAGTGGATCAAGGACCTCAACATAAAACCAGACACACTGAATCTATTAGAAAAGAAACTTGGGAAGACCCTGGAGGACATGGCACAGGGGGAAAGTTCCTGAACAGAACACCAATAGCTTACGCACTAAGATCAAGAATTGACAAATGGGACCTCATAAAATTACAAAGTTTCTGCAAGGCAAAGGACACTGTCAGAAGGACAAAACGACAACCAACAAAGTGGGAAAAGATCTTCACCAACCCCACATCCGACAGAGGGCTAATATCCAATATATGCAAAGGACTCAGGAAATCTGGATTTTTGAGTAGCTATGCTTGGGTTATACATGGACCTGTGTAGTGGGAAGGCCAAGGTGAGGAAATTATGTTCTTTGATGAGCCTTGCTTATTATCCTGTACCTGTGCTTGTGACTGACACCAGGTACTTACCACCATATTTTTTTTCTGACTTTTTGAAACATACTAGGATTTGGACACCTAGTCTTATACATCCTAGATAAGTTCTGTACAAATACAACTGAACAACAGCTCCACTCTTTATTGGCTCATCTCCACATTGGCACCTTCTGTCTCTCCTGTTCTCTAAGATGAGTTCACAATAGCACTCAGCAAAAATGTCACTCAGTAAAGATATCTACCATATGTATTGCTATTACATTTGCTTCTAATGGGCTTGCAGAGAAATGAGGAGGGGACAACAACCAATCAAAAATCAATAAGCAGAACGTACTTGTACACTGAGGTTCAGTTAGTAAATTCTTTCCTTACAGGCATAAGCATGTGAGTTCAGTCCTCCAGAGTCCTTTTTTAAAAATCACGATATTAGTGGTGCATGCTCATAAATGCAGATTTTAAGGCTTACTTTCATATTGGCCTAACTTGAAAGTACTGGGCCAATGAGAGACCCTGTATCAAAATGTTTAAGATGGAAAATACCTGAGAAACTATAGTGAGGTTTTCCTCTGCCCTGCCTACTTCCATGCACCAGCACATATTCATGAATCCATAGTTACTGGTACTTAATCTAAAATGCACGAACCCCACCAAATAGTGTCTGTGATTCATTGCAGACCAGCCAGGATACATACTCGCTTATGTTTCATTTGGAAAATAACTAATTCAGAAAGTATTCATGTAATTTGCTGACTGATACAATATTTTAAAGATTTATTTATTAGTTATATATACATATATGCTTGCATATATGAAAGCACACCAGAAGAGAACATATGATCTCATTACAGCTGCTTGTGAACCACTATGTGTTTGCTGGAAATTGAACTCAGTACCTTGTCTTAGTTAGAGTTTTACTGCTGTGAACAGACACCATGACCAATGCAAGTTTTATAAAAGACAACATTTAATTGGGGTTGGCTTACAGGCTCAGAGGTTCAGTCCATTGTCATCAAGGCAGAAACATGGCAGCATTCAGGCGGGCATGGTACAGGAGGAGCTGAGAGTTCTACATCTTCATCTGAAGGCTGCTAGTAGAAGAACTGACTTCCAGGCAGCCAGGGTGAGGGTTTTAAGCCCACACCCACATTGACACACCTACTCCAACAAGGCCACACCTCCTCCAACAAGGCCACACCTTCTATTAGGGTCACTTCCTGGGCCAATCATATACAAACCATCACAGTACTTCTAGAAGAACAGTGATATTAGCCTCTGATCCATCTCTCCCTGTCAATTGTTATAGTTTTAATGTGAAATGTCTTCTATAGTGTCATGTGTTTCTACTCTTGGATCTTAGCTTGTGGTGCCGTTTGGAAAGACGGAGGTGATCCCTCATGGGAGCAAGTGTTCACAGAGGTAAGTTGTGAGTTTTTGCAGCTCACCTCTTTAACCTCTGTTCCTTAACTGGGGATTTAATGTGAGCATCTGCCATGTTGTCATTATGTTTTCCTTACAATGAAGAACTATATCATCCTAGAACTGCAGAGACAAAATAAGCATCTTCTCCCTTAAGTTCCTTTGTTGATTTACTTTATCACAGCTGAAGAAGTAACTAAGCCAAAGACAAAGTTGATGTCACGTCCACTGCAATTAGGGCTCAAAACTTTTGCTAATGGGCAGTGGTGCCTATGTAGGGAGGTATAAATCACTGGTCTATGTGATGTTTGATGTTTCATATTGCAGAGATATTGGTTACGAATACAGCCTTACACTAATTTGGCACAATTTATATAAGTCATGTAGTTGTTAAATTAAATATTTAATACAAAGTGTATGTACTCATGTTTTTCTGGTATCTTAATAATTATCACAAACTTTATATAAGTCATGTAGTTGTTAAATTAATATTTAATACAAAGTGTATGTACTCATGTTTTTCTGGTATCTTAATAACTATCACAAACTTTTAAAAATTAGATAGTTAAAATTTATACTTCAGACTAAATCCAGCATGCTAACATTCAAGTATATGTTTATGTATAGAACATACTTGTTTAAATGTAAACTATATGTATATATTGAGAAAGTCTTTCAACTCATGCTTAGATATTAGGGTCACACCCTGAAAGTAGAATTTTTTTTCATTCATCTGTACATTGAAATACAGCCATCTGGAAGTCTTCACATTCCAGAAAAAAATGGTTCATAAACATTCACACTGATTTTGCAAATGTGGAACAACTTAAAATTTTGAGTACTGTGAATCTATTCTTAAAATCTATCTACAACATCACTTGATCTTTCATTTTCTTCCATGATAATTTTTTATCCATTATACATAACTGAGAAAACAATTTATTGTGTTGTCATCTAATTGTTTCAGTAATTATTAAGTGACAAATTCTTCTCAAAAGAGAACACCAATAAGTGTTCATATTTTGGGGATGAAGGAGTTTCATAATAAAGATACTTGAGCTAAGACTAGACTGCCAGGCGGGGAAACAGAAGTAGAATGCACAGGTACTTCTTGATTAAGCCAGCTCTTCTTGGTCAGGGAGAGAGACTGTGCTGCAACTGCTTGGCAGGGTAGTTGGCCTTCTGCTGAGTCTCTGGAGATTCAGTCACTTACACGTGTACATCTACACTAGCAATGCAGCCTTAGTGTTTCCAAGCTGGGAAAAGCCATCTTAATTGAAAGGGAACTCTGCTCCTGGCCTATAAATTGAGTTTGTTTAAACAGATTCCCTGTTATTTCTCCCTAACATGGGTTGGGTTAACTCTTATTCTTATGTGTAGTTTTTCTATCATGCAGGTCAAACCTCATTGTTTCTTGGTTTGGGTGTGTGTGTGTATATGTATGTGTGGATACATCTATCCTTGTGCATGTGTGCAGGGTCCAGAAAATGATATCAAATGTTCTGCTCTGTCATTCTCTGACTTACTCTCTTGAGACAGTTTCGTATTGTTGCACAAGATAGCTAGCAGCCAGCAAGTTCGGTGATCTGTCTATTGCTTCCCTGCACAGATTTGGGCAGACAAATGTATGTGGTCACATCTGGCAGTTTACATGAGTGCTTAAACTTAAACTCAAATCTTAGTGCTGGTGCAGCACACGTTCTTGCTTTTTGTACATCATGGAACCATGTGATCCATATGTGTGGACCTTCATCCATTCTCACAGCAGACAACACTCACCTAGATTCAATGTCTGAAATAGCAGCCACCACAGAAGCAGTTACTTTAGAGGAAGGCTGAGGGAGGTCCATGAGAATATGCAATAATCTCCATGTCCACTGAAGGCTGAACCACAAAGATGCTTAGAATATCAAGGTAATATGTGTACGCTAGCCGGCTTTGTTTTTCTTCCGTCTAGATACTCAAGTTCTCAGTCTGTAGTAGAAGCCTGACCCTATGTCATTGCAGCTTGTCATAAAAGAAGAAAAGTGACACACAAATAAAGCTGAATTATTATAAAGTCAAAACTGCTTCTAAGGAAAAATCACTATACATGTATCTCCCCATCTTCACACACATCTTCACACTATTCCTTCCACACATTTGTCTTCACACCACAGAAGATTGTCCCATCATACTTTAAAAATCAACTTAATTTATTGTCTCACACATGCCTGATAACCCCAATTATATTCAAATAATTTAAGAGATGAGGGATTCAGGCTTCTCTGACAATTCACAGTCCAGTTCTAAGACCCCCTTCTTTTAAAATTTTTGTTGTAGTTTAAAATGTGTGTGTGTGTATGTATATGTATGCATATATATGTAAATGAGTACAATGCCTCCAGAGGCCATAGTATTGGATCTACAGGAGCTGAGTGGCAAGTCGTTGTGACTATGAATGATGAAAACTGAATTGAACTCAGGTCTGTGAGTTCTTAACTGATGAGCATTCTCTTCTTCTCTGGGGAGCTATCCTCTGTAATTGCTTTGATGGAAAAAATTCACTACTATCTTCATTTATTGGCTATACCTCAGTTTCTGATACATTCTCCAGTTACAGAGTATAATGATTCTTTTCAAAGAAAATTGGGGATGAACCGTACATGTTTGGTTTCATTTAGCATTTTCCTGTGTTTCAAATCAGCATAGAAATTATCTGTGTACTCTCAGACAGAGGGAAGGTTTTTTTTTTTTTTTTTTTTTTTTTTTTTGTAAACGTGAACCACTATAACAGGGCATAGACAAGAAACATATCAACTCTGTACACTCCATATTTTGCTTGTGAGGTTGATGGATTTATATTATTGCTCTGTACCCATCAAATTTGCATTATCCCTCTTTGCTTGAACTCACACTGAGGCACCAAAAATAAAGTCTTCCTTAAGAGCAAAGGAGCCTTGTGGATTTTTGGATTTTTGTTTTAAATTTATATTTTCTATACTCTATGTTTACATTCCAAAGGCTTTCCCCTTTCCCAGTTCCCCCCCTACCATATGTCCCATAATTCCTCTCCCCAAAACTATTCCCCAATCATCCCCCCTCCCCACCCACAATTTCTCTGTTCTGGGTCTACAAAACTGGATCCAATCTTTACAGACCCAGGGTCCCTCTCCTTTCTTCTTCTTGGGAGTCATTTGACTTACTAATTGTGCCTTGAGTATTTAGGGCTTCTGGGCTCATTGATATCCACATATCAGTGATTGCATTTCATGTGTATTCTTTTGTGATTGGGTTAGCTCACTCAGGATGATATTTTCCAGGTCTAACCATATACCTACAAATTGCATGAATTCATTATTTTTAATTGCTGAGTAGTATTCCATTGTATAAATATACCACATTTTCTGTATCCATTCCTCCTTTGAGGGATATTTGGGTTCCTTCCAATTTCTGGCTATTATAAACAAGGCTGCTATAAACATAGTGGAGCATGTGTCCTTATTGCATGCAGGGGAATCCTCTGGGTATATGCCCAGGAGTGGTATGCCAGGGTCCTCTGGAAGTGACATGCCCAATTTTCTGAGGAACTGCCACACTGATTTCCAGAGTGGTTTTACCATTTTGAAATCCCACCAACAGTGGAGGGGTGTTCCTCTTTCTCCACATCCTTGCCAGCACTTGTTGTCTCTTGAGTTTTTAATCGTAGCAATTCTGAATGGTGTGAGGTGGAATCTCAGGGTTGTTTTGATTTGCATTTCCCTGATGACTAATGATGTTGAACATCTCTTAAGGTGTTTCTCGGCCATCCAAATTTTGGCTGCTGAAAATTCTTTGTTTAGCTCTGTACCCCATTTTTTGATAGGGCTATTTGGTTCTTTGGGGTCTAACTTCTTGAGTTTTTTGTATATATTTGATATTAGCCCAGTGTCGGATGTGGGTTTGGTGAAGATCATTTCCCACTTTGTTGGTTGCCCTTTTGTCCTTCTGACAGTGTCCTTTGCCTTACAGAAACTTTGTAATTTTATGAGGTCCCATTTGTCAATTCTTGATCTTAGAGCATAAGCTATTGGTGTTCTGTTCAGGAACTTTCCCCCTGTGCCCATGTCCTCCAGGGTCTTCGCAAGTTTCTTTTCTTATAGTTTCAGTGTGTATGGTTTTATATGGAGGTCCTGGATCCACTTGGAGTTGATCTTAGTACAAGGAGATAAGAGTGGGTCAATTTGCATGTTGCATGTTGACCTCCAGTTGAACCAGCACCATTTGTAGAAAATGCTATCTTTTTTCCACTGGATGGTTGTGGCTCCTTTACTAAAGATCAAGTGACCATAACTCTGTGGGTTCATTTGTGGGTCTTCCTTTCTATTCCATTAATCTACTTACCTGTTGCTGTACTAATACCATGCAGTTTTTAACACAATTGCTCTGTAGTACTGCTTGAGGTCAGGGATATCGATTCCTCCAGAAGTCATTTTACTGATGAGAATAGTTTTAGCTATCCTGGGTTTTTTGTTGCTACAGATGAATTTGAGAATTGCTTTTTCTAGATCTGTGAAGAATTGATTTGGGATTTTGATGGGTGTTGCATTGAATCTATAGATTGCTTTTGACAAGATGGCCATTTTTACTATATTGATCCTGCCAATCCAGGAGCAAGAAATATTTTTCCATCTTCTGAGGTCTTCTTCGATTTCTTTCTTCAAGGAGTTGAAGTTCCTGTTGTACAGATCTTTCGCTTGTTTGGTTAGAGTTACACCAAGGTACTTTATGTTGTTTGTGGCTATTGTGAAGGGTGTTATTTCCCTAACTTCTTTCTCAGCCTCCTTGTCCTTTGAGTACAAGAAGGCTACTGATTTGCTTGAGTTAATTTTATAATCAGCCACTTTCCTGAAGTTGTTTATCAGCTGTAGAAGTTCTCTGGTGGAGTTTTTTGGGTCGCTTAAGTAAACGATCATATTGTCTGCAAATAATGATACTTTGAATTCTTCCTTTCCAATTTCTATCCCTGTGACTTCCTTATGGTGTCTAATTGCTCTCGCTAGAACTTCAAGTACTATATTGAAAAGATATGGAGAGAGAGGGCAGCCTTGTCTAATCCCTGATTTTAGTGGGATTGCTTCAAGTTTCTCTCCACTTATTGTGATGTTGGCTACTGGTTTGCTGTAGATTGCTTTTACTATGTTTAGGTATGGGCCTTGAATTCCTGCTCTTCCCAAGACTTTTAGCATGAAAGGATGCTGAATTTTGTCGAATGCTTTTTCAGCATCTAATGAGATGACCATGTGATTTTTTTTCTTTTAATTTGTTTATGTAGTGGATTACATTGATGGATTTCCATATATTGAACCATCCCTGCATCCCTGGAATGAAGCCTACTTGATCATGGTGAATGATCATTTTGATATGCTCTTGGATTCGGTTGGCAAGAATTTTATTTAGTATTTTTGCATCGATATTCATAAGAGAAATTGGCCTGTAGTTCTCTTTCTTTGTTGGATCTTTTTGTGGTTTAGGTATTAGCATAATTGTGGTTTCAAAGAATGAGTTGGGCAATGTCCCTTCTGTCTCTATTTTGTGGAATAGTTTGAAGAGTATTGGTGTTAAGTCTTCTTTGAAAGTCTGGCATAATTCTGCACTAAAATCATCTGGCCCTGTACTTTTCTTGGTTGGGAGGCTTTCTATAACCCCTTCTATTTCTTTAGGGGTTATGGGACTATTTAGCTGATCTACTTGATGCTGATTTAATTTTGGTATTTGGTATCTGTCTAGGAAATTGTCCATTTCCTCCAGATTCTCCAGTTGTTTTGAGTATAGGCCTTTGTAGTAGGATCTGATGATCTTTTGAATTTCCTCAGTTTCTGTTGTTATATCCCCCTTTTCATTTCCAATTTTTTTTAATTTGGATACTGTCTCTGTGCCATTTGGTTAATCTAGCTAAGGGTTTATCTATCTTGTTGATTTTATTGAAGAACAAGCTCTTTTTTTTTTTTTGATTCTTTGTATGGTTCTCTTTGTTTCTACTTGATTGATTTCAGCCCTTCATTTGATGATTTCCTCTCTTCTACTCCTCCTGGGTAAATTAGCTTCTTTTTGTTCCAGGGCCTTCAGATGTGCTGTTAAGTTGCTAGTGTATGCTCTCTCCAGTTTCTTTTTGGAGGCACGCAGGGCGATGAGGTTTTCTCTTATCACTGCTTTCATTGTGTCCCAAAGCTTTGGGTAGGTCGTACCTTCATTTTCATTGAACTCTAAAAAGTCTTTGATTTTTTCTTTATTTCTTCCTTGACCAAGGTGTCATTGAATAGAGTATTGTTCAGTTTCCATGAGTATGTGGGCTTTCTGTTGTTCTTGCTATTGAAGACCACTTTTACTCCATAGTGATCTGATAGGAGACATGGGATTAGTTCAGTCTTCTTGTATTTGTTGAGGTCTGTCTAGTGACCAATTATATGATCAACTTTTGAGAAGGTACCATGCGGTGCTGAGAAAAAGGTATACTCTTTTGCTTTAGGATGGAATGTTCTATATATTTCTGTTAAATCCAATTGGTCCAAAGCTTCAATTAGTTTCACTGTGTCGCTGTTTAGCTTCTGCTTTCCTGATCGGTCCATTGAGGAGAGTGGAGTGTTGAAGTCACCTACAATTATTGTGTTAGGTGCAATGTGTGTGTTAAGCTTTAGTAAATTTTCTTTTATGAATGAGGGTGCCCTTACATTTGGGGCATAGATATTCAGTATTGAGAATTCTTCTTGGTGGATTTTCCCTTTGACAAGCAAGAAGTGACCTTCTGAGTCTCTTTTGATGGCTTTAGGTTGAAAGTCAATTTTATCTGATATTAGGATGGCTACTCTGGCTTGTTTCCTGAGACCATTTGCTTGTAAAATTGTCTTCCAGCCTTTTACTCTAAGGTGGTGTTTGTCTTTGTCACTGAGATGTGTTTCCTGTATGCAGGAAAATGTAGGGTCCTGTTTCTGTATCCAGTCTGTTAGTCTGTGTCTTTTTATTGGGGAATTGAGTCCATTGATATTAAGATATATTAAGGAATAGTAATTCTTACTTCCTGACATTTTGGGCGGTGTTTTTTTTTTGTTTGTTTGTTTGTTTGTTTTTTGTTTTTTTTTTTGTTTTTTTTTTATTTGAGTGGTTCTCTTCTTTTGGGTTGGATGAGGGGGGTTTCTATCTTGTTTCTTCTGGGGTGTAGTTTCCCCCCCTTTTGTTGGTGTTTTTTGCCTGTTATCCTTTGTAGGTCTGGGTTTGTAGATAAATATCATGCAAATTTGGTTTTGTCGTGGAATACCTTGGTTTCCCCATCTATGGCAATTGAGAGTTTTGCTGGGTATAGTAGTTTTGGCTGAAGTTTGTGTTCTCTTAGAGTCTGCATGAGGTCTGCCTAAGATCTTCTAGCTTTCATGGTCTCAGGTGAGAAGTCTGATGTAATTCTGATAGGTCTTCCTTTATATGTTATTTGTCCTTTTTCTCTTACTTCCTTTAATATTCTTTCTTTGTTTAGTATATTTGGGGTTTTGATTATTATGTGACGGGAAGTATTTCTGTTCTGGTCCAGTCTATTTGGGGTTCTATAGGCTTATTGTATATTCATGGGTATCTCTCTCTTTAGGTTGGGCAAGTTTTCTTCCATAATTTTTGTAGAAGATATTTGCTGGCCCTTTAATTTGTAGATCTTCATTCTCATCTTTCCCTATAATCCTGATGTTTGGACTTCTCATTGTGTCCTGGATTTCCTGAATGTTTTGGGTTACCAGCTTTTTGCATTTTGCATCTTCTTTAATTGTTGAATCCATGGTTCCTATGGTATCTTCAGCATCTGAGATTCTGTCTTCTATCTCTTGTATTCTATTGTTGATATTTGCATCTATGACTCCTGATTTCTTCCCAAGGTTTTCTATCTCCAACATTGTCTCCCTTTGTGATTTCTTAGTTGTTTCTACTTCTGTTTTTAGATTCTGTATGGTTTTGCTCAGATCTTTCAATTGCTTGTTTGTGTTTTCCTGTAATTCTTTAAGGGATTTTTGTGTTTCCTCTTTTATGACTTCTACTTCTTGACCCATGTTCTCTTGTATTTCTTTAAGTGATTTTTGTTTCTCCCCCTTATTGGGATTCATTTTTTGCTCTATATTCTCCTGGATTTCTTTAAGTGATTTTTGTGTTTGCCTTGTATTGGCTTCTAGCTTTTGATCTATTTTCTCCTCTATTACTTTGAGAAATTTATCTAAGTGATCCTCTATCAGCATCCTTACCAGTGATTTTAGATCTGAGTCTTGTTTTTCTGGTGTGTTGAGATATTCGAGATTTAATTGTGTTTGCCTTGTAAGGGCTTCTAGCTTTTGATCTATTTTCTCATGTATTACTTTAAGAGATTTATCTAAGTGTTCCTCTATCAGCATCCTGACCAGTGATTTTAGATCTGAGTCTTGTTTTTCTGGTGTTTCGGGGTATCCAAGATTTATTGCTGTTGGGGAACTGGGTTCGGATGCTGCCATACTGCCTTGATTTCTGTTAGTAACGATCTTACTTTTGCCTTTTGCCATCTGGGTAACTCTGGTGTTAGTTGGTCCTGTAGTTACTAGCTGGTGCTTGACCCTCCTGTGGGCTTGTAAGGCTATTTCCCCGCGACTGGGAGTCCTGACCCACTGCCCTGCAGGGCTCCTGCTCACATATTGCTGACAGGTGGTCTGAGTCCCCTGAGGTCTTAAACTCAGGATATCCCAGGTACTTGGTTCTGCCTGTTGGGCAGCTGCACTGCACTGCTCCTGCTCAGGGTTTGCTGTCTGGTGTCCTGATTCCCCAGAGGTCTTAAACTCAGGATATCTCAGTTATCTGGTTCTGCCTGCTGGTCCAAAGCTTCTGGGAAGTTGGCTGTGGCTGGCTCTGCAGCTGGATGGATGGGAAACAGCTGGGAAGATGGTGCTGGCTGCAGGGAGTTTGGGGTCCGCCCTGGTTCTGTAGGCTGGGTCTGAGCACCTGGGAAGCTTGCTGAGGCTGGCTCCCCCACCAGCTGAATGGGAAGCAGCTGGGAAGATGGCGCTGACTGCAGGGAGTTCGGGGTCCACCCTGTGAGCACAGAGCACAGGCTCGGCAGGTGTCCCCCAAACCCCGCTACTCTGTGCGCAACTCCAGCTCCAGGCCTGAGTCCCCGAAGGTCTTAAACTCGGGATATCTTGGGTACCTGGTTCCGCAGGCTGGGTCTGAGCACCTGGTAGGCTGGCTGAGGCTGGCTCCCCCGCCGGCTGGATGGGCACCTTGGGGTTTTTATATCACACTTCTATCCTTAGCACTGGCTGCTGTTTTGATAATGAGCTTAATAATTTTATTGAAGATGAGTTTCTTCTTGGCTTCTTTTCTTTTGTAAAAGAGAGGGAGAGTCTTTTTTTTTTCCAGGAACCCTATCCAGGGCTGAAGCTTTATATTTGACTACAGACCTAGTAGACACCCGGGGTTTCAGATTTTGGCCTAAAGTTCTTTACTTTAAGCATCTGTATGATGTTCAGGCTCTTCTATAGCTCCTCTGTTTCCTGCAAGGCCTCTGAGCTAATTGTCTTTAATGAGTTTGCCTGAGTAATTCTGCACATAATCCAAGTACAGATTATCTGTCCCATTGAGATTTCAGTTTATGCAAAAAACACTGAAATCTTAGACTTGTTTTTTATTTTCTATACAAAGCTCAAATTAAAGAAAATGAGAATTGGAATCCTCTGTTTATTTGAACAAAGTGGAAGCCACACACTGCCTTTAATAATAGTTATGTTTTTCACCACTTTAACTCTGGTCAAACTCAAGTGCATGAATCCACATATGGTTTACAAAGAGCATGAAAAAGTTAGTGAATAGTCAATGCCCCACAAGCAACTGATATTTTAAAAAAAAATTCAAATACTTAACCCAATCCTGATCTATTGGGTCAGAAGTTCTACATGCAAAGTTCTGCACATTGTACCTTAACAAGCACTATGGGCATTTTAGGGCATGCTCATTTTTTGTAACTGTGCTTTACAGGTCATGTGAGGTCAGCATCTTCATTATACTTGCTTTTCAAGAGAGGGAGCTAAGCTTCCTAGGGATTTAGTTATCTGCCAGAACCAAGTTTGAAGTTAATTTAAACTTCAAAGCAGAGACAAAATATAGAAGAAAAAACAGCGTAAAGATGAAACACAAATTGCATGTATATAAAGCTCAGTAAAGTGGTGGACTTTGTAAAGTTCTTGGTGTGCATAATTAGGATCTGAGTAAAGGACCCAGGACCCAAGTGAAAGTTGCTTGTGGGAGTATGCATTTGTAGTCTAAGCATTTGACAACTAGAGACAAGTGGATTCCTGGGGTCTGCTTGTCAGTTGGCAGAACCAAATGAAAGAGATCCAGACTAGTGAGAAGAACTGTCTCCAAAAATGCCTGGAGGATGAACACCTAAATTTGAAGTCTGGCTTCCACATGCAAGCACATACATGTGTATACACATCAGTATAGAAATATATAAATACACTTTCACATACATACACACACACACACACACACACACACACCTCCACAAAGAGAAGGCAATTAAAATTAACTCTCTCAGACACTATATTTAATAAAATCCAGTAAATTTAAAGAAGCAAAAAAAGGTTAAAATTGAAATATTAACTCTGATTTCTTCTAGCCTAAGAAGAAAGTCTTCAGAACCTAATTGGTTTGGGATGTTGGGAGCCAAAATGGGATAAGCTAATATACTAGCAGGTGATCATGCTGAAATGGCCTGCATCAGATTATTATATAATCTCTGACAGGTGAGCCCTCATTCAGCAATGCAGTGTGGGAATAATTTTAGGAAAGGTTAATATGCTTTTCCTGTTACTATTAAACATATATGATAATGAATAAATAGCACACCACTTTGGAGCAGAACTCTGCAGATCCACGAA
This sequence comes from Apodemus agrarius, assembly GCA_964023405.1. NCBI lineage: Eukaryota > Metazoa > Chordata > Mammalia > Rodentia > Muridae > Apodemus > Apodemus agrarius. Next base: position 100,710,906 of record OZ030017.1, on the reverse strand, counting down.
GATATTGATGCTACGTAGATAAATAGGTGACTTAAGTTTTAATGATGATCCTATAAGAATTCCTAAAATTATATCTGTGATTATTAAGCTATTTTATAATGGGAATCCTACTAGGTCCTTTTCTAGTAGTCAAACTGCAATGTGAACTCGGCCAGTCTCCCAAGTGTCACAAGCTAATTGTTCTTAGATAGCAATCAGACATTCTCCTACTCAGAGCACATCCCAAGAAGTTGTAAAACAATTAACTAAAGGTCATAAAAAGGAAACTAATGATTTATTATAGGTGCTAGGACAGAAGAAAAAATATTGACTGGGTTTATGTATACAAAACTTCACTTTTAACTTAGTTATGGTTTTAAACTTTCTATGAACCTGTAAAGAAGACAAGTGGTAGATGATTATTCCTAATGGATAAGCATGTAAACATTCTCTGTTAACAACCTGTATTTCAGGCCATGCTGGAGGCACCCAGTTCCCCAGGACCCTGGACCAGCAATAGCGGCAGGCCTCCATATTGCAACCAGGACACAGCTGGAAAGGTGCAGGTACACAGACCCCATCTGGGGCCACCGTGCAGGGAGATCTGCTAAGCTCTCGCCCCCAGGCAGGCCCAGTGGTGGGTGCCTAGGCTCTGCCACACTTCCCGGCGAGCTTAGGCTGTGCACCAAGGCAGCTGGAGGCACCCAGCTCCCCAGGACCTTGGGCCAGGCCTCCATATTGCAACCAGGACACAGCAGGAAAGGTGCAGGTAGACAGATTCCATCAGGGGCCACCGTGTGGGGGGATCTGCTAAGCTCTCGCTACTAGGCAGGCCCAGCAGCGCCCACCGAGGCTCTGCTGCACTCCCCCACACTTCCCCGAGACCACAGGCCATGCACCAAGGCAGCGGGTGGCAGCCAGCTAGTGATCCTGTTGAGCACCAATCATGCATAACCACCAGTAGAGAAACAACAGGTGAGCACAGCCTCACAGGAGATTCAAACACCAGCCAGTGACAACAAGATCAACTAACACCAGAAATAACCAGATGGCAAAAGGTAAACAAAGGAACGTCACTAACAGAAATCAAGGCAACATGACAGCATCTGAACCCAGTTCGCCAACAACAGGAAGCCCTAGATACCCCAAAACACCAGAAAAACAAGACTTGGATATAAAATCACTGGTAAGGATGCTGGTAGCTGAACACATAGAAAAATCTCTTAAAGAAATAGAGGAGAAAATGGATCAAAAGTTAGAAGAATTTACAAGGCAAATACAAAAATCACTTCAAGAAATGCAGGAAGAGATGCATCAAAAAGAAGAAGACAATAAGGAAGAAAGACAAAAATCACTTAAAGAAATACAGAAGAATGTGGGCCAACAAGTAGAAGCTATGAAAGAGGAAACACAAAAATCTATTAAAGAAATAAACAAAAACACAATCAAGCAAGTGAAAGATCTGAGCATATCCATCTAGGTACTAAAAACAGAAGTAGAAACAACTAAGAAATCGCAGGGGCAGACAACATTAGAGATAGAAAACCTTGGGAAGAAATTAGGGGCCATAGATGCAAATATCAACAATAGAATACAAGAGATAGAAGACAGAATATCAGAAGCTGAAGATACCATAGGAACCATTGATTCAACAGTCAAAGAAAATACTAAATGCAAAATGGCTGTAACGCAAAACATCCAGGAAATCCAGGACACAATGAGAAGACCAAACAAAAGGATTATAGGTACAGACTAGAGTGAAGATTTACAAGTTAAAGGGCCAGCAAATATCTTCTACAAAATTAAGGAAGAAAACTTCCCCAACCTAAAGAGAGAGATGCCCATGAATATACAAGAAGCATATAGAACCCCAAACAGACTGGATCAGAACAGAAATACATCCCGTCACATAATAATCAAAACTCCAAATGTACTAAACAAAGAAAGAATATTAAAGGAAGCAAGAGAAAAAGGCCAAGTAACTTATAAAGGAAGAACTATCAGAATAACACCAGACTTCTCACCTGAGACCATGAAAGCTATAAGATCCTGGGCAGATATCATGCAAACTCTAAGAGAACACAAACTTCAGCCAAAACTACTTTACCCAGCAAAGCTCTCAATCGCCATAGATGGAGACATCAAGGTATTCCAAGACAAAACCAAATTTGCACGATATCTTTCCACAAATCCAGCCCTACAAAGGATAATAGAGGGAAAACACCAAGACAAGGACAGAAACTATACCCGGGAAGAAGCAAGATAGAAACCTCCTCTCATCAAACCCAAAAGAAGGTAAACTCGAATATAAAAAATAAATAAAATAAATAAATATAATTTCAAAAATGTCTGGAGGTAATAATTACTATTCCTTAATATCTCTTAACATCAATGGCCTCAATTCCCCAATAAAAAGACATAGATTAACAGACTGGATATGGAAACAGGATCCTACATTTTGCTGCATACAGAAAACACATCCCAGTGTCAAAGACAAACAGTGCCTTGGAGTAAAAGGGTGGAAGACAATTTTACAAGCAAACGGTCTCAGGAAACAAGCTGGATTAGCCATTCTAATATCAGATAAAATTGACTTCCAACCTAAAATCATCAAAAGAGACTCAGAAGGTCACTTCTTGCTGGCCAAACGGAAAATCCACCAAGAAGAGCTCTCAATACTGAACATCTATGCTGCAAATGCAAGGGCACCCTCATTTGTAAAAGAAACCTTACTAAAGCTTAAAGCACACATTACACCTAACACAATAATTGTGGGTGACTTGAACACTCCACTCTCCTCAATGGACTGATCAGGAAAGCAGAAACTAAACAGGGACACAGTGAAACTAATTGAAACTCTGGCCCAATTGGATTTAACATATATATGTTAAATATATAAATATATATATAGAACATTTCATCCTAAAGCTAAAGAATATACCTTTTTCTCAGCACCGCATTGTACCTTCTCCAAAATAGACCATATAATTGGTCACAAGACAGATGTCAACAAATACAAGAAGATCGAGCTAATCCCATGCCTCCTATCAGATCACCATGGAGTAAGAGTGGTCTTCAATAGCAACAAAAACAACAGAAAGCCCATATACACATGGAAACTGAACAATACTCTACTCAATGGCACCTTGGTCAAGGAAGAAATAAAAAAGGAATCAAAGACTTTTTAGAATTCAATGAAAATGAAGGTACAACCTACCCAAATCTATGGGACACAATGAAAGCAGTGCTAAGAGGAAAACTCAAAGTTCTAAGTGCATCCAAAAAGAAACTGGAGAGAGCATACACTAGCAGCTTAACGGCACACCTTAAAGCCCTGGAAGAAGAACAAGTTAATTCACCCAGGAGGAGTAGAAGACAAGAAATCATCAAACCCAGGGCTGAAATCAATCAAATAGAAACAAAGAGAACTATACAAAGAATCAACAAGACCAGGACCTGGTTCTTTGAGAAAATCAACAAGATAGATAAACCCTTAGCCAGACTAACCAAAGGACACAGAGACAGTATACAAATTAACAAAATTAGAAATGAAAAGGGAGACATAACAACAGAAACTGAGGAAATTCAAAAGATCATCAGATCCTACTACAAAGGTCTATACTCAAAACAATTGGAGAATCTAGAGGAAACGGACAATTTCCTACACAGATACCAAATACTAAAATTAAATCAGCATCAAATAGATGAGCTAAATAGTCCCATAACCCCTAAAGAAATAGAAGGGGACATAGAACACCTCCCAACCAAGAAAAGTACGGGACCAGATGGTTTTAGTGCAGAATTCTACCAGACCTTCAAAGAAGACTTAACACCAATACTTTTCAAACTATTCCACAAAATAGAGACAGAAGGGATACTGCCCAACTCATTCTTTGAAGCCACAATTATGCTAATACCTAAACCACAAAAAGATCCAACAAAGAAAGAGAACTACAGGCCAATTTCTCCTATGAATATCGATGCAAAAATACTAAATAAAATTCTTGCCAACCGAATCCAAGAGCACATCAAAAGGATCATTCACCATGATCAAGTAGGCTTCATCCCAGGGATGCAGGGATGGTTCAATATACGGAAATTCATCAATGTAATCCACTACATAAACAAACTAAAAGAAAAAAACACATGGTAATCTCATTAGATGCTGAAAAAGTATTCGACAAAATTCAGCATCCTTTCATGCTAAAAGTCTTGGAAAGAGCAGGAATTCAAGGCCCATACCTAAACATAGTAAAAGCAATCTACAGCAAACCAGTAGCCAACATCACAATAAATGGAGAGAAACTTGAAGCAATCCCACTAAAATCAGGGACTAGACAAGGCTGCCCTCTCTCTCCAAATATTTTCAATATAGTACTTGAAGTTCTAGCAAGAGCAATTAGACAACATAAGGAAGTTAAAGGGATACAAATTGGAAAGGAAGAAGTCAAACTATCATTATTTGCAGATGATGTGATAGTTTACTTAAGTGACCCAAAAAACTCCACCAGAGAATTTCTACAGCTGATAAACAACTTCAGCAAAGTGACTGGTTATAAAATTAACTCAAGCAAATCAGTTGCCATCTTGTACTCAAAGGACAAGCAGGCTGAGAAAGAAGTTAGGGAAATAACACCCTTCACAATAGCCACAAACAACATAAAGTACCTTGGCGTAACTCTAACCAAACAAGCGAAAGATCTGTATGACAGGAACTTCAAGTCTTTGAAGAAAGAAGTCGAAGAAGACCTCAGAAGATGGAAAAATATTTCTTGCTCCTGGATTGGCAGGATCAATACAGTAAAAATGGCCATTTTACCAAAAGCAATATGCAGATTCAATGTGATCCCCATCAAAATCCCAACTCAATTCTTTATAGATCTAGAAAGAGCAAATCTCAAATTCATCTGGAGCAACAAAAAACCCAGGATAGCTAAAACTATTCTCAACAATAAAAGGACTTCTGGGGGAATCAATATCCCTGACCTTAAACAGTACTACAGAACAATTGTGTTAAAAACTGCATGGTATTGGTACAGCAACAGGCAAGTGGATCAATGGAATAGGACTGAAGACCCAGAAATTAACCCACAGACTTATGGTCACTTGATCTTTGATAAAGGAGCCACAACCATCCAGTGGAAAAAAAATAATCTTTTCAACAAATGGTGCTGGCTCAACTGGAGGTCAACATGCAGAAGAATGCGAATTGACCCACTCTTATCTCCTTGCACTAAGATCAACTCCAAGTGGATCAAGGAACTCCACATTAAACCAGACACACTGAAACTATTAGAAAAGAAACTTGGGGAGACCCTGGAGGACATAGGCACAGGGGGAAAGTTCCTGAACAGAACACCAATAGCTTATGCTCTAAGATCAATAATTGACAAATGGGACCTCATAAAATTCCAATGTTTCTGCAAGGCAAAGGACACTGTCAGAAGGACAAAATGACAACCAACCAAGTGGGAAAAGATCTTCACCACCCCACATCCGACAGAGGGCTAATATCCAATATATACAAAGAACTCAAGAAGGTAGACCCCCAAAGAACCAAATAACCCTATCAAAAAATGGGGTACAGAGCTAAACAAAGAATTTTCACCACAAGAAATTCGGATGGCTGAGAAATACCTTAAGAGATGTTCAACATCATTAGTCATCAGGGAAATGCAAATCAAAACAACCCTGAGATTCCACCTCACACCAGTCAGAATGGCTAAGATTAAAAACTCAAGAGACAACAAATGCTGGCGAGGATGTGGAGAAAGAGGAACACTCCTCCACTGTTGGTGGGATTGCAAAATGGTAAAACCGCTCTGGAAATCAGTTTGGCGGTTCCTCAGAAAATTGGGCATGTCCCTTCCAGAGGACCCTGGCATACCACTCCTGGGCATATACCCAGAGGATTCCCCTGCATACAATAAGGACACATGCTCCACTATGTTTATAGCAGCCTTGTTTATAATAGCCAGAAATTGGAAGAAGCCCAAATATCCCTCAAATGTGGAATGGATACAGAAAATGTGGTATATTTATACAATGGAATACTACTCAGCAATTAAAAATAATGAATTCATGCAATTTGTAGGTAAATGGTTAGACCTGGAAAATATCATCCTGAGTGAGCTAACCCAATAACAAAAGAATACACATGGAATGCAATCACTGATAAGTGGATATTAATGAGCCCAGAAGCCCTAAATACTCAAGGCACAATTAGCAAGTCAAATGATTCCCAAGAAGAAAGGAGAGGACCCTGGGCCTGGAAAGATTGGATCCAGTTTTGTAGAGAAACTGTGGGGGGAGGGGGAATGATTGGGGTATAGTTGGGGGGGAGAGAAACTATGGGACATAGGGAGGGGGGAACCGGGGAAAGGGGAAAGCCTTTGGAATGTAAACATAGAATATAGAAAATAAAAATTAAAAAAAAAAAAACAATGTGTATTTCAATTTAAGACTTGGTATTTCGTGTGACCTTATAATAAGCTTTGTAACAAGTGATAGTGTATTCTGAAAGATGTTTAAGATCTGAGGACAAAGAGAAATGTCAGACCAGAAGAATTTAGGTAATAAGAACAGAGCAGAGAGAACTGAACTGAGGAGAAGTGTTCAGTCAGAAGAGTACAAGATTAGAAGGAGAATGCAGAGTGGAGTAGCTTAGAAAATATAGGTAACATAAAATAACTAAGAGAACAATGTCCAGGGGGTAGAGGGAAAGTGGAAAAAAAAAAGATGTCACAGAGAGCAGAAGGAGCAGGCAGGCTTCTCCTTGCCATGGGACAGTAAGTACAAGACAGCCTTAGACTTATTTAAAGAAACAAACCTTTTTTTCCTAACACACATGGATTTAATATTTAGCATTAAAGGGGTGGAAGCTTTTCCTTTCTCAACGCAATAAATATTGGAGTACATTTTTTATACAAAATGGGTGAGTTTCTGCACTGGTGCGTGGTCTTTTGCTCCATATGCATATGCAAGTATGGATGCATGCTTAAGAGAATGTATGCATTATGTGTGTGTGTGTGTGTGTGTGTGTGTGTGTGTGTGTAAGTATGTAATTGTGAGAATACATGCAAGCTGCGCCCAAATGAATTTGAGTGGAAATATGTATGTTTGAAGCTGAAATTATTTGAGATTATGAATATTCACCTATGTAAAAGTTTTTCCTTCTTCCCCTGGTTCAATAGAAGTTTGTTGCTCCTAACTTCCCCATAGATTGACAAGCAAGAGGCATCTGGACAATAGGACAATAGCAACTAATCCTTTACTTAATCTCCTGCTGTTTTAGCATGAGGTGTTAAGTGCCAGAGACTGCAGTCTCTGGCTTCAGAGGAACACAGAAGGCAGGACAGCTACATTAGCCATAGTAACTTAAACTTAGATTAGTAAACTTTTTATTGTACAGCAACCTAAATTTTTCATAAGGCAAAGTTTAAGCTCCTCTGACGCTCTTCCCCCCTCCGCTGCCTCAAGAATAACGAAAAAGAAAGAAATATCTCTGCTGGGATTGGCTCCCAGCACTGGGAAACATGGAGTAAATTGACAAGGTTAATTTGAAACTAGATTTAGAATAATTAATTTTAAGCAGATCATACCAGTCCTTTTATATCAGTTATCTGTCCTTTAATAGAAAGTTTCCATATGAATAGCAATCTTAAAGACTGTATGTTGGCTCCCTGTCCATGCAATGTGTGTAAATACCTCCTGAGAAAATATGAGAAAGCATTAGCTTCCTGAAGAGGCTAGACCCTACACAGTGAAGTGCCATGAAATATCACAGTTAACTCTCACATTAAGAAAGAAAAGCAGATGGGCATCAGTCAGGAAGTTTTAAGATTAAGTATAAGGTTAGAGTGCTAGAGATGAGCCTACTGAGGCTGTATCAAGAACCAGCTGTTCATAAGAACTCTTGTTCCTTCCCTTTTCAGCAGGGTACCTTTAGGCTTAAGGGTATCCCATGTCTGCAAAGATAGCCGCAGGGGCATCTCAAGGAGAAAATTGAGCTTCAGAAGTCTATGTTTGTTGATTTAAGGCTGGGTTAATATGAAGATAAGACTCCATTTCCAGGTACTTCCTACCACCTCATGCAAGGTAGTCAGAACAGGCAATTTGGAAGAATGAAGGCTGGGTATCAGAAGGCAAGTGTGTCTACACTTGCCATGGCTGGTGTCAGCAATTTGCTAAGGCAGGGCAAGTTACATTTTTATCCAGTGGTACAGCTGGAATCCAACCTGCTTCATGCCAGCAATTGATTTTTGCATTAGTGGTACATGTTGACAGCCTAAGTGTGCAGAGTTCTTCATTTATTTCTGTTTTAAAAATGGTTGTATTAGTTCTTTGGGAGGTTTCTGAAAAAATCACATATATTTCTTCACTCTTTGAAAATTTAATACACTGTGTCTTGATTAGATTCACCTCTCACTTCTCCTTCAATTACATCCAGCTCCATTCCTTATGCCTAATCCCACTTCCTACTTCTTTTACTTTTCTTCTACTTTTTAGACAAGACCATCTCACAGAAGATGTCAAGGTCATTTTATTTTCATAGTATTTCTACTCATCTGAAGTAGTCCATGATTGTTAGGTATTGTTGGGTTATCTTATAAATGTATTATTTGGGGATGGGCATCCTGTGTTCAGCTGATCCTGCATTTTCTCCAGTCATGGCTTCTGTAGTTGTCTCTGTCTGCTATAAAAAGAATCTTCTTCAATGATGGGTAAAAGTTGCATGTATCTGTGGGTATGAAGTTAAATATTCACAATGAAATAAAGTTTGTACTGGTTTAAGAAAATGGCTACAGGAAGTTTTCCTGTAGGTTCCATGGCCTCTGTAGGCTTGGGTGGTTGGTTAGGTATGCAATAACAGACAAGGAATTACCTCTTACTTAGGCCTTAAATTCAAGGCCAGGCTGTAGTTAGTTACTCCAGGGACATAAATACCACTCCTGTACATTCAAGAATCTCTTGGCAGATTGGTCATTGTTGTGGTATATAGGATAGGAATACTGACTACTTTTCTCTATGACAGTTTTCATGGTCCCTTTCAACACTATCACCACTGTTCCTAACAGTGTCTTGTATCTCAGAGCTACATTGATTCCTACAAGACCTATATCCAAAGTGTGTGGTGTCTTCAAGAGTGGAGTTGAACCTTTTTTTCTACCAAGGACAGCAGTTCTAGCCGAGGTTACTAGAGCTCCTGGACTCCCCTGACCAACAACTTACTAGTTTTCCTAAATTCAAAATTTTTTGAGTTAGGTAATAGATTTTGTTTGTGAGTATTTATTGTCATTCCAAGTAGCATAGCTTTAATTAATATATATGCTTATATACAAACATATATTATATGTGATATTAAATAAAAATAAAGTAATATAATTCCTTAGTGTTTTTTACAAAATAGTATTATTTAACCCTCATCTTTGGCCTTTAAGTAATGTTTAACTCAAAAATTAACAAACATAGTGTACACTACCAAGTGTATATGTGTGAGAAAACAAATAAGAGAAATATCTTTAAAATCCAGGCAGTCACCAGCCATGGTGGCCTGTTTGTTTAATATTAGAACTCTGGAAGCCCAAGACAGGAACTAGTCATGAATAAAAGACTGTGTTCCACACAACAAAAATCCCAGCAAATGACTTTGATAGTGTGTTATTCTATGTAGTCTTATTACTCTATGTTAAAGGTATGAAGATAAAGACTGTGAAAATTGAGCAGTGGCTAAGAATACTCAATATATAAGCATGAAGGTGATGTCTATGAATGCATCCCTTGACCTCTCATTAATAAGCAAATAAATAAACCAAATGCTAGGTTTGACCCTGTGCCTACATATGTAACCAGAGCTGTCATGAGGTGGAGGCATCATTGTGGCTTGCTAGCACCAATCCTATCTCAAGTTTCACTGAGTGGATCTGTCCCAAGGGTCTAGGTCAGAAAGTGATAGAACAGTACATATAACATTTGTTTTTAATTTCAGGGTGCACAGAAGTAAGCAGCATATACACATTCCAAAATAAGTGTGCAGGCTGTGTTATATAGGATCAATCTTTTAGTCTCTTAATGGTTCTGGATATACAGAAGAAGAAGAGAGTGCATATTTAAGTCTCTTCATGTAGCCTGGTACTAGGCATAAAATGAGAACTTAAAAGACCTATGTCGATAGTAATGAACCTTTTTCTCTGAAAGAATTTTCTGAATTTGGTAGGCTTAAATAGTATATAAAACAGTGATTGATACTTAGGATATGCTAGGGAAAATTTACAGAATAAATTTGTGTAAATTAAGAAGATAGGAGAGCATCTCCTAGAAAATTTGGGAGCTGCTGAAGGATGAAATTGGGAAACTCATGACTGAATTGTTTCAATTGCCTTCAGAGTAAGGAAAGTGCTGTGTAACCAATACAGGCCTTGTATGTGCAAACAGACTCCAGAAAGTGACAGAAATTGCAGAGTATCACAATGCACAGGCTGAAGGATGTGTCAGTAAAAAGTGTATGACCCCTGAAAATGAGAAATGCAAACTGAATCTGGCGAAGCTGCAAGGTATTCAGAGGAAAGTGAAAGGCTGATGTATCTGTGGCTTTCCTGGCTGCTGTGATAAAATATCTGACTGGAAGCAATGCGAAGGAGGAGCATTTACTCAATGTCACACTTTGAGGAAATACAGTTTCTCATGGGAACAGCCTCCTGTTCCTTCAGCCATGTGGACAGAAAGCTCATTTTTTCTTAACATTGCAAATGGATTGATAGATCTGCCTGCTTTTGTAAGCATAGAAAATAAACTAGCTGGATGGGATCTGGCTATGAGATCTCCACTCTGACCACATCTGGACATAAATTCCCTTTGTTCCAGGCTAACTTTGAACCCAGGAATATGCTGGCCTTTATATCTGCCATTTGTATCTCTATTTATGATGGTGAATGTTAATTGTCAATTTGACAAAACCTAGGGTCTGCTGATAGTTGAACATCTGACCATATCTGTAGAGAACTATCTTGATGGTCCTCATATATAAAGGAACACCTGCCTACTGTGGGTGGCAGCATTCCCTGGATAGGATCCAGGAGAAAGTGGGAAGAGCAACATCATGGCATTCACTACTCCTTCTGATTGTGGAGGCTATGTGAACAGCCACCTCAGATTCCCACAGTTGTGAACTCTCTGCTAGGATAGATAACCTTGAAATATAAGAAAATTCTCACTTATATTGCTTTCATTAGCAGAATTTTAACACAGCATAATGGACAAATCAAAATAACATAATCAATGAAACAGTACTACTGACAATCACATTTTTGTCACCATGTTTTCTCTTTTTATAAATGATATAAGAGATTTTGTCTTAAAATCATTGAACTTGCTAGAAAAGGTGAAACACACTGATACTCTGAATTCATTTGTGATAGAGCTACAATGAAAAAAGCCTAGATGTGATCTCATTGTTTCTGAATGGATACAGGACAGTGATTAAGCCCCTACAGTGTGTTTACAGTAAGATGGAAGAGATATGCAATAGTTAGCATTAACACATCTCACCTTTATTCACTGGAAAAGGAAAGTATTTCTTACCCATATCCTATCTTCTTGATTGTACCATCTCCAGTTGTGCCCAGTGTCACTAAACATCAGCCGATAGTTTGTCACCCAGTCAGAGCTCCCATATCTCCCCTGTGTGGCTACAGCTGTAATCTCCACTCTGTTTTGCAGGTCAATCTGGAGCCACTGTTGGGCATTGGAATCTGCTGGGGACCACCCACCAGTTCCTGGAACAGAATGAAAGAGACACCTGTAATAATGCCTTAGAAAGCCACTGTTTCCTATGTCAAAGATCCATGAAAGTTCAGCAGTTAAGGCACAGTTCATGCCTCTGTACTTAAACTCCTAATACTTTCAAAGCTAGTTTTCTATCTTGTATTCCAGGGCCCCATGATCATGGAAAGGACTGTGATAATGATACCACCTCCATCCTTCCTCCATTCTTCTCTTGCTTGCTCCTTTTCTTTCTCTGTTTAAATCAGTATTATGAACCTACTAGGGGACTTATACTTCACTGTGGATATGAAGCTAAAAAAAGACATTCATTGAGCTTTCCATGGGCATAATTTATTCATTTACCCTTTATTCTCCATGTGAAGAATTTTAGATGCAAGGGAGAGAAAAGTTCAAAGAAAGTATTACAGATCTTCACAGGAGAAAGACAGAAGTAACTATACTGCTCAGAAATGCCTTTCAAAGACAGAGAGTAAAGCTGAATTTTGAAGCCAGGATATCTTGCAAAGGCAGGGTCAGCTAGAAACATGGGAGGCAGACAGTTGTACTACCACACATGCATAGGAAACAGAAGAGGGAATTGTATATGAACAAGCACATTTCATGAAAAAGCCTGGCAAATGTCATGTGTAATTCACTACACTAAGACTCACAAGGACTTTGTAACAGCTACTTGACAACCTAGATAATTACTGAAATTTGAACTTTGTCCATAACAAATATTCATTCTCTCAGAATTGGAAGCCTCAAGGTTTTTGTTACCATGTGAAGTAAGAAAAAGTAATTCAAAATATATTTTTATTGACTGCTGAATTCTCAAGTCCTCTGGAACCTGGGGTGAGGAGTATTACAGAGTGGTTGGTGAAAATCAACCATTTTGCTGGTCCTTTTCCCAAGAACAGGAGAGGAGAGTACTACTAAGTATAGAATAATAATTAATAGAGTCACTTTTTTTCTTAACCTTGAATGCTTGTAGTGGCTATTCCTGGTTATCAACTTGACTATATCTGGAATGAAGTACAATCGAGAGTTGGAAGGCTCACCTATGATCCTAATCTGGAGGCTCAAGAGATACCAGTTTCTGACCTGGTTCTTGGCATGGAGATCTTGAAGCATAGTGGCTATGAATTCCAGAAGATTAAGACAAGGAGATCTCCAAGTTCATGGTCATCTGGGATTAAAGGCATAGTGAAACAAGTGCTTAATCTGCACCAAATCCTCCATAAAGCCTTTAATCTGGGTCACACCCTTTGCTGGAGACCTACAGGCTTTAATCTGGGCCACACCTTCTGCTGGAGACCTATATAAGGACATTGTAAGAAGAAAGACTGACTCACTCTTCCTTGCCTGCTTGCCTCTTGGAACTGAGCAATTGCTAGATCCTTGGACTTCCATCCACAGCTGCTGCTGACCATTGTTGGGGAGGCTGTAAGTCATTGACAAATACCCTAACTATATAGTGACTGCCCATATGTTCTGTGACTCTAGAGAACCCTAATACAATGCTCTTTCCTATAATGGTCTTATTTACTTTCCAACAAGTGGGAGAGTGTCTATTCAGATAGACTTCTGCTGGGTAGCTGAGGGACTTTCTATATTCTGCTTGCCACTACACATCCATTCAGACCCAAACTTAGCTCATGGACTTTCTGTATTCTGGTTCCAGGTGCACAGTCCCTCACTGTATATGACTCAGTATATTGATACTGTAGCTGGAGGAAGAAAGGCAGACATCTTACTGATCATAAGGCATGTAGCACATGGGGACTGTCTTTGGGTATCAGCTAGTCTCTTGTATTCTTATTTGACAAGCTTATTTTTATTTCCACTCACTAAATAAGATTCAAAACAGAGAAGAAAGATCCATGATTATCATCTCTTTGAAATATTCTCCATAGTGGCCAGCATGCCACAAGCAAGGTAGTTACTGTGGTATACTGATTCTATATTCGTTTTATAATAAGAGGTCTCCACTCGTGTGTGTGTGTGTGTGTGTGTGTGTGTGTGTGTGTGTGTGCATGAGTGTGTGTGTGTGTTTGTTGATTACCTCCTTGACTCTAGTTTTCTTCTTCCTGTGAAAGATACAATAAACAAGACCTGGATAATGTTGGAATGATTCCTGAGAAGAAGGCTGGATGTCTGAAACATTATGAGCTCCCAAGCACTTGTAAGACTGAATCAATCAACAGCAGAGATAAAAATTAAGACTTGTTTTGATCAAGTTATTTTATACTCGAATTTTTTTGTGTTTAGTCTGCTTTACATTCTACATAATGTCTTATGAAAAAAATAGCATCTTATTCCTGACAGTGGAAGAAAGAGTAGCAGAATTTAAAAAACTGGACAACCAGGATTCAAACACAGTTCAGGAAATTCCAGCTTCTTGAGATTATTTTATATAAGAAAAATAATGCATCTAAATCCCAGAAAATCTGAGATTGAGATGACTTAGTATGAAAAAGGCTTTCTTCTAAGCCTGACCACCTGACTTAAATCCTGAGATCCACATGGTAGAAAGAAGGATCTAATGTTAGTAAGTTGTCTCACATCAATATACCCACACCCACACACCCACACACAGATTTTCATACAGCTAGAATGCTGGAGTTATTACAAAGAACTAGATATAATAGAACAAGAAAGGTTCAGTGGGGTGGAAGATGAGAAGGTGGGGTAGAGGAATATTGAAAAGCATGAAGAACCTGTGAAAATGCTAGATCAAAACTATTACCCTAGAAGCTTCCTACAATATACACATGTACAAAATGAGTTTGAACTATACTTTATAAAAAGAGACAATGTTTCCACACATACTATAGACTCTTAAATAAAAAGATCATCACAAGGCACTGGTTACCTGTATGTTAACTATTAATCATGTTGTTCAGTGGGATTCCATACTTCCCTTAAAAACTACAGTTACATTGTTCTCTGTTACCTTCCAGATCTTGAAAGCAAGACACTATTGTAGAATACTCAATATACTTCAGTCATAAGACTTGGAGAGATCAAACTTGAATTGATTTTGAAGCATCAGCGGTGGTCTAGAATCCACAGTGCTGGAAGGTGCTATAAAGTATATCAGAGGTGGGGAAAAGTAGTCATCAGTCAGAACTAGCTGTGAATCATCTGACCTACAATAACCACAGCCTTGGCAAGTCATATCCACTGTTATAGTAATGGCATGAATGGCATGGGAATAACAATGCTTTTCTGACAGGACATAAGTCTTGTTTCACAAGACCTAACCCAAGGCTAGTTCTGTTAACTGTGTCAAAACTCAATGTCAGTCTTTAAATCCTGCTTTACAGGATGTAACTTATGACTGCTATCCTTTACTGAGTCAGGAAGTCATGGCTGCCTTGATCATAGGCAATAGGAGAGATCCTAATACTATTATTCTGCTATGTGAACTTAGTAATTAACTGCCCCTTAAAATCTTTTCATTATGCCCATAAATCACATAAATCAGTACATTTCTGAATCCTCATAAGAAAAGCATCTTTTTTTTTTTTAACAGCAGATAGTGATAATATAGAGATGCACAACTGTTCTATATGGAGAGAATG
Organism: Apodemus agrarius; assembly: GCA_964023405.1. Taxonomy (NCBI): domain Eukaryota; kingdom Metazoa; phylum Chordata; class Mammalia; order Rodentia; family Muridae; genus Apodemus; species Apodemus agrarius. Next base: position 100,695,577 of record OZ030017.1, on the reverse strand, counting down.
CAGAGTGCTCAGTTCTAAATGAGCCAGTTGTATAAGATTTTCTTTCCCCTTGACACTGGCATCATCTGGGAAGAGAGTATTAAAAGGCCTCAAGTGCTAGAGCCAGTTAATGTCTGTTGTGAAATAGTGTTTTGCAGGAGTGACTGTTCAGTTATGAAATCACAGCAGCTATAAGTTCAAGACAGGCAAAAATCTCAACAGAGACAGAATGTCATCAGAAGCAACTGATGGCTTCTATAGGAGGAAGTGCCAGATTACTTCAGGGATGTGCCCCTGAGAATCTATATATGTGTTGTAGATGAACTTATGGCCATGTTCATACAAATGAGATTGTTACAAAACTAAGTTCAGTAGATTTAAAAAAAATACCAAATTTTATAAAGATTAAGAGTTATGGAAGTAAGCATTTGATTCTCCTGAGATTTCAGCTGCAGAAATACATGTTTGTTGTGCCTATTATCATCCTTACCACACTCAAAGTCCCAACCAGTACTACTGCCTCTCTGCTAACTCCTCAGAATTGAAAGAGGTAGAGATTTAATTTCCTAGGAATTGCAAACTAATTCTAGAATTATTCATCATGACAAGTCTGTCCTGCTTCTCATTTCAGAAACTTTGCTGTTCTTAAGAAATGCAAATTCAAAGTGATTTTAAATTGTGTCACCACAATAATAGTAAACCTCGAGAGAAAATGGATGTATGATATTATTTTTTTTTCTGAGTAGTTAAAGATAGGTTTATTTGTGTCTGTTGTTTTTGTGTGTAGCATATTACTTCAGTGTATCTGTATAATAAATAACTATATTAAGTTAATAATATACTTACTATAGGCAGAATAATGTATGACCTTGGCTCTTTTATTTTTTAATTTTATTTTCTATATTCTTTGTTTACATTCCAAAGGCTTTCCCCTTTCCCAGTTCCCCCATCACCATGTGTCCCATAAGCCCTTCCCCCGCCCCCCCCCACATATTCACCAATCACCCCTCAATTCTTCTCTGTTCTAGTACTCTCCTGCAAGACTGGAACCAGTCTTTTCTGGATCAGTGTCCTCTCATTCCTTCTCCTTGGGAATCTTTTGATTTGCTAATTGTACCTTGAGTCTTCAGCACTTCTAGGCTCATAATATCAACTTATCAGTGATTGCATTTCATGTGTATTCTTTTGTGATTGGGTTAACTCACTTAGGATGATATTTTCCTAATCCAACCATTTGCCTACAAATTGCATGAATTCATTATTTTTAATTGCTGAATAGTATTCCATTGTATAAATATACCACGTTTCCTGTACCCATTCCTCCTTTGAGGGGCATCTGGGCTCCTTACAGCTTCTGGCTATTATAAATAAGGCTGCTATGAACATAGTGGAGCATGTGTCTTTGTTGCATTCAGGGGAATCATCTGGGTATATGCCCAGGAGTGGTATGACAGGGTCCTTTGGAAACGTCATGCCCAATTTTCTGAGGAACCACCAAACTGATTTCCAGAGTGGTTGTACCATCTTGCAATCCCACCAAAAGTGGAAGACTGTTTCTCTTTCTCCACATCCTTTCCATCAACTGTTGTCTCTTGAGTTTTTAATCTTAGCCATTCTGACTGGTATGTATATATACATATGCAAGTATATATATATATATATGTATATATATATATATGTATATATATATGTATACACACACTATATATATATATACATATATATATGTATGTGTATATATATATATATGTGTATATATATATATATATATATATATATATATATACATATTAAATCCAATTGGTCTAAAGTTTCAATTAGTTTCACTGTGTCCCTGTTTAGTTTCTGCTTTGTTGATTGGTCACTTGAGGATAGTGGAGTGTTGAAGTCACCCACAATTATTGTTTTAGGTATAATGTGTGCTTTAAGCTCTAGTAGAGTTTCTTTTACAAAAGACGGTGCTCTTGCATTTGAAGCATAGATGTTCAGTATTGAGAGTTCTTCTTGGTGAATTTTTTCTTTGACCAGCAAGAAGTGATCTTCTGTGTCTCTTCTGATGACTTTAGGTTGAAAGTCCATTTTATCTGATATTAGAATGGCTACTCCAGCTTGTTTCCTGAGACCATTTGCTTGTAAAATTGTCTTCCAGCCTTTTACTCTAAGGTAGTGTTTGTCTTTTACACTAATATGTGTTTCCTGTATGCAGCAAAATGTAGGGTCCTGTTTCCGTATCCAGTCTGTTAGTCTATGTCTTTTTATTGGGAAATTGAGTCCATTGATGTTAAGAGATATCAAGGAATAATGATTATTACTTCCTGTCATTTTTATGTTATCTTTGTTTTTGAGTGGTTATCTTCTTTTGAGTTTGATGAGATGGGGTTTCTCTCTTGCTTCTTATGAGGTGTGGTTTCCCTCCTTGTGGTGGTGTTTTTCCCCTATTATCCTTGTACGGCTTGGTTTGTGGAACAATAATGTGCAAATTTGCTTTTTGTCATGGAATACCTTGGTTTTTCCATCTATGACGATAGAGAGTTTTTCTGGGTATAGTAGTTTTGGCTGAAGTTTGTGTTCTCTTAGAGTCGGTATGATATCTGCCCAGGATCTTCTAGCTTTCATGGTCTCAGGTGAACCTGATAGGTCTTCCTTTATATGTTACTTGGCCTATTTCTCTTACTGCCCTTAATATTCTTTCTTTCTTTAGTACATTTGGGTTTTTGATTATTATATGACGGGAGGTATTTCTGTTCTGGTCCAGTCTGTTTGGAGTTCTGTAGGCTTCTTGTATATTCATGGGCATCTCTCTAGGTTGGGGACGTTTTCTTTCATAATTTTTGTAGAAGATATTTGCTGGCCCTTTAAGTTATATTTCTTCCCTCTCATCTATTCCTATAATCCTTAGGTTTGGTCTTCTCATTGTGTCCTGATTTCCTGGATGTTTTGGGCTACAAGCTTTTTGCATTTTGTGTTTTCTTGGACTGTTAATCAATGTTTTCTATGGTGTCTTCGGCATCTGAGATTCTTTCTTCTATCTCTTGTATTGTATTGTTGATATTTGCATCTAGGGCCTCTGATTTCTTCCCAAGATTTTCTGTCTCCAAAGCAATCTCCCTTTGCAATTTCTTAGTTGTTTCTACTTCTGTTTTTAGATTCTGGATGGTTTTGCTCAGATCTTCCACTTACGTGTTTGTATTTTCGTGTATTTCTTTAAGAGTTTTTTGTGTTTCCTCTTTCATGACTTCTACTTGTTGGCCTACCTTCTCCTTTATTTCTTTAAGTGAATTTTGTACTTCCTCCTTATTTGTTTCTAATTTTAGTTCCATATTCTCCTGAATTTCTTTAAATAATTTTTGTGTTTGCCTTGAAAGGGCTTCATATTTTTGATCCATTTTCTTCTGTATTTCTTTAAGAGATTTATCTATGTGTTCTGCTATCAGCATCCTGACCAGTGATTTTAGATCCAAATCTTGTTTTTCTGGTGTGGTCGGGTATCCGGGACTTACTGCTGTCAGGGTGCTGGGTTCAGATGCTGCCATATTGCCTTGATTTCTGTTAGTAACGTTCCTAAGTTTACCTTTTGCCATCTGGTTATCTCTGGCCTTAGATGGTCTTGTAGTCACTAGCTGGTGCTTAAACCTCCTGTGGGTTTGAAAGGCTATTTCCCCACCACTGGATGACTGGGTTTCCCGTGGCATAGATTGCTGATGTGTTGTTCTCCTCTTGGGTGCTGTTGGATCCTTGGTGTATCTTGTCTAAGCAATGTTGTATTTGTTATCACTGTGGACCTGATGCTGCTTTCTTCTCTGGATCTGTTTGTTAGTTCAGTCAGTAGCAAGGATGCTGTTGGATGTTGGGAACCCACGCTCTGGTGGAACACAGGAACTGCTGCTCTGCCAAGCTCCTGTTCTTAGATGACTGGCTGGCAGCCCGGGTCTCCAGAGATCTTAAGCTTGGGGTATCTCGATATCTGTTTCTGCCAGCACGGTCTAAGCACCTGCCACCAAAACGGCTGTGGATGAGCAGAGTGCAGGGTTCCCCTCAGATAGCAGAGCCTATGCCTGGTTGGGGCCCAGGAACCCTGTTCCACCCGGTTCGCTGCCAGGCAGTCTTGTGCCCCCAAAGCTTCAAAGTTCTGGGTATCATGGGTAACTGGCTCCACTCTCCTTATTCCGGACCACTGCAAGGATGCCACTGGATGTTTTGATCTTTTTTTCTTCAGAGACCTGAAGTTCTTGTCATACAGATATTTGACTTGTTTGGTGAGAGTCACACCAAGATACTTTATTTTATTTGTGACTATTGTAAAGGTTGTCGTTTGGCTAATTTCTTTCTCAGTCTGTTTGTTCTTTGAGGATAGAAAGGCTACTGATTTGCTTCAGTTAATTTTATATCTGGCCACTTTGCTGAAGTTGTTTATCAGCTGTAGTAGTTCTCTGGTGGAGGTTTTTGGGATCACTTAAGTATACTATCATATCATCTGCAAATAGTGATAGTTTGACTTCTTCCTTTCTAATTTGTATCCCTTTGACCTCATTTTGTTCACTAGTGCTCTAGCTAGAACTTCAAGTACTATATTGAGTACATATGGAGAGAGAGAGCAGCTTTGTCTAGTCCCTGATTTTAGTGGGATTGCTTCAAGTTTCTCTCCATTTAGTTTGATGTTGGCTACTGTTTAGCTGTATGTTGCTTTTACTATGTTTAGGTATGGGCCTTGGCCTTTAACATGACTTTTAACAAGACTTTTAACATGAAAGGATGCTGAATTTTGTCAAATGCTTTTTCAGTATCTAATGAAATGATCACGTGTTTTTTTTTCTTTTAGTTTGTTTATGTAGTGGATTACATTGATGTATTTTCATATATTAAAACATCCCTGCATCCCTGGGATGAAGTCTGCCTGATCATTGTGAATGAACATTTTGATTCATTCTTGGTGTGGTAGTTTGTATATGATTGGCCCAGAGTTTGACCCTATTAGGAGGTATTGCCTTGATGAAGTGTGTTTTTACTGTGGATGTGGGTTTAAACACTCACCTTAATTGCCTGGAATTCATTCTGCTACTACCAGCCTTCAGATGAAGATGTAGAACTCTCACCTCCTCCTGAACCATATCTGTCTGAATGACCCCATGTTTCTGCCTTGCTGACAATGGACTGAAGCTCATAAGCCAGCCCCAATTAAATGTTGTCTATTATAAAACTTGCATTGTTCATGGTGTCTGTTCACAGCAGTGAAACCCTAAGACACTTGATTCGTTTGGCAAGAAATTGACTTAGTATTTTTGCATCAATATTCATAAGCAAAAGTGGTCTTAAGAACTCTTTCTTTATTGGATCTTTCTGTGGTTTTGGTATCACTGTAATTTTGGTTTCATAGAACAAGTTGGGAAGTGTTCTTTCTGTTTCTATTTTGTGGAATAATTTGAAGAGTATTAGTGTTAGGTATTCTTTGAAGGTCTGATAGAATTCAATACTAAAACCATCTGGTCCTTTGCTTTTCTTGGTTGGGAGACAGTCATTGATCATTACTATTACTTTAGGGGTTATGGGACAGTTTAGATGATCTATCTGTTCCTGATTTATCTTTGGTATCTGTATCTGTGTAGGAAATTGTCCATTTCATCCAGATTTTCCATTTGTGTTGAGTATAGGCTTTTGTAGGAGGACCTGATAATTTTTTTGAATTTCCCCAGTTTCCATTGATATATCTACCTTTTCATTTCTGATTTTGTTATTTTGGATACTGTCTCAGTGTGCTCTGGTTAGTCTGGCAGAAGGTTTTTCTCAAAGAGCCAGCTCCTGGTTTTGTTGATTTTTTGTATAGTTCTTTTTGTTTCTACTTGGTTGATTTCAGCTCTGAGTTTGATGAGTTTGATGAGTTTGGGTGTATTAGCTTCTTTCTGTTCTAAAGCTTCAGGTGTACTGTTAAGCTGCTAATGTATACTCTCTCCAGCGTCTTCTTGTAGGCACTCAAAGCTATGAGTTTTCCTCTTAGCACTGTGTTCATTGTGTCCCATAAATTTGGGAATGTTGTGATATCATTTTCATTAAGTTCTAAAAAGTATTTGATTTCTTTCCTTACTTCCTCCTTGACCACGTTATCATTGAGTAGAAGATTGTTCATCTCCCATGTGTATGTGGATTTTTTATTGTTTTTGTTGTTATTGAAGACTGCCATAGAGATCTGATAGGAGGCATGGGATTAGTTCAATCTTCTTATATCTGTTGCGATCTGTTTTGTGACAATTATATGGTTAATTTGGGGCAAGGTACCATGAGGTATTGAGAAGAAGGTATAGTCTTTTGATTTAGGAAGAAATCTTCTATAGATATCTATAAAATCTATGTGGTCCAAAACTTCTGTTAGTTTCACTGTGTTTCTGTTTAGTGTTTCCCTGACCTGTCCATTGCTGAGAATGTGATGCTGAAGTCACCCACAATTATTGTGGGAAGTCCAATGTGTGCTTTGAGCTTTAGTAGTTTCTTTTACAAATGAGGTTGCCCTTGTATTTGGAACATAGGTATTCAGAACTGAGAGTTCTTCTTGGTAGACTTTTCCTTTGATGAGTATAAAATGTCCTTCTGTCTCTTTTTTCACAACTTTTATTTGAAAGTCTATTTTATAGGATATTAGAATGGCTTCTCCAGCTTGTTTCCTGGTGTTATTTGCTGGAGAACTGTTTTCCAGCCCTTTACTCCAAGCTAGTGTTTGTCTTTGACACTGAGATGGATTTCCTATATGCTGCAAAATGTTGGGTCCTGTTTAAGTATCCAGTCTGTTAGTCTATGTCTTTTTATTGGGGACTTGAGTCCATTGATATTAGGAGATATTAAGGAATAGTGATTGTTGCTTCCTGCTATTTTTGATGTATTTTTTATGTTTGCATTGTTATCTTCTTTTGGATTTGTTGAAAGAAGATTAATTTCTTGCTTTTTCTAATATGCAGATTCCTTCCTTTTGTTGTTGTTTTCCATTCATTATCCTTTGAATCACTGGATTTGTGGATACTGTGTAAATTTATTTTTGTCATGGAATACCTTGGTTTCTCCATCTATGGTAATTGAGAGATTTGTTGGGTATAGCAGCCTAGTTTAGCATTTGTTTTCCTTTAGGATCTATATGACATCTGCCCAGGATCTTCTAGCTTTCATAGTCTCTGGTGAGAAATCTGGTGTAATTCTGATAGGTCTACCATTATATGTTACCTTACCTTTTTTTTCCCTTACTGTTTTTAATATTCTTTCTTTGTTTAGTACATTTGGCATTTTAATTATTATGTGATGGCATGAATTATTTTTCAGGTCAAATCTATTTGGAGTTTTGTAGATTTCTTATATGTTTATGGCCATCTCTTTCTTTAGGTTAGGGAAGTTTTCCTCTATAATTTGTTGAAGACATTTACTGGTCCATTTTGTTGGAAATCTTCACTCTCTTCTATACCTTTAATCCTTAGGTTTGGTCTTCTCATTGTGTCCTGGATTTCCTGAATGTTTTTTTTTTTTTTTTTTTTTTTTTTTTTACATTTTGCACTTTACTTGACTGTTGTGTCATTGCTTTCTATGGTATCTTCTACATCTGAGATTCTTTCCTCTATCTCTTGTATTCTATTTTTGATGCTTGCAACTATGACTCCTGACATTTTCTCCAGGTGTTCTATGTCCAGATTTGTTTCCCTTTGTGATTTCTTTATTTTCCTAACTCCATTTTCTGAGTGCAGGTGAGGCCCTGGCAGACTGAGTCCCAATTGATTTTATACTAGCATGTTCTCTGTGTTCCTGGCTGTAACAGCCTGTTCAGTTGCAAGAGAGAAGATGGTGGCCTTCCCTCTAAATTTGGGACTCCCTGCAGAGCAGATGTCCCCTCGCAGACTACGTGTACAGATGGCTGTGGTGGCACTACCCAGCTCCTGGGTCCCTGGTGGGCTATGTTCCAAGTGATCTTACATTCAGATGTTCCCTGTGTACCTGGCTACACATATCTGCTCAGTCTCAGGAGCAAGGATGATGGCATCACCTCTAAATATGGGACTTCCTCTAACTGCGTGACTCCCTGCAGGACAGATGTCCCTAGCATGGTAGGTGCACAGAAGGGTGTGGTTCTGTCCAGCTCCTGGGTGCATGTGGGGCCCTGGTGGTCTAAGTCCCAATCGATGGTATACTTGGGTGTTCTCTGTGTTCCTGGCTACAACAGCCCACTCAGTAGCAGGAGTGAAGATGGTGGCCTCACCTGTAACTGTGGGACTCCCTGCAGAGCAGATATCCCCTGGCAGGATAGTGGTGCAGATAGCAGTACCTAGCAGTAGGTGCACATATGGCTGTGGTGGTGGTGCCCAGCTCCGGTATGCAGTTGGGGCTCTGGTGGGCCATTTCCCAAGTGATCTTACACTAGGGTCTTCCCTGGGTTCCTGGCTGCACCTGTCTGCTCAGTCACAGGAGCAAAGATGTACAAATATTTTCTTTATTTACTTTTCAAATGTTATCCCCTTTCTGGATGCCCCTTTGAAAACACCATATTCCATGCCCCCACCGCCAATTTGCCCTGTTCACCAACCCACCCACTACTGCTTCCCTGTCCTGGTATTCCTCTATATTGCAGCATCCAGCCTTCTCAGAACCAATGACATCTCCTCCCTCTGATATTCAACAAGGCCATCCTCTACTATACATGAAGGTGGAGCCATGGGTCCTTCCATGTGTACACTTTGGTTGGTAGTTTAGACCCTAGAGATCTGGAGGTACTGATTGGTTCATAATGCTGTTCCTCCTCTGGGGATGACAGATCCTTTGGTTCTTTGGAGCCTTTCTCTAGCTCCTCCATTGGGGACCTTGTGCTCATTTCAATGGTTGGCTGGGATCACCCACCTCTTTATTTGTCTGGTCCTGGCAGAGCCTCTCACGAGACAGCTATATCATGCTCCTATCAGCAAACACTTGTTGGCATCCACATTAGTCTCTGGGATGGGTGACAGTATATGGGGTAGATAATCAGGTGGGACAGTCTCTGGATGGCCTTTCCTTCAGACTCTGCTAGACACTTTATCTATTTATCTCCTCCCATGGCTGTTTTGTTCCTCCTTCTAAGAAGGACCTAAATATCCATACTTTGGTTTTGCTTCTTAATGAGCTTCGATTGGTCTTTTAATAGTAACTTGGGTATTCCAAGTTTCTTGAGTAATATCCACTTATCAGTGAGTGCATACAGTTCTTTTAATCCCTAAAATGAATCTTATAAGGAATTGGTTTCAACAACCTGTGTCTCCCCATATATCACACAGAAGCCCAGTGAACAGAAAACACTTTTCCATGACTGATGATGAAGCTTGCAGGGAAGAAGAGTTACAGCCTAAGTTTTTACACACAGCATATACCTGTAAGCCATTATTCAAAATTGTATTATGGACAAATATACTTAATGTATAAAACTGTAAGAAATTAACATAGAAGCCTTGTGCCTGGTAAGATGACTCACTCAGTAGAGCACTTAGTTTCAAATGATAACACATAAGTTTAAACACAAGTACCCATATTTACATGCAGAACATAGTGGTGCATAGCTGTAATTCCAGCTGTAGGAAGGTGGGGACAGGTAAATCACTAAGGCTCGATGGTGAAAAAGTTTCAGAAGTTTCAGGTCATTGAGATCTTTTATAGTACCAAGGACCTCTCCTCCCATTGATGCCTGACAGGAACATCCTCTGCTACACATGCAGCTGGGAGCCATGTACACTCCTTGGTTGGTGGCTTAGTCCCTGGATCCTCTGCAGGGGTCTGGTTGGTTGATTTTGTTGTTCTTCCTATGTGGTTGCAAACCCCTTCAGCTCCTTCAGTCCTTTCTTTAACTCCTCCACTTGGGACCCCACACTTAGTGCAACGATTGCCTGCTAGCATCTGACTCAGTATTTGTAAGGCTCTGACAGGGCCTCTCATGAGACATCTATATAAGGCTCCTTTCATAAAACTTTTCTAAGTATCCACAATAGTGTCAGAGTTTGGGGACTGTATGTGGGATAAATTCCCAAGTGGGACAGTCTCTGGATTGGCCTTTCATTGAGTCTCTGCCCTGCACTTTGATCCCATATTTGCTCCCATGATTATTTTGGTCCCCCTTTCTAAGAAGGACTAATGTACATACACGTTGGTCTTCCTTCTTGAGATTCATGTGGTCTGTGAGTTTTATCTTGGGTATTTGGAGTTTTGGGGCTAATATCCACTTATCAGTGACTGCATACCAAGTATGTTCTTTTGTGATTGGGTTACCTCACTCAGGATGATATCTCTAGGTCCTTCCATTTACCTAAGAATTTCATGAATCACTCTGGAAATCAGTTTGGCAGTTCCTCAGAAAATTAGACATAGTCCTACCTGAGGACCCAGCTATACCATTCCTGGGCATATACCAAGAAAATGCCACAGAATGCAATGAGGAGTTCACAATGCTGGCATGGTATCACACAATTTGAATAGAGATGAAACTAATTGTTTTGGCAAGCTCCATCCTCTGTTTGGCTGTGGGTGTCTCTACATGAGTCTATATCTCCTCAGAGGAGTAGAGGAGACAGAATAGGAGAAGGATTATATGAGGGGGTTACCAGGCATATATTAAGTGGGATGTAAAGTGAATAAATAAAAAATTAAAACAAAAACAAAAATGTCAGAATGGTATATGCTTGTAATTCCCACCTCAAAAACAGGAATCAACCAGCCTAACATTCAAGCTCAAGGCAAGTAAGGCACCCTACCTCTTAAGAGTGTATGACACCTAAGAAATATCATTAAAGGTTGTCCTCTGTCCCTCCCACAACATACAATCAAATACATATAAGCATGTATATTCACGTATATGTCTATAGAAGAACAAGTTCATGCACAAATACAAATCTCCACCAGGAATTTCATAGAACAGCTATGTGATCACATGAGCAGGTGAGTGAGCACATTCCTAATATGCATGAAGCCATGGGTTCTAGAGTCAGTTCCTCAAACAACAACAACAACAACAACAACAACAACAACAACAGTAACAAACACAAAGTATTCCTTGCTGGATCTTTGGGTTGGCTGAACAGGTTGACTATTTATTATATTCTGGGAAGTACTTTTGCTGTAGACTTAACCACCAATATTCCTTCAGAACTGTGACTTTGGATGGGACTCCTATGTAGACAGAAAACTTCCTCTCTCCTTAGAACTTACAGTGGCTTCAACTAACACTTGTATTTCAGCTTTAATCACTATTCTTACCCATCCTCCAATTCAGTTGAGCTGAACTAGAAATTCCAGTGAGATCTGAGGAACTGGAGAAAGCCATCAGTGAGAGGAAGCTGGCCAATGGGTCATCACAGTTGTCTGAAAATATAATGAGAGCAGGAGAGGTCAGATTCTGTGGTCAAGATATGTTCTAAAATGATGGAATTTATGTTATATGCACTCTCTTTTTTTAACCATATGCTCTAGAAAAGTTTGCGAACTGTTTTCAGTGCATGTCTTTGCTGTTGTTTCTCATAATCCTCAAAGATGATATGTCTTCTATTAATGGATGGAGAATTGAAGAATGGATGGATTCAAGTTCACAACATTAGTAAATACCATAACCAAAAACTCACAGGAAGATTTGTTTGAGTTAAAAGACCAGCTACCTATCCTTTCAATTTATTTGTGCATCTGAGCCTAGCCTTACAACATGGCTATGTTTAATCTATGAGAATGGAAACACTTACAGGGTTTTGTTTATTGTCCCACATTAAGCTTCATAAAGGCTTTGCAACAAATGTGCCTAACAAAATAGGATAATGTTGAATTTCTTTCTACAATTTGTGTATGAGCATATGGAAAATGTTCTACTTACATATGTGCTCACATATGTTATAGGAATAAAAGAGAATAGTCTCAGATTTTGTACAATGTTGAGCTGGATAAGAATTTCAATAGCTAACTTTACAGTTTTCCCTGGTGAGGCACTTTCTGAAGATGTTTTGATAATACTAAATAAGATAATGACATGGAAAAATACATGTCTTAACAGCATGGACAAGTTCCCCAAGATCACATTAATCCATAGCCACTGGATTTCAGATGGAAGGGCTTGATATTCATACTTAGCATATATATATATATATATATATATATATATATATATATATATATATTGAACATTTTTAAACCAAAACTTTCATTGAAATTTAATTGTCATGCACCCAAGAGGTAGGATCATTAAAAGCTTCACTGACATTTGAGATACTATATTTTAGAAATGCAGATTTTCATCCTCATCTCTTTAGTCATATAATAATGCATAGTTTTGGCCTTGCTACATACTGACATCTTGACATCTTGGTCCTCTAAAGATATCAGCCAACAATGTTCATTATAAGTGACTGTTTCTCAGATATTCTGTTATAGCAGCACTAGACAGGTTAGAGGACTTAATCACAAATGAACTTTTATAATCTATTTTTTTTCTGAATCTTCCATAACATGGTCCATGCTTCTATGGGTCTTAGCAATGAATCTCCTGAATAAGAGAACTCAAGTAATGGTGTATGAACAGGATAATGAATGATAAACAATGGGACAAAGGAAAGGCCCAATGAATCTGACAGCTAATCTCACAAAGCCTATATTCCTTTCCCATTTTTAAAATTCGTACACAGTTGGTTCTCTGGGAAATTAAAAAAATGACTTCATAACAGCCAGCAGACCTTATTCAAAATATATTTGAAATGCATCATTCAAGGTAAAATGTAGGCTCTTGGGAGGAACTGATCTGATATTTGAATACAACATTAACATAAGATCATGATTTTTTTATCTAGCTAAACCATATAAAGCTGTGTTTCAGGTAATCCAAAGAAAATTAATTAGAAACATGAGGTTTAAACCTGTGTTTGTTAAGAGGCATGTTTAGGTAGAGTTGAGTTGTCCTCTGAGCCTCATTTTCTAGGTCTGGGCTTGCTCTTCAGTCCAGAGAAGATTTCCATGTCCCCAAAAGCAGCCTCCCTTCCTGAGGAAACTTTCAGGGGACGAAAACTAACTAGATTGGAACTCTACTGGACCAATGCAATCCCTTTCCAGCTGGATCCACAAGCCATCCCAGTTTGTCTGCCTGGGAAACAGTCTGCAGTAGTCAATTGCATGAGACCCTCTTAGTCTCATTCTGTAGCTCTGGGATTATTTTTAATATCTGGAGAATCCTTGAAGGACACCAAGAGTGTATTGCTTCCTCCTGTAAACCTTCAGGGGGGCTCAAGACTAATGATTTTGGAAACAGGTTTCACAAAAACCATTCCACTCAGATTTATCTGCCATCTCAGTTGTGTCTGACTGAGACACAACCTGCTGAGTGGGGTTTGCCTGAGGCACAGCCATCAGGGTCAGGTATCCTGACCTCTATTGTATGAAAAAAACAGCTTCCACCACCTTCCAGAGAAAACCTGCTACCATCAGGATCATCCAGCCAACACCAAAGGAAAAAAAAAAAAGCAATGACAACAACAAAAAGCCAAACAGGTACTTAGAGAGAACAGTGTAAAAACACAACCAACTAGACCCAGGGAAATATGATACCACCAGAGCCCAGCAATCTTGCTACTACAAACCCTGGATTTCCTATTGCATTCAAAGTAGAGAAGTGGATATTAAATCCAATCTTATAAAAATAATAAAGGCATTCAAAGATGACAAGAATATGTCCCTTAACAAAATACAGGAAATTAAATTTAAAGAAGTAAAAGCTTTAAAAGAGGAATAAAATAAATATAAAAATACAGAAAAATATAATCAAAGAGATGAAGGACGTGAATAAAACTTTCAAAGACCTGAAAAGGGAAAGAGAAGCAATAAAACATGCATAAACTGAATCAATCCTGAAGATAGAAAACCTCCTAGGAAAGTTAGACATCACCACCAGAATATAGAAGGAAGAGAATCTGGCATGTAGAAGATTCAATAGAAGAAATTTAAACATCAATCAAAGAAAATGCAAAACATAAAATGTTTATGAAACAAAACATATAGGAAATTTCTGACACTATGAAAAGTTCAAGCCTAGGAATAATCAGAATAGAAGGAGGAGAGGATTCCCAGATCAATGAGCTAGAAAATATCTTCAACAAACTCATCAAAGAACATACCCCTAACCTAAAGAAAGAGATGTCTAAAACATCTCTTACCAACATCTAGGTACCAGAAGCCTAAAGAACAAAAAACAGATTGGTTCAGAAAACAAAATTCTCCCACCACATAATAATAAAAACACTGAATGTAGAGAAAAAAGAAAGAATTTTAAAAGCAGCAAGGAGAAAGGCCAAGTAACATATAAATCAAACCTATCAGAATTATAACTGATTTCTCATCTGAGACTCTAAAAGCTGGCAGATCCAAGAGACCCAAGATGTCAGCCCAGACTACTAAACCCAGCAAAATATTCAGTTATCATAGATGTAGAAGCTAACATATTCCATGTCCAAACCAAATTTTAACAATACCTTTCAACTAACCCAGCCCTACAGAGGATTGTAAAAAGAGAACTCCAACCCAATGTGATAAACTACACTCAGAAATAAAAAAAATGATTTCATATTATTAGGCTTCATCCCAGTGATGCAGGGATGGTTCAATATACGGAAATCCATCAATGTAATCCACTACATAAACAAACTGAAAGAAAAAAACCACATGGTCATCCCATTAGATGCTGAAAAAGCATTCGACAAAATTCAGCATCCTTTCATGCTAAAAGTCTTGGAAAGAGCAGGAATTCAAGGCCCATACCTAAACATAGTAAAAGCAATCTACAGCAAACCAGTAGCCAACATCAAAATAAAAGGAGAGAAACTTGAAGCATTCCCACTAAAATCAGGGACTAGACAAGGCTGCCCTCTCTCTCCATATCTTTTCAATATAGTACTTGAAGTTCTAGCAAGAGCAATTAGACAACATAAGGAAGTCAAAGGGATACAAATTGGAAAGGAAGAAGTGAAACTATCATTATTTGCAGACGATATGATAGTTTACCTAAGCGACCCAAAAAACTCCACGAGAGAACTTCTACAGCTGATAAACAACTTCAGCAAAGTGGCAGGTTATAAAATTAACTCAAGCAAGTCAGTGGCCTTCTTGTACTCAAAGGACAAGCAGGCAGAGAAAGAAATTAGGGAAATAACACCCTTCACAATAGCCACAAACAACATAAAATATCTTGGCGTAACTCTAACCAAACAAGCGAAAGATCTGTAAAACAGGAACTTCAAGTCCTTGAAGAAAGAAATCGAAGAAGACCTCAGAAGATGGAAAAATATTTCTTGCTCCTGGATTGGCAGGATCAATATAGTAAAAATGGCCATCTTGCCAAAAGCAATATACAGATTCAATGCGATCCCCATCAAAATCCCAACTCAATTCTTCATAGATCTAGAAAGAGCAATTCTCAAATTCATCTGGAGCAACAAAAAACCCAGGATAGCTAAAACTATTCTCAACAATAAAAGGACTTCTGGGGGAATCAATATCCCTGACCTCAAGCAGTACTACAGAGCAATTGTGTTAAAAACTGCATGGGATTGGTATAGCAACAGGCAAGCAGATCAATGGAACAGGATTGAAGACCCAGAGGTTAACCCACAGACTTATGGTCACTTGATCTTTGATAAAGGAGCCACAACCATCCAGTGGAATAAAGATAGCCTTTTTAACAAATGGTGCTGGTTCAACTGGAAGTCCACATGCAGAAGAATGCGAATTGATCCAATCTTATCTCTTTGCACTAAGATCAACTCCAAGTGGATCAAGGACCTCCACATAAAACCAGACACACTGAAACTATTAGAAAAGAAACTTGGGAAGACCCTGGAGGACTTGGGCACAGGGGAAAAGTTCCTGAACAGAACACCAATAGCTTATGCTCTAAGATCAAGAATCGACAAATGGGACCTCATAAAATTACAAAGTTTCTACAAAGCAAAGGACACTGTCAGAAGGACAAAACGGCAACCAACAAAGTGGGAAAAGATCTTCACCAACTCCACATCTGACAGAGGGCTAATATCCAATATATACAAAGAACTCAAGAAGTTAGACCGCAAAGAAACAAATAACCCTATCAAAAAATGGGGCACAGAGCTAAACAAAGAATTTTCACCAGAAGAAATTCAGATGGCCGAGAAACACCTTAAAAGATGTTCAACATCATTAGTCATCAGGGAAATGCAAATCAAAACAACCCTGAGATTCCACCTCACACCAGTCAGAATGGCTAAGATTAAAAACTCAAGAGACAACAAGTGCTGGCGAGGATGTGGAGAAAGAGGAACACTCCTCCACTGTTGGTGGGATTGCAAAATGGTAAAACCACTCTGGAAATCAGTTTGGCGGTTCCTCAGAAAATTGGGCATGGCACTTCCAGAGGACCCTGGCATACCACTCCTGGGCATATACCCAGAGGATTCCCCTGCATGCAATAAGGACACATGCTCCACTATGTTTATAGCAGCCTTGTTTATAATCGCCAGAAATTGGAAGGAGCCCAAATATCCCTCAAAGGAGGAATGGATACAGAAAATGTGGTATATTTATACAATGGAATACTACTCAGCAATTAAAAATAATGAATTCATGCAATTTGTAGGTAAATGGTTACACCTGGAAAATATCATCCTGAGTGAGTTAACCCAATCACAAAAGAATGCACATGAAATGCAATCACTGATAAGTGGATATTAATGAGCCCAGAAGCCCTAAATACTCTAGACACAAATAGCAAGTCAAATGATTCCCAAGAAGAAGAAAGGAGAGGACCCTGGGCCTGTAAAGATTGCATCCAGTTTAGTAAAGAAACTGAGGGGGGAGGGGGAATTATTGGGGAACAGATGGGGGGGGAGAGGAACTATGGGAACTATGGTGGGTGGGAACTGGGAAAGGGGAAAGCCTTTGGAATGTAAACATAGAATATAGAAAATAAAATAAAAAAAAACAAAAAACAAACAAACAAAAAAAACCAATAGAAATGAAAAACACGCACAATTTTCTGAGGAAACGCTAAACTGATTTCCAGAGCAGTTTTAAAATTTTGCAATCCCACCAACAGTGTTCCTCGTTCTCCACATCTTCGCCAGTACTTGTTGTATCTTGAGTTTTTAATCTTAGCCATTCTGACTGGTGTGAGGTGGAATCTCAGGGTTGTTTTGATTTGCATTTCCCTGATGACTAATGATGTTGAACATCTCTTAAGGTTTCTCGGCCATCCAAATTTCTTCTGGTGAAAATTCTTTGTTTAGCTCTGTACCCCATTTTTTTGATAGGATTATTTGGTTGTTTGGGGTCTAACTTCATGAATTCTTTGTATATATTGGATATTAGCCCTCTGTCAGATGTGGAGTTGGTGAAGATGTTTTTTCCACTTTGTTGGTTGCCATTTTGTCCTTCTGACACTGTCCTTTGCCTTCCAGAAACTTTGTAATATTATAAGGTCCCATTTGTCAATTCTTGATCTTAGAGCATATGCTATTGCCCTGCATACAATAAAGACACATGCTCTATCATGTTTATAGCAGCTTTGTTTATAATAGCCAGACATTGGAAGGAGCCCAGATATCCCTCAAAGGAGGAATGGATACAGAAAATGTGGTATATTTATACAATGGATTACTACTCTGTAATTAAAAATAATGAACTCATGCAATTTGTAGGTAAATGGTTAGATCTGGAAAATATCATCCTAAGTGAGTTAACCCAATCACAAAAGAATACACATGAAATGCAATCACTAATAAGTGGATATTAATGAGCCCAGAAGCCCTAAATACTCAAGGCAAAATTAGCAAGTCAAATGATTCCCAAGAAGAAGAAAGGAGAGGACCCTGGGCCTGAAAAGATTGGATCCAGTTTGGTAGACCCAGAAAAGAGAAATGGTGGTGGGGGGATGATTGGAGAATAGTTGGGGGGAGAGGACTTATGGGACCTATGGTGGTGGTGGAGTAACTGGATTGTAAACAAAGAATATAGAAAAAAAAAGAAATGAAAAACACACATACTCAACCACTACTAACACCCAAAATAACAGAAACTAATAATCATTGCTATTTAATGACTCTCAACAGCAGTAGAATCAAATCCCCAGTAAAAAGACACAGACTAACAGATACAATGAGAGACTCTTTCTTAAAAAGAAACAGAAAACAGCATCAGCATCCTGAGGATGATACTCAATAATGACCTCTGGCTTCTACAGAGAGAGCCAGGTACCAGACTGCATATCTAGTAAAAAGCTTGTTCACCACCTGGCGGTGGTGGTGCATGCCTTTAATCCCAGCACTTGGGAGGCAGAGGCAGGCAGATTTCTGAGTTCAAGGCCAGCATGGTCTATAGAGTGAGTTCCAGGACAGCCAGGACTATACAGAGAAACCCTGTCTCAAAAAAAAAAAATAATTGTAAAAAGCTTGTTCACTGCATGTGTACTAGCATACACACACACACACACACACACACACACACACAGAGAGAGAGAGAGAGAGAGAGAGAGAGAGAGAGAGAGAGAGAGAGAGAAATTTCCTTATTAGGCTCTAATAACTTTTCCATACATTATGTATGAAGTTTTCATGTGTTGTGCTCTTGGCTGTGATCATCCCATATTTTTATATGTGTTGTGCTCTTGGCTGTGATCATCCCAAATTTTTATCAGGCTTTATAGTAAAATCACATCTTCATTTTCCCATACATTTTAATTTTGTATTCTAAGATAACTGAATGTAGTAATTTAAAAAGTGCTGAAGTTAGTCCAAAGTCACACATAATTTCAAAAATTGTCATTGTGCTTAATTTTTCTCCTTTTAATTGTAATGCTTGGGTACATGTGTAAATTGTTAAAATGCCTTCAATGTGGAAAAATAGGTCTGCTGTGCTAAGGGCTCACAGTGAGCCAAGAACACAGAAGTGCAGAAAAGAAGGTGGTGAAGACATGGGAATAGGAGATTACAAGATAAACTCTACTCCTGCTAGAGGCTTGCTTGATTTGACTCTGAACATGTCTGGAAACAAAGCAGGGGAAATACCATGTATTCCCTTACTGTTATGGGTTTCCTGGATATCTACCACATTGTCTTTCTTTCTTTTTTAAATTTACTTATTGGATATATTCTATATTTACATTTCATTTCCTTTTTTCTGGTTCCCCGGGCCCCAAAGGTCCCACATGCCATTTTCCCTCCCCCTCTTCCCCCATCCACTCCTTCCCACTTCCCTGTTCTGGAATTCCCCACTGATGCTTTGATCCTTTCCAACACCAGTGTCCACTCCTTTCTTCTTGTCGGACATCATTTGGTATGTGGATTGTGTCTTTCGTGTCCCACGATTCTAGGCTAATAGCCACTTATCAGTGAGTGCATACCATGGGTATTCTTTTGAGACTGGGTTACCTCACTTAGTATGATGTTCTTCAGCTCCATCCATTTCTCTAAGAATTTCATGAATTCAATGTTTCTAATAGCTGAATAGTACTCCATTGTGTATGTATATCACATTTTTTGTATCCATTCCTCCGTTGAAGGACATCTGGGTCCTTTCCAGCTTCTGGCTATTATAAATAAGGCTGCTATGAACATAGTGGAGCATGTATCCTTATTGCATGCTGGGGAATCTTCTGGGAATATGCCCAGGAGTGGTATGGCTGGGTCCTCTGGAAGTATCCTGCCCAGTTTTCTGATGAACCGCCAGACTGATTTCTAGAGTGGTTGTACTAGCTTGCGGTCCCACCAGCAGTGGAGGAGTGTTCCTCTTTCTCCATATCCTCGCCAACACCTGATGTCTCCTGAGTTTTTAATCTTAGCCATTCTGACTGGTGTGAGGTGAAATCTCAGGGTTGTTTTGATTTGCATTTCTCTAATGACTAATGATGTTGAACATTTTTTAAGGTGTTTCTCAGCCATCAGTATTTTTTCAGGTGAAAAGTCTTTGTTTAGCTCTGTACCCCATGTTTGGATGGGGTTATTTGGTTTTCTGATGTCTAACTTCTTGAGTTCTTTGTATAAATTGGATATTAGCCCTCTGTCAGATGTAGGGTTGGTGAAGATCTTTTCCCAATTTGTTGGTTGCCGATTTGTCCTTTTGACAGTGTCTTTTGCCTTACAGAAACTTTGTAATTTTATGAGGTCCCATTTGTCTATTCTTGATCTTAGAGCATATGCAATTGGTGTTCTGTTCAGGAACTTTCCCCCTGAGCCAATATCCTCAAGGGTCTTCAAATTTAAGCTTCTCTACTTCCTCAGTTTTCCAGTGTTTTCACAAATCAAGAATCTCCTCTCCCACCCTGTCTGTGGTGTGTGTTTGTGTGTGTGTGTGTGTGTGTGTGTGTGTGAGAGAGAGAGAGAGAGAGAGAGAGAGAGAGAGAGAGAGAGAGAACTTAAGGAAGGTAAAGAATGACAAATACTGATATGAAAGGAGTTTGTTTGAGAGATGGTGTCTATGTAGCCCATAATCTCCAACTTGCAATCCTCCTGCTTCAACCTTCAGAATACTGGACTTCCTAGTGCAGAAGGAGATGTTCACAAAAATTACCTTGAAGAATATTATTGATTAATCTCAGTTGTAATCTTGAGTGATTCTAGAATTCTAAGAGTGGAGTCAGTTAGTTTTTTTTTTTTTTAATTAGGTTAGTTGAAGCAGAAAAGCTCACCCAGAATGTAGACAGCCATTCTTCTTGTGCCTACAAAGTCCAATAGAAAAGCTTTGCTTTTAACCTTCCCTTTGCATTATACTGAAATGGTCATTAGCCTTGTCAAGAGTTGTCTAGTCCTTTGCTTTTTCTGACATTATTGCTGCCATCTGTCACTGAAGTCATGACTCAGCTTCTTCCACAATTTAATGTGTACTGAAGGGCAATGGCTCACCAGGAATCCTTCAGGCTGTTAGGACAATATCAGGTATGCTGAAGACAAACATTAAGTTACAGTTGGAGAATTCTGAGCACCAGCATCCTGTACCAAATAGAGAATGCTGAATCACTAGCCTCCTGTTCCAGGTGATGGTACATCCTGTCAGAACTGATACTTATTCCCAGATTTTTCAATTTGAAAACAGCCATTAATACCAACACAGATGACATGTGAATTAATCTAATAAATAGCATATATGTATATATATATATATATGTGTGTGTGTGTGTATGTATGTATATATATATATATACACACACACATACATATATGTATATATATACACACACATACATATATGTATGTATATGTGTATATATATATATATATATACACACACACACACATATATGCTACACTCTGCTCTTAACATAGCCCCCTGATCAGGACAGGGAGTAAACATCAGATTATCCTCATATCCACATCCAGTTCCTTATTCTGAAATATACCATGAGGATTCTTCTATCAGAAGCCATCTAGAAAAGGCTAGACACATGCAAATGAATTTTCTAGAGATGGCCCATAAGTTTATATTGTCTGTGATAGGTGAGCTCTACAAATGCAGCATCCTTAGAGACTTAATTATAGGGTTGCTTCTTGTTACTTATATTCCTTTCCTGTCACTATTATATAGGCTAATGATTCCCAGGCATCAGCCTACCTTATTGGGCAAATTTCCTGTAGATCTACATGAAAATGAAATTTCATGAGTTAGTGCTATTTAGATAAAATAATGATTTTATAGAATAACTGACTTGAATCAAATACATTTAGAAAAAAATGCTTTAGGAGATGGTTTTAGTTGTTTTGTCAGAAAAATATCATAAAGTCAAAAATTGAACCTGCACACTCCGCATAGAATGTTAAGGCAAGGAATATTACAACCTTTCACAACTACACTTAAACAGATTCAAACGTGGGGCAAATCTGGAATCAAAGAAAAACATTCATTTAGGTCAGGTTCAAGGAAGAAGCCTCAGGTGTTCACAATGATAAATCAAAGACATGTGAGATGGTTGCTTTGAACTTATAATGAGCTTATAATATGAAACATAAGGAAAGTAGCTAAGACAATAAGTAGTATTTCTTAATATATCTTATTGCTGAAGAAAGGTGTTTTCTTGATAGTGGAAACACTTGACACACAACAGTACATTCTCAAAGTTTTTTACATCTTCATTGCATTCTGATTTTTCCCTTTGGTGTATTTCTGACCCTTCCTCCTTAAAGCAGAGGGCAAACAAAGGAAGGAAAAAGAGGTAAGAAGAGAAAAATGAAGAAATTTTTTTTGTTTCTTATTATCTGTATGTGTATTCAAGAACATTGATGATTCACATTGCAAAGGTAGGATGATTTGTGCTTTACAAGTAAGAACACCACATTCTAAGGATCTTCTTCCCTAGAATGGAGCAGCATCCATAGAATGTTGGGTAAATACAACACTAGCATAGATTTATAGAGGTTGCTGTCCAATGTTTAAGACTCTGCTACTTAAAGAAGCAATTTTTATTCACAACATAAAGTTTTCTTTATTAATGTTAAAATGCCTATAGAGTTACCAATGGTACTGAAGTGAAATTGTATCATCCTGATTACTACAGTAAATCTTCTGCGTATGAGTATAATAGATTTGCTTGTGATTATCAGCAAGATAAAATTCCTCTTAGCACTGAACACTTAATGACCTGCTTTTTAAAAAAGATATAAACTATGAATACTTTAGCATGTCTTTATAGGTACTTAGTGGTGATAACTCAGGATTGTGCCTTCATTTTTTCCCCATTGTAACCTATAATTTCACTTAGCAAACAATGAGAATAAATCATGCTGTTTTGCTTTTAAATTATCTCTGTGTCCTTTCTCCACAATAAAATTCAAAACAATTGATTTCCTCATGAGCACAGCAAAAGACAACAGTTTTGAAAAGTACATCATGAGAACCCCACTTTCTATGTCTGCCCTCCATTTTCACATTACTGCAACATGTGAACAAGTGATTTTGTGTCACCCTCTGGGATGTCAGAGCCAGACTGCTTGCTACAGGAAGACAGTGGACTCAGGTACAGATTTGAAGTCAACTAGCAACAGAACTTCTTTCATTTTAATGAAAGGTGCAGACATGTGCCTCAGTGGGAAAACAGTTGATTGACCAGTATAAAGCCCATGAATTAATTCTTAATATCAGTTCTAGTAATTATTTAAAATTAAAAATTAAGCTTGAAAATTTGTGCTTGTGAACAATTACATGTAAAACTGAAAAGGACATGGCCTGAGATATAGGATCTTGAACCTGTAGTAATGTATTTTTCGTCTGTGGTCATAAGTTACATAATGCTCAAATTTCTTTGGTCTCAGAAATAATGCAGGATTTCATCTGGATTCAGCAGAGATGAAGTTCTATGTCTCTGGTCATAAGTGATGCAGTGCTCTGTCTGGGGACAACAGTGAGGCAATATTCTGTCTGTTGTCAGCAGTGATGTGGTGCTGTCTGGGAGTCATTAGCCATGCATCTCTATGGCTAAGGTCAGCAATGATGTAGCTCTCTGTCAGGAATCAACAATGATTCAGATTTCTGGAGAGAGTTCCCAGGATGCTGGATCAGTTCTCTTTGACTTGCCGAAGTAGCAAAAAGGGAAATCCTCTGGTTGGTCAACTCAAAAGTTGAAAGACATTGATTTGTACTTTCAAATCTATTCTCTTAACCAAGTTTTTGTTTTTTTTTTTAAATCTGAATTCTCAGAACAAAGGTTTGGGCGTTCATCCATGGGGATCACTTGGTACCCCTAATGCATTGTTGAGTTCAAAGGAAAACTGAAACAACCTATACTACACCCTAAGTGGATGGAACCAGAGGAATGTCACTTGGAGTGGTTCCCATGTCCACGTACATTCAGAAACATGTGCTTATGCAGCAGCAAGCAGGATCATATCTGAACACTCATGAAAAACTCAGGAACATTAAAGAAGAATAAAAGTAAGCTGGGGAGAAAGATTGGAACTATCTCAATAAGGCCAGAGACAGAAAATAAGCATAGTGTAAGTGCTTCTTCCTGCTGACAACTGCATGTTTAGAGATACTATAATCTCATATCTTTGACAACAGTATATTGTGTGTCTAGACAATGCCCAATAGCCTGACCACATATTGTGTCTTACTAAAATTTGACAAAAAGCAAAGTAAAATATGATATGAATTACAATGAACATATAGTTCAAAATAATTAAGAGTTAAAATAGGACTATGTCAATAATGATAAAATATTTTGAGACACATTTTAAAAAAGATTGGGGCCTGGAGGGGAAATGTATGAAAAATAAACTTGTCTCTGACAGAGAGAGAAAACCTAAAAGAATTTAGCATTAGTCAGGTTGGCAAGAATGGTTTTACATAGATTGCTATGCACTATTATTTATTAAATTAAAATTCAAGAGAAAAATAATGATTATTAGTTCAATAGATAAAAATTAAATATCCAATAAAATATATAAACATCTAATATTGACAAATAGTTTTAGCAAATTAAAACAGATCAATGTTTCTAGTCTTATTACTGTGACAAGATACCAAACAGGCAGCAACTTGCAGAAGAATAGATTTATTTTGCTCCAGTTGTTGGAACAGACCATATCAATAGAGGATATATAGGGATAGGAGAGTGAGGAAGTCCATCACACAATATGTCTCAGGACACAGAGGCAAAATGCCAGTATATAGCTAGCTTTCTCCTGTTTATTCAGCCCACATCCTCACATTGTGGGTTAGTGCCGGCCATACTCAATGTGGGTATTACTTACTCAGTTAAACATTTTGGAAATATCCTTATAGACACTCCCAAAGGTGTGCTTCCTTGGTGATCTGAACTCTACTCAAGATGAAAATGAACCTGAATCATCAGAGGAATGTACAACAAACCTTAATGATGACATGCTTAAATCATTTTCTTAAAATATGAGTATACCTTCTTCCCTCCTCCCCCACCACTTCGCCTTTCCATCAGATGTGGTATGCCTGCACCACTTCTGACACAGGGAGGATACTACTTGCTCATACTTTCTAGAGAACTGGAAGGAACAGTGCATTTAATAAGAATCATCCTCTACCCTAGAGGCCCAGAGCAGCACTGGGACTCACAAACCAGCAACCTACAGATCTTCCTCCCCCTCCCTCTTCCCCCTCCCACCTCCCCCGCCACCAACCTGTTCTGTCAGATGTGGTAGGACTGTGCTACTTCTGACATGAAGAGGATACTAATTCCTGATACTCTCTAGAGAACTGGCAGGAGCAAGTCATTCAAAAACAGTGACCATCAGGGCCTTTGAACTGGCAGAAGTGGGGCATTTGAGATCCAGCAGCAGCAGAACATCTGAGAACTAGCAGCCTCAAGGGCATTCGAGCCTTGCCAAGTCTGCCATAGGGGAGACCCCATCACCTGATACTTCCTGGAGAAACAGCTATTTGCAGGGCATTGGAGAGAAAGGGAATCCCAGGAGTACAGAAATACAGGCCTGCAGGACAGAGAAGATAGAGACAGCAAGAGCAGCTAACACCAGAGATAACGAGATGGCCATAGGCAAACACAAGATCATTAACAACAGAAAACAAGGCAACATGGCACCATCAGAACCAACTTCTCCCACAACAGCTGACACTAGATACTCCATCACATCAGAAAAGTGAGAGCTATAGTTAAAATCACATCTCATATTGCTGATAGAAGACTTCAAGAAGGACATAAATAACTCCCTTAAAAAAATACTGGAGAACAGGGGTCAACATGTTCCTTTAAAGAGGAAGCACAAAAAGCCCTTAAAGAAATACAAGAGAATATGGATCAAAAGGTAGAAGAACATAAAGAGGAATCCCAAAATCCCAAAAAGAAAAACAGGAGAATATGGGTCAACAGCTAGAAACTCTCAAAAATTCCTTAAAGAATTTCAGGAAAAAACAAACGAGTGAAGGAACTGGACAAAACTGTCCAGGATTGAAAAAATGGAACTAGAAACAATAAAAGATCAGAAAGTGAGACATCTCTGAAGATAGACAACCTTGGAATTAATTCAGGAGTCATAGATGCAAATATTAACAACAGAATACAAGAGATAGAAGAAAGAATCTCAGATGTCGAGGATACCATAGAAAGCATTGACTCAACAGTCAAAGAAAATGCAAAATGCTAAAAGCTTGTAAGCTAAAACATCCAGGAAATCCAGGACACAATGAGAAGACCAATTTAAGGATTATAGGAATAGAAGAAAGCTAGGATTTACATCTTAAAGGCCCATTAAAAAACTTAAACAAAATTATAGATAAAAACTTCCCTAACCTAAAGAAAGAGATCCCCATGAACATACAAGAAACCCACAGAACTCCAAACAGATTAGACCAGAAAAGAAATTCTTCCCGTCACATAATAAACAAAACACCAAATGCACTACACAAAGAAAGAATATTAAAAGCAGTAAGAGATTAAGGTCAAATAAATATAAAGTAAATATAAAAGCCAAGTAAATATAAAGGCAGAATTGCAGAAGACTTTTCACCAGAGACTAAAAAAGCCAGAAGATCCTGGGTAGATATCATACAGACCCTAAGAGAACATAAATGTTAGCCCAGACTACTATACCCAGCAAAACTTTCAATTACTATAGATGGAGAAAATAAGACATTCCATGACAAAAGCAAATTTACACAATATCTTTCCACAAATCCAGCTCTGCAAAAGATAATGGGTGGAACATACCAACACAAGCCAGGAAACCACACTGTAGAAAAATCAATAAGTTAATCTTTATCGATAGTTTGATAGCTACCAAACAGAATTTCACCTTTAACTAAGAAGATAACAGTAAGCCACAATCACTTTTTCTTTTTCTTTTTCTTTTTTTTTTATTGTATATATTCTATATTTACAATTCATTTCCCTTTTTCTGGTTCCCCACCCCCAAAGGTCCCACATGTCCTTTTCCCTCCCCCTGCTCCCGCATCCACCCCCTCCCACTTTACTGTTCTTGTACTCTCCCACAATGATGTTTTGGTCCATTCTAGCACCAGTGTCCACTCCTTTCTTCTTGTGAGACATCACTTGATATGTGATTTGTGTCTTTGGTGTTCCAAGCTTCCAGGCTAATATCCACTTATCAGTGACTGTATACCATGGGTATTCTTTTGAGACTGGGTCACCTCACTTAGTATGACATTCTCCAGCTCCATCCATTTCTCTAAGAATTTCATGAATTCATTGTTTCTAATGGCTGAATAGTACTCCATTGTGTATATATACCACATTTTTTTATCCATTCCTCTGTTGAGGGACATCTGGGTTCTTTCCAGCTTCTGGCTATTATATATAAGGCTGCTATGAACATAGTGGAGCATGTATCCTTATTGCATGCTGGGGAATCTTCTGGGTATATTCCCAGGAGTGGTATGGCTGGGTCCTCCGGAAGTATCAAGCCCAGTTTTCTGAGGAACCGCCATACTGATTTCCAGAGTGGTTGTACCAGCTTGCATTCCCACCAGCAGTGGAGGAGTGTTCCTCTTTCTCCACATCCTCGCCAACACCTGATGTCTTCTGAGTTTTTAATCTTAGCCATTCTGACTGGTGTGAGGTGAAATCTCAGGGTTGTTTTAATTTGCACTTCCCTAATGACTAGTGATGTTGAACATTTTTTAAGGTGTTTCTCAGCCATCCAAATTTCTTCAGGTGAAAAGTCTCTGTTTAGCTCTGTACCCCATTTTTGGATAGGGTTATTTGGTTTTCTGGGGTCTAACCTCTTGAGTTCTTTGTATACATTAGAAATTAGCCCTCTGTCGGATGTGGGGTTGGTGAAGATTTTTTCCCAATTTGTTGGTTGCCGATTTATCCTCTTGACAGTGTCTTTTGCCTTACAGAAACTTTGTAGTTTTATGAGGTCCCAATTGTCTATTCTTGCTCTTAGAGTATAAGCAATTGGTGTTCTGTTCAGGAATTTTTCCCCTGAGCCGATGTCTTCAAGGGTCTTCCCCAGTTTCTTTTCTATTAGTTTTAGTGTGTCTGGTTTTATGTGGAGATCCTTGATCCACTTGGAGTTGAGTTTAGTGCAAGGAGATAAGAGTGGATCAATTCTCATTCTTCTGCATGTTGACTTCCAGTTGAGCCAGCACCATCTGTTGAAAAGGCTATCTTTTTTCCACTGGATGTTTTCAGCTCCTTTGTCGAAGATCAATTGGCCATAGATGTGTGGGTTCAATTCTGGGTCTTCGATCCTATTCCATTGATCTGCTTCCCTGTCACTGAACCAATACCATGCAGTTTTTAATACCACTGCTCTGTAATATTGCTTGAGGTCCAGGATATTGATTCCCCCAGAAGTTCTTTTGCTGTTGATGATAGTTTTAGCTATCCTGGGTTTTTTGTTATTCCAGATGAATTTGAGAATTGCTCTTTCTAGCTCTATGAAGAACTGAGTTGGCATTTTGATGGGGATTGCATTGTATCTGTATATTGCTTTGGGCAAGATTGCCATTTTGACTATATTAGTCCTGCCAACCCACGAGCATGGAAGATTTTCCCATTTTCTGATGTCTTCTTCAATTTCCCTCTTCAGAGACCTGAAGTTTTTGTCGTATAAATCTTTCACATGTTTGCTTAGCGTCACTCCAAGATACTTATATCATTTGTGGCTATTGTGAAGGGTGTCATTTCCCTAATTAATTTCTCGGCCTGCTTATCCTTCGCGTATAGGAAGGCTACTGATTTACTTGAGTTGATTTTATAGCCAGCCACTTTGCTGAAGTTGTTTATCAGTTGCAGGAGTTCTCTGGTGGAGGTTTTTGGGTCACTTAATTAAACTATCATATCATCTGCAAATAGTGATAGTTTGACTTCTTCCTTTCCAATTTGTATCCCTTTGACTTCCCTCTGTTGTCAAATTGCTCTAGCTAGTACCTCAAGTACTATATTGAAGAGATATGGCGAGAGGGGACAGCCTTGTCTAGTCCCTGATTTTAGAGGGATTGCTTCGAGTTTTTTTCCGTTTACCTTGATGTTGGCTACTGGTCTGCTGTATATTGCTTTTACTATGTTTAGATATGGGCCTTGAATTCCTGTTCTTTTTAGGACCTTTAGCATGAAAGGATGCTGAATTTTGTCAAATGCTTTTTCAGCATCCAATGAGATGACCATGTGGTTTTTTTTGAGTTTGTTTATGTAGTGGATTATGTTGATGGATTTCCGTATATTGAACCATCCCTGCATCCCTGGGATGAAGCCAACTTGATCTTGGTGAATGATCGTTTTGATGTGTTCTTGGATTCAGGTGGCAAGTATTTTGTTTAGTATTTTTGCATCGATATTCATAAGAGAAATTGGCCTGTAGTTCTCTTTCTAAGTTGGATCTTTGTGTGGTTTTGGCATCAGGGTAATTATGGCTTCATAGAATGAGTTGGGTAGTGTTCCTTCTGTTTCTATTTTGTGGAATAATTTGAAGAGTATCGGTATCAGGACTTCTTTGAAGGTCTGATAGAATTCTGCACTAAAACCGTCTGGTCCTGTGCTCTTTTTGGTTGGAAGACTGTCTATGACCCCTTCTATTTCTTTGGGGGTTATGGGTCTGTTTAGACGATCTATTTGATCCTGGTTTAATTTTGGTATTTGGTAACTGTCAAGGAAATTGTCCATTTCCTCCAGATACTCCAGTTGTGTTGAGTATACGTTTTTGTAGTAGGATCTGATGATTTTTTGAATTTCCTCAGTTTCTGTTGTTATATCTCCCTTTTCATTTCTAATTTTGTTAATTTGAATACTGTCTCTGTGCCCTTTAGTAAGTCTGGCTAGGGGTTTATCTATCTTGTTGATCTTCTCAAAGAACCAGCTCCTGGTTTTGTTGATTCTTTGTATGGTTCTTTTTGTTTCAACTTGATTGATTTCAGCCCTGAGTTTGATGATTTCCTGTCTTCTATTTCTCCTGGGTGAAATTGCTTCTTTTTGTTCCAGAGCTTTCAAGTGTGCCATTAAGTTGCTAGTATATGCTCTCTCCTGTTTCTTTTTGGAGACACTCAGGGCTATGAGTTTTCCTCTTAGCACTGCTTTCATTGTGTCCCATAGATTTGGGTATGTTGTGCCTTCATTTTCATTAAGTTCTAAGAATTCTTTGATTTCTTTCTTTATTTCTTCCTGGACTAAGGTATCATTGAGTAGAATATTGTTCAGCCTCCAAGCGTTTGGGGATTTTCTGTTGTTTTTGTTGCTATTGAAGAACATTCTTACTCCATGGTGATCTGATAAGAGGCATGGGATTAGTTCAATCTTTTTATATTTCCTGGTCTGTAGATAGTGGAGTATTGAGGTCCCCCACAATCATTGTGTTAGGTGCAATGTGTGCTTTGAGCTTTAGTAAGGTTTCTTTTATAAATGAGGGTGCCCTTACATTTGGAGGGTAGATGTTTAGAATTGTGAATTCCTCTTGGTGGATTCTTCCTTTGACTAGCAGGAAGTGACCTTCTGTGTCTCTTTTGATGAATTTGGGTTGAAAGTCAATTTTATCTGATATTAAAATGGCTACTCCAGCTTGCTTCCTGTGACCATTTGCTTGCAAAATTGTCTTCCATCCTTTTACTCTAAGGTAGTGTTTGTCTTTGACTCTGAGGTGTGTTTCCTGTAAGCAGCAAAATGTAGGGTCCTGTTTCCATATCCAGTCTGTTAGTCTATATCTTTTTATTGGGGAGTTGAGTCCATTGATGTTAAGAGATATTAAGGAATAGAGATTATTACTTCCTGACATTTTTGATGTTATTTTTGATTTTGAGTAGTTATCTTCCTTTGAGTTTGATGGAAAAAGTTTACTGTCTTGCTTTTTCTTGGGTGCCATTCCCTTCCTTGTGTTGGAGTTTTCCTCCTACTATCCTTTGTAGAGCTGGGTTAGTGGAAAGATATTGTGTAAATTTGGTCCTGTCATGGAATATTTTGATTTCTCCATCTATGTTGATTGAGAATTTTGCTGGGTATAGTAGTCTTGGCTGACATTTGTTTTCTCTTAGGGTCTGCATGAGGTCTGCCCAGGATCTTCTAGCTTTCAGGGTTTCTGGAGAGAAGTCTGGTGCGATTCTAATAGGTCTTCCTTTATATGTTACTTGGCCCTTTTCTCTTACTGCCTTTAATATTCTTTCTTTGTTTAGTACATTTGGGGTTTTGATTATTATGTGACAGGAGGTGTTTCTGTTCTGGTCCAGTCTGTTTGGAGTTCTGTAGGCTTCTTGTATATTCATGGGCATCTCTCTCTTTAAGTTAGGAAAGTTTTCTACCATAATTTTGTTAAATATATTTGCTGGCCCTTTAAGTTGTAGATCTTCACTCTCATCTATCCCTATAATCCTTAGGTTTGGTCTTCTCATTGTGTCCTGGATTTCCTGGATGTTTTGGGTTACAAGCCTTTTGGATTTTGCGTTTTCTTTGACTGTGGAGTCAATGGTTAATATGTTATCTTCAGCATCAGAGATTCTTATTTCTATCTCTTGTATTCTGTTGTTTATGTTTGCATCTACGAACCCTGATTTCTTCCCAAGGTTTTCTATCTCCAAGGTTGCCTACTTTTGTGATTTCTTAGTTGTTTCTACGTCTGTTTTCAGATCTTGGATGGTTTTGCTCAGTTCCATCATTTGTTTGTTTGTGTTTTCATGTAAGTCTTTAATATATTTTTGTGCTCCCTCTTTCATGACTTCTGCCTGTTGTTTCTAGTTCTCCTGCATTTCTTTAACTGATTTTCTCATTTCCTCTTTATTGGTTTCTGTCTGATGGCCCATATTCTCCTGGAGTTCTTTAAGTGTTTTTTGTGTTTGGATTGTAAGAGCTTCTACCCTATTGATGTTCTCCTGCATTTCTTTAAGAGATTTGTTTATGTCTTTTTTGTGTTCCTCTAGGAGCATCATGACCTGTGCTTTTATATCTAACTCTTGTTTTTCTGGTGTGCTGGGGTATCCTGGACTTGCTGTGGTTGGCGAATTGGGTTCAGATGGTGCCATATTGCCTTGATTTCTGTTAATAACGTTCCTAAGTTTGCCTTTTGCCATCTCTTTATCTCTGGCGTTAGTTGGTCTTATTGTAGATGGCGCCCTGCTGAAAGCACAGCACGCCTGTCCCCAGGAGACAGATCCCTTCTGGCAGCTTTTCTGTGCTGGACTATGCTCACTCTTAGTCCAGGCCCCTGACTCCAGCTGCTAGAGTTCCGAGCTGTGCCCCGAGGAGGCCCGGTGGCCCCTTGCTGCTAGTCCGCTCAGAGAGCTGGTCCCGGACGGTACTCTGCACCTGTAGCTGAGCTTTCTGTGCCTGGATCTCCTGCAGAGCTAAGCTAAGCTATAACTCTGGCCACGCACCTGATTCCAGCTGCTCACTGAGTCCAGTGTGCCCGCTGTTTGTGCAAGGGGGTCTGGGGCAAGATGGCTGCCCCAGCTGAAGGCACCGAGTGACCTTGGCTGAGCTGCTGGTACCCGGCTCTGCTGCTCCCTTCTGGCTGCATTGTCTGTGCTGGACTATGCTCGGTCTGAGTCCAGGCCCCTGACTCCAGCTGCTAGAGTTCCGAGCTGTGCCCAGAGGTGGCCCGGTGGCCCCTCGCTGCTAGTCTGCTCAGAGAGCTGGTCCCGGCCGGTAGTCTGCACCCGCAGCTGAGCTTTCTGTGCCCGGATCTCCTGCAGAGCTAAGCTAAGCTATAACTCTGGCCATGCACCTGATTCCAGCTGGTCACTGCGTCCAGTGTGCCCGCTGTTTGCGTGTGGGGGTCTGGGGCAAGATCAACTTTTTCTTAATATCTCTTAATATCAAT
The DNA here is from genome assembly GCA_964023405.1 of Apodemus agrarius. Lineage (NCBI taxonomy): Eukaryota > Metazoa > Chordata > Mammalia > Rodentia > Muridae > Apodemus > Apodemus agrarius. The sequence continues at coordinate 100,662,884 of OZ030017.1, read as the reverse complement.
GGCCTCAAATCCCCTATAAAAAGATATAGAGTAACAGATTGGATACATAAATAGGACCGAACATTTTGCTGCATACAAGAAACCCACCTCAATGACAGTCACTATTTAAGAGTCAAAAGTTGGAAAACAAATTTCCAAGCAAATGGTCCCAAGAAACTAGCTGGAATAGCAATTCTTATATTAGATAAAATTGACTTTCAAACAAAAGTTGTCAAAAAAGATAAGGAGAGATACTTCATACTGATTAAAGGAAAAGTCTATCAAGATGAACCCTCAATTCTGAACATCTATGCTCAGAATGCGAGGTCACCCACATTCATTTTAATAAAGCTCATAGCACACATTGCACCCCACACAATAAGAGTGGGAGACTTCAACACCCCACTCTCAAAAATTGACAAATCATTGAATCAGAAACTAAAAGAGATACACCGAAACTAACCACATTTATGGACCAAGTGGATCTAACACATATTTATAGAACATTCTATCCCAAAGCAAAAGAATATACTTTCTTCTCAGCACTTCATGGTACCTTCTCAAAAATTAACCATATAATTGGTAACAAAATGGGCATCAACAGATACAGAAATATTGAAATTATTCCATCTACGTTATCAGATCACCATAGCCTAAAGCTGGTCTTAAGCTCAAACAAAAACAATGGAAAACACATTGACTTTGTGGACTTTGAACAATGCTCTTCTCAAAAATAGCTTAGTCAAAAAACAAAGAAGGAAATTAAAGTCTTTTTTGAATTTAATGAAAATGAAGACACATCATACCAAAATTTATGGGACACAATGAAAGCAATGCTAAGAGAAATACTCATAATTCTGAGTGCCTCCAAAAGAGAAAGGATAGAGCTTACACTATCAGCTTGACAGTGCACTTGAAAGCTCTAGAATAAAAAGAAGCAAATACAGCCAAGATGAGTAGATGGCAGAAAATAATCAAATTTAGGGCCAAAATCAAATGAAAAAAAAAAAGAAGTATATAAAGAATCAACAAAACAAGGAGCTGGTTCTTTGAAAAAATTCAACAAGATAGAAAAACCTTTAGCCAGACTAACCAAAGGGCACAGAGACAGTATCCAAATTAATAAAATCAGAAATGAAAAGTGAGACATAAGAACAGAAACTGTGGAAATTCAAAAATTCACCAGATCCCACTACAAGAGCTTATACTCAACAAGGTTTGAAAATCTGGATGAAATGGACAACTTTCCAGATACATACCAGTTGTCAACGTTAAAACAGGATCAGATAAACTATCTAAATAATTCCATAAGTCCTGAGAAAATAGAAACAGTCATTAATAGTCTCCTATCAAAACAAAGCCCAGGATCAGATGGGTTTTTCGAGGATTTCTATCAGATTTTCAAAGAAGAGTTAATACCTTTACTCTTTAAACTTTTCCATGAAATAGAAACTCAAGGAACACTACCCAACTCATTCTATGAAGCCACAATAACTCTTATACCTAAAGCAAACAAAGACCAAACAAGGAAGGAGAACTTGAGACCAATCTCCCTCATGAATATTGATGCAAAAATACTGAACAAAGTCCAAGCCCACCGAATCTAAGAATGCATCAAAACTATAATTTACCATGATCAGGCAGACTTCATCCCAGGGATCTAGGGATGGTTCAATATAAGGAAATCTGTCAATGTAATCCACTATATAAACAACCTAAGGGGAAAAAAAACACATGGCCATTTCATTAGATGCTGAAAAGGATTTTGACACAATCCAGAATCCCTTCATAATAAAAGTCTTGGAGAGATTAGGAATCCAAGGCCCATAATTAAACATAGTGAAAGCAATATACTGCAAACTGGTAGCCAATGTCAAGTTAAACAGAAAGAAACTTGAAGCAATCCTACTAAAATCAGCGACCAGGCAAGGCTGCCCACTCTTTCCCTATCTATTCAATATAGTAATTGAAGTCCTAGCCAGAGCAATCAAGCAACAAAAGGATGTCAAAGGTATACAAATTGGAAAGGAAGAAGTCAAAATATCACAATATGATAGTATACTTAAGTGATTCCAAGACCTCCACCAGAGAACTCCTAAAGCTGATAAACAATTTCAGCAAAGTGGCTGGATATAATATTAACTCAAGCAAATCAGTAGCCTTCCTCTACACAAAGGATAAAAGATGAGAAATAAATTAGGGAAATAACGCCCTTCACTATAGTTCCAAATAATATTTCATACCTAGGTGTGACCCTAATGAAGCAAGTGAATGAGCTGTATAACAAGAACTTCAAGCCTGTGAAGAATGAAATCAAAGAAGGTCTCAGAAGATGGAAAGATCTCCCATGTTCATGCATTGGTAGGATCTATATAGTAAAAATGGCCATCTTGCTGACAGCAGTCTACAGATTGAATGGAATCCCCATCAAAATCTCAAATCAATTCTTCATAGATCTAAAAAGAGCAATTCTCAAATGCCTCTAGAATAACAAAAAACTCAGGATAGCAAAAACTATTCTCCACAACAAAAGGTCTTCTGGACAAATCACCATCCCTGACCTCAAGCTCTACTGCAGAGCAATAGTGATAAAAACTTTTTGGTATTGGTGTGCAGAAAGACAGAAAAATCAATGGAATAGAATTGGAGACCCAGAAAAGAACCCACACAATAAGGTCACTTGATATTTGATAAAGGAGCTAAAAACATCCAGTGGAAAAAAAGCACTTTTAACAAATGGTGCTGGATTAACTGGAGGTCTGCATGCACAAAAACGCAAGTCGACCCATTCTTATCTCCTGGTACAAAGCTCAAGTCAAAGTGCATCAAGGATCTACAAATGAAACCTGAAACACTGAAGTTTAGAGAGGAGAACGTGGGGATGAATCTTGAACACATTGGCACAGGGGAACAGAACACCAATTGCTTATGCTCTAAGAACAAGAATAGACAAATGGGACTACAGAGCTTCTGTAAGGCAAAAGACATGGTCAATAGGACAAAATGACAACCAACATATTAGGACAAGATCTTTACTGCATCTGATAGAGAGCTAATATCCAATGTATACAAAGAAATCACGAAGTTAGTCTCCAGAGAGTCAAATAACCCTATTAAAAATGGGGTACAAAGCTGAACAGGGAATTCTCAACTGAGGAAACTCTAATAGTTATAAAGCATCCTTAGTTATCAGGGAAAGGCAAATCAAACAACACTGAGGTTCCACCTCACACCCTTCAAAATGGCTAGGAAGAAAAACTCAGGGGACAGCAGGTGCTGGACAGGATGTGGAGAAAAGGAACACTTCTGCATTTTTGGTAGGATTGCAAGTTGGTAATAACACTCTGGATATCAGTTTGGCTATTTCTCAGAAAATTAGATGTAGTACTACCTGAGGACCCAGTTATACCACTACTTGGCATATACCCAGAAGATACTCTTACATGTAATAAGGACACATGCTCCACTATGTTCATAGATGCCTTATTTATAATAGCCAGAAGCTGGAAGGAACCTAGATGTCCTTCAACAGAGGAATAAATACAGAAACTGTGGTATATATACACAATGTTGTACTATTTAGCTATTAAAAACAATGAATTCATGAAATTCTTATGCAAAAGGATGAAACCACAAAATGTCATACTGAGCGAGGTAATTCAATCTCAAAAGAACGCACATGGTATGCACCCAGTAATAAGTGGATATTAGCCCAAAGGCTCAAAATAAACAAGTTACAATTTATCCAGCACAGGAATCTCAAGAAGAAGGAAGAGGACTTAAGTGAGGGTGCTTTGGTTCTTCTGAGAAAGGAAACAAAATACAGGAGCAATAAGGGAGACAATGTGTGGAGCAGAGACTGAAGTAAAGGTCACCCAGAGACTGCCTTACCTGTGGATTCATCCTATAAACAGTCACCAAACCCTTGACAGTATTATGGATGACAAGAAGTGTATATCAAAATGAGTATGCTATGGTTGTCTCTGGAGGGGCCCTGCCAGAGTCTTACAAATACAGAGGCAGATGCTAGCAGCCAATCATTGGACTGGCCATGGTGTCCTCAATGGAGGAGCTGTAGGATGGTTTGGTGGAGTCCCATGGGAAGAACAATGATTTTGGCCACCCAGAAGTCCTAGGACTCCCAGGGACTAAACCATCAACCAATGGGTACACATGGTTCTAGCCAAAAATGTGGCAGAGGAATGCCATGTTGGGCATCAGTGGGAGTGGTCCTTGGTCAGGTGAAGGCTTAATATATGCCCCCAACAAAGGGAAATCTAGGAGAGAGGTGGGAGTGGGTCAGGTGGAGGGACATATAAGTGGAGGCAGGGGATGGGAAGAGGGGTTGGGAGTTTTTGGGGAGGGAGGAAATCCAAAAAGGTTTTTACCATTAGTAATGTAAATGGAAACCATATTCAGTAAAAAAAAAGAAAGAAAGAAAGAAAGAAAGAAAGAATGAAAGAAAAAAGAAAAAATATGACTGTTCGAGATTCAAAATATTAAGCACAGCCACCCATCAGATCATCACATTAATACATGAATTAATGAATAACTATTTAAAGAGGAAAAAATTGTCATGAACTCTAAGAAAAATATTTATCAGCCTCCATAATTAGGGAAATACAAATTAAAAGTTTATAAAAATCTGTATCATTCTAGGAAGAGTTGCCATGAAGAAAACAAAAATGGTCATGAGAATGTGGTAAAGTGGTGCTTACACATTATTGGCAGGAATACTGATAGTTAGAGTAACTCTGGAAATCAACATGGAGGTCCCTTGTAAGGGTAACAATAGGGCTAAAATAAAATCATGTTACACTACTAGAAAAATCTCCAAGGAATCTAAACCAGCATCCAGAGATAGACTTGCATACCTATTTTTATATAGTACTATTTATAATCACCAGGATGTGGGATCAGTATAATTCATCTATCACCAGAAAAATGGGGTCTGTATACACAAAAGGGTTTTATACAGTTGTGAAGAAAACTAGAATTATGTGATCGACATGAAAATGAATGGTATTGGAAATAATCATGATAAGTAGAATAATCTAGAAGGAGAAAGGCAAACAGTACAGTCTTGATTAAACATAAGGATCTGTGTGTGTAGGATATGAATTTGTTAAGGAAAGGAATGTGAGAGGAATTAAGACAAGCGTGCCTCTATATGCAGTGTATATATGCCCACACACTTAAATAGGTACTTATACAGGCATGTTCATGTATTTGCATAAGCATATACAGAAAGATGTTTATGAACTGATGAGACACTAGCTTCCTGTCATTTACACAGACTACTCCACCAATCATTCTGCTTATACCTTTGGTTTGTAGAAGTTTCATGTATGCAGATTCACTTTTGGAGAAAACTGTAAAAAACAAGGGCAGAAATTGTATGGAGACAATATTGTCTTTGTAATGTAATCTAAGAACATAACCAAATACCAGGGTCTATCATAAGACAGGTATCCATGACTTCATTATCAGGGGTAGCATCTTCAGCATTTAAAGCTGTAGTTTGGACATGTAGTTTGAATTTTTTTATTGCCTTCTGCATTTTCCAAATCACTATTAATTTTAATCAAGAAAAAATGCTGCACAGGTACCAGCAGCTCAGCCAAGGTCACGCTGTGCTTTCAACGGGGCAGCTATCTTGCCTCAGGACGCCTCATGCAAACAGAGGGCACAACGGACACAGGGAGCAGCTGGAGTCAGATGCGCGGCCAGAGATATAGCTTAGCTTATCTCTGCAGGAGATCCGGGCACAGAAAGCTCAGCTGTGGGTGCAGACTACCACGGCCGGGGCTGGCTCTCTGAGCAGACTAGCAGCAAGGGGCCACCTTGCCACCTCGGAACACAGCTCAGAATTCTAGCAGCTGGAGTCAGGGGCTTTGACTCAGAGCTAGAATAGTCCAGCACAGACAATGCTGCCAGAAGGGATCGGCAGAACCAGATACCAGCAGCTAAGCTGAGGTCACTGTATCCTGGGGACAGGCATGCTGTGCTTTCAGCGAGGCTGCCATCTACAATAAGACCAACTAACGCCAGAGATAAAAAGATGGCAAAAGGCAAACGTAGGAACATTATTAACAGAAATCAAGGCAATATGGCACCATCTGAACCCAATTTGCCAACCACAGCAAGTCCGGGATAATCCAGCACACCAGAAAAATAAGAGTTAGATATAAAAGCACAGGTCATGATGCTCCTAGAGGAACACAAAAAAGATATAAACAAATCTCTTAAAGAAATGCAGGGGAACATCAATAGGGTAGAAGCTCTTACAATCCAAACACACACACACACAAAAAAAAAAAAAACTTAAAGAACTCCAGGAGAATATGGGCCATCAGACAGAAACCAATAAAGAGGAAATGAGAAAATCAGTTAAAGAAATGCAGGAGAACTTGAAACAACAGGCAGAAGTCATGAAAGAGGGAGCACAAAAATGTATTAAAGAATTACATGAAAACACAAACAAACAAATGATGGAACTGAGCAAAACCATCCAAGATCTGAACACAGAGGTAGAAACAACTAAGAAATCACAAAAGTAGGCAACCTTGGAGATAGAAAACCTTGGGAAGAAATCAGGGTTCGTAGATGCAAACATAAACAACAGAATACAAGAGATAGAAATAAGAATCTCTGATGCTGAAGATAACATATTAACCATTGACTCCACAGTCAAAGAAAACGCAAAATCCAAAAGGCTTGTAACCCAAAACATCCAGGAAATCCAGGACACAATGAGAAGACCAAACCTCTTCTCTCCAGAGACCATGAAAGCTAGAAGATCCTGGGCAGACCTCATGCAGACCCTAAGAGAACACAAATGTCAGCCAAGACTACTATACCCAGCAAAACTCTCAATCCACATAGATGGAGAAATCAAAATATTCCATGACAGGACCAAATTTACACAATATCTTTCCACTAACCCAGCTCTACAAAGGATAATAGGAGGAAAACTCCAATACAAGAAAGGAAACTGCACCCAAGTAAAGCAAGACAGTAACTTTCTTCCATCAAACTCAAAGGAAGATAACTACTCAAAAACAAAAATAACATCAAAAATGTCAGGAAGTAATAATCTCTATTCCTTAATATCTCTTAACATCAATGGACTCAATTCCCCAATAAAAAGTTATAGACTAACAGACTGGATACAAAAACAGTAACCTACATTTTGCTGCTTACAGGAAGCACACCTCAGAGTCAAAGACAAACACTACCTTAGAGTAAAAGGATGGAAGACAATTTTGCAAGCAAATGGTCACAGGAAGCAAGCTGGAGTAGCCATTTTAATATCAGATAAAATTGACTTTCAACCCAAAGTCGTCAAAAGAGACACAGAAGGTCACTTCTTGCTAGTCAAAGGAAGAATCCACCAAGAAGAACTCACAATTCTAAACATCTATGCTCCAAATGTAAAGGCACCCTCATTTGTAAAAGAAACCTTACTAAAGATCAAAGCACACATTGCACGTAACACAATGATTGTGGGGGACCTCCATACTACACTATCCACAGTGGACTGACCAGGAAAACAGAAACTAGACAGAGACAAGGAGAAACTCATCGAAACTTTGGAGCAATTGGATTTAACAGATATATATTGAACATTTCACCCTAAAGCAAAAGACAATACCTTTTTCTTAGCCCCTCATGGTACCTTCTCCAATATCGACCATATAATTGGACACAAGACAGATCTCAACAAATATAAAAAGATCAAACTAATCCCATGCCTCTTATCAGATCACCATTAAGTAAGAGTGGTCTTCAATAGCAACAAAAACAACAGAAAATCCCCATACGCTTGGAGGCTGAAAAATATTCTACTCAATGATACCTTAGCCCAGGAAGAAATAAAGAAAGAAAACAAAGAATTCTTAAGAATTTAATGAAAATGAAGGCACAACATATCCAAATCTGTGGGACACAATGAAAGCAGTGCTTAGAGGAAAACTCGTAGCCCTGAGTGTCTCCAAAAAGAAACAGGAGAGAGCATATACTAGCAACTTAATGGCGCACTTGAAAGCTCTGGAACAAAAAGAAGCAATTTCACCCAGGAGAAATAGAAGACAGGAAATCATCAAACTCAGGGCTGAAATCAATCAAGTTGAAACAAAAAGAACCATACAAAGAATCAACAAAACCAGGAGCTGGTTCTTTGAGAAGATCAACAAGATAGATAAACCCCTAGCCAGACTTACTAAAGGGCACAGAGACAGTATTCAAATTAACAAAATTAGAAATGAAAAGGGAGATATAACAACAGAAACTGAGGAAATTCAAAAAATCATCAGATCCTACTACAAAAACGTATACTCAACACAACTGGAGAATCTGGAGGAAATGGACAATTTCCTTGACAGTTACCAAATACCAAAATTAAACCAGGATCAAATAGATCGTCTAAACAGACCCATAACCCCCAAAGAAATAGAAGGGGTCATAGACAGTCTTCCAACCAAAAAGAGCACAGGACCAGACGGTTTTAGTGCAGAATTCTATCAGACCTTCAAAGAAGTCCTGATACCGATACTCTTCAAATTATTCCACAAAATAGAAACAGAAGGAACACTACCCAACTCTTTCTATGAAGCCACAATTACCCTGATACAAAAACCACACAAAGATCCAACTAAGAAAGAGAACTACAGGCCAATTTCTCTTATGAATATCGATGCAAAAATACTAAACAAAATACTTGCCAACTGAATCCAAGAACAGATCAAAATGATCATTCACCATGATCAAGTTGGCTTCATCCCAGGGATGCAGGGATGGTTCAATATACGGAAATCCATCAATGTAATCCACTACATAAACAAACTCAAAGAAAAAAACCACATGGCCATCTCATTGGATGCTGAAAAAGCATTTGACAAAATTCAGCATCCTTTCATGCTAAAAGTCTTAGAAAGAACAGGAATTCAAGGTCCATATCTAAACATAGTAAAAGCAATATACAGCAGACCCGTAGCCAACATCAAGGTAAATGGAGAAAAAATTGAATCAATCCCTCTAAAATCAGGGACTAGACAAGGCTGCCCCCTCTCACCATATCTCTTCAATATAAGTACTTGAGGTACTAGCTAGAGCAATTTGACAACAGAGGGAATTCAAAGGGATACAAATCGGAAAGGAAGAAGTCAAACTATCACTATTTGCAGATGATATGATAGTATACTTAAGTGACCCAAAAACCTCCACCAGAGATCTCCTGCAACTGATAAACAACTTCAGCAAAGTGGCTGGCTATAAAATCAACTCAAGTAAATCAGCAGCCTTCCTATATGCAAAGGATAAGCAGGCCGAGAAAGAAATTAGGGAAATGACACCCTTCACAATAGCCACAAATGATATAAAGTAACTTGGAATGATGCTAACCAAACATGTGAAAGATTTATATGACAAAAACTTCACGTCTCTGAAGAGGGAAATTGAAGAAGGCATCAGAAAATGGGAAAATCTTCCATGCTCGTGGGTTGGCAGGACTAATATAGTCAAAATGGTAATCTTGCCCAAAGCAATATACAGATTCAATGCAATCCCCATCAAAATCCCAACTCAGTTCTTCATAGAGTTAGAAAGAGCAATTCTCAAATTCATCTGGAATAACAAAAAACCCAGGATAGCTAAAACTATCAACAACAGCAAGAGAACTTCTGGGGGAATCAATATCCCGGACCTCAAGCAATATTACAGAGCAGTGGTATTAAAAACTGCATGGTATTGGTTCAGTGACAGGGAAGCAGATCAAGAAATAGGATCGAAGACCCAGAATTGAACCCACACATCTATGGCCAATTGATCTTCGACAAAGGAGCTGAAAACATCCAGTGGAAAAAAGATAGCCTTTTCAACAGATGGTGCTGGCTCAACTGGAGGTCAACATGCAGAAGAATGAGAATTGATCCACTCTTATCTCCTTGCACTAAGCTCAACTCCAAGTGGATCAAGGCCCTCCACATAAAACCAGACACACTAAAACTAATAGAAAAGAAACTGGGGAAGACCCTTGAAGACATTGGCTCAGGGGAAAAATTCCTGAACAAAACACCAATTGCTTATGCTCTAAGAGCAAGAATAGACAAATGGGACCTCATAAAACTACAAAGTTTCTGTAAGGCAAAAGACACTGTCAAGAGGATAAATCGGCAACCAACAAATTGGGAAAAAATCTTCACCAACCCCACATCCGACAGAGGGCTAATTTCTAATGTATACAAAGAACTCAAGAGGTTAGACCCCAGAAAACCAAATAACCCTATCCAAAAATGGGGTACAGAGCTAAACAGAGACTTTTCACCTGAAGAAATTTGGATGGCTGAGAAACACCTTAAAAAATGTTCAACATCACTAGTCATTAGGGAAATGCAAATTAAAACAACCCTGAGATTTCACCTTACACCAGTCAGAATGGCTAAGATTAAAAACTCAGAAGACATCAGGTGTTGGCGAGGATGTAGAGAAAGAGGAACACTCCTCCACTGCTGGTGGGAATGCAAGCTGGTACAACCACTCTGGAAATCAGTATGGCGGTTCCTCAGAAAACTGGACGTGATACTTCCGGAGGACCCAGCCATACCACTCCTTGGAATATACCCAGAAGATTCACCAGTATGCAATAAGGATACATGCTCCACTATGTTCATAGCAGCCTTATCTATAATAGCCAGAAGCTGGAAAGAACCCAGATGTCCCTCAACAGAAGAATGGATACAAAAAATGTGGTATATATACACAATGGTGTACTATTCAGCCATTAGAAACAATGAATTCATGAAATTCTTAGAGAAATGGATGGAGCTGGAGAACGTCATATTAAGTGAGGTGACCCAGTCTCAAAAGAATACCCATGGTATACAGTCACTGATAAGTGGATATTAGCCTAGAAGCTTGGAATACCAAAGACATAAATCACATATCAAGTGATGTCTCACAAGAATAAAGGAGTGGACACTGGTGGTAGAATGGACCAACACATCATTGTGGGAGAGTACAAGAACAGTAAGGTGGGAGGGGGTGGATGAGAGAGCAGGGGGAGGGAAAAGGACATGTGGGACCTTTGGGGGTGGGGAACCAGAAAAAGGGAAATGAATTGTAAATATAGAATATATCCAATAAAAAAATAAAAAAGAAAAAATGCTGCAATTTTTATAATGTGCCATGTTCACTTTAAGAAGAGATGGACACTAAAGATAATTTATGTAAACCCAATATGTATTTTATACCTCACATTGCTTATTTTTAAACCTAAAAACCTTAATTTTGAAATAAATTATAGAGAAGCAGGCAAAGATGTAAGGATAGTTTGGTCTAAACTGGGCCAATTCTTTTTATTTATTTATATTAAGCTTTAGTTTTGAAGAGAGAGAGAGAGAGAGAGAGAGAGAGAGAGAGAGAGAGAGAGAGAGGGAGAGAGAGAGAGAGAGAATGCTTGTAGTGCTTATATCTCGCTGTATGTGTCTGTGTCTGTGTGTCTGTCTTTCCTTGTGGGGTGCTGGCTAGCTAGCTGTTCATCTGTCTGTCTTTGTTTTTGTATGTGTTTGTTTTGTGGGCATATTTTCTGTATGTTTGTTCATCCGTCTCTGTATTTGAGTGTATGTTGTTTTCGTATGTGTATGTATATGTTCATGTATATGTGTGTATCTTTGTGTACGTAATTGTAGTGTTCAGAAGAGGGCATTGGATCCACTAGAGCTAGTGCTACAGGCAGCTGTGAGCTACCTGGCATGGGTAGTAGAAACTGAATTTATGTCTTCTGGATGAGCAGCAAGTATTCTTAAACACTGAGCCATCTCTCCAATCCTACAAGTTTATTTTTGTGATCCACACTTCACTGGATTATGGCTTCTTCTTTTATATTTAGTCTATAAGGCAATTTTCAATGATGTGAAGGGGGTATGAATTACCTCTGTTAGAGAGAGTAGTTCCTGAATTTCAGTTCCTATCCCCAGGATCTTCATTGGGCCTGTACATAACATAGGTAGAGTATAAGTGCCTTATGCATGCTCAGCTTTTTCTTCTTTCTCTCTTTCTCTCTCTCTCTCTCTCTCTCTCTCTCTCTCTCTCACACACACACACACACACACACACACACACACACACACAGACACACACACACAGACACACAGACCCATAGACGCACACACACACACACACACACACACACACACACAAAGTTGCCTGCAACATTCCCAAATGTATTCCCCATCTGGACTCCCTGCTCATGGTGGCAGGTAGTTTTATTCTCTTCCCCTCTCTGGTAACTGTCTTTCCAGCCTATGCCTATCCCTGATCATACACAGTTTTGTACCTCATTTCAGGGTAATAAATGCCAAGTAAATTCTCACTGTTTATAAATGCATTATTGATTTTCAGTATTACTGAGCCCATTTAACATGCTTTTTTTTTTAATAAATTTTGAGGTATTTTTTCTAGGTTTCTTTCAATAACTTGCTCATTTGTCTATCAGTGTAGTCATACTTTCCAGTCAGAAGGCATTCAGGCTTCTTCCATAGTTTCTAAACAATATCTTATGAATTAGGATGCTGTGATTAATATATTTGATCCATATATTAATTTTTCCATTGTGCCAAAAATGGAGGTAGTCTCATCCTACTTTCATTTCTATTACTATGATGAATTCCCTGAAATAAAAATATTTGGCCTTTCGTTCTGGGTTATTGTCCCTTATTTAGAGAGACAAAGTCAAGAATTTAATGCCTCACACCTCATACACATATAATTTTCTTGTCAAAATGTTACATAAATTGCCCCTAGATGTATTGCAAGTGTTCTTGCTGTATCACATGTACATCAGTAGATGGCAGAGGCTACTTCTCAGATTTAAACTTTATGGATAGGCTATGAAATAGAGAAAACCTATCATTAAAACAAAACATAGGTCCCCAAAGTATTCAGTGAGGTAGTATTTACCAAATGAAAGAAATGGTCAGTAGTTTTGTGTTTTTCTAAACCATAATGTGCTTCCCCACCACCACCCCACAGATGAGACAGTGTGTCTAAGGAATCATCTAGAGTTTCATGTCACATTAATTCTTAAAATAGACTCTGATTCACACTTTCCTCTTCCATTCATAAAACTATTGAGTACCCCTTTCTACTCACACAGTCCTGCTTGGTTAACCATAACAATGTTAATAGAAAGCAGAGATGTCAGTTCACAAATCCCCACTTTGCCTTTAAAACCAAGTGTAAACAGTGGATCCAAACATTATCAATGGTACATCACTGGTTCGTCTGTGTGACCCTCAAATCTGTATGTTGAGAGTTTATTTGTTCAGTGTGTGAAATTCTTGATATACACATAAGGTCATGACTTCAATTTCTAGTATCCCCATTAAATTTAGGCCAGGCATTGCTCATCAATAATCCCAACACAGAATGTAGAGATAAGAGGATTCTTGGGACGTGATGACCTGCTGAATTGGTACACTACAATGGTATTCTATACATCAAATAAGAGAAAATGTCATTGAGGACAATAAATTATTTTGACTTCTAGTGTTTAGATTCACAGAATAAACAAAACAAAAAAATATAAGAACATGTATTCATAACAAACAGAGAGAGACTGAGACAGACAGACAGAGAGACAGATGGAGAGATCATTTGGAATGTTTACATTCCATGTAAATTTAAGAATGTAGTTTTAGTCAAATTAAGGTGAAGTGTTATAGGAATGTGAACATGACATCCCCTGATCCACACAACCAACCAGAAGGCAGATGAGGGAGGGCAGAGGGAAAGATTAATGATAGACTTCTGCAAGTCACAGAAGATCTAAGACTAACAGAAACAGGAAGGAAGTGGTGTGCTCTTTTACTACCTCTGAAAAACACATGGCCTTACCACCACCTTTATTTCTAATGTGCTCTGAACCTGGGGAACAATGTCTCTGTTTTTCTGAGCTCTTTTACATTTGGTAATTTGTAGGTAATAGCTAATGTGTTTTGTTAAGTTAAGGAGATCTAATATTTCTTAACAGACAAACTTCTGGTCATGCCTATGAGAAAACTTCTAGACTGGATTGATTGATGTGAAAAGACACATCCTATATGTACACAGCACCATGCCATGCTCTGGGATGGATAAAGAAGAGGAAGTGAATTGAACATCAGCATTGACCTCTGCTTCTTTACTACAATGCAATATGACCAGCAGCCTCAAAAGTGACCCCTTCCCTTCCATAACAATGTCCTCATACTGTTAGCCAAAATAAATCTTTGCCTTCTGAAGTTCTATTTGTAAGGCATTTGTCACAATTAGAAAAGTAACTGATACAAGCACATTGAGAGAATTGACACACAATGCACACTAGAGAATGGTCATACTGAGAGAAAAGGACAAGGTTGAAGATCAGTAGTGAAAGCAGCAACTGATGAGTTACATTTACATAGGGTGATCAGGATAGGTCTAGATGATATGAAAGAAAATGCAGCCATGGGACTACTGGAGACTTCAGCATACTCTAGCTGATGTGGCCAAAAATGAGACGGTTGAAATGTAACCTGTCTACTACCCTTGCAGGGGCCTCATTTTTTGTTGGGACCCAAAAAGAGGTCTATCACAATCTATATGATGTCAGTCACACAACTGGTTGAACTGGGCCCTGAAGACAAGAGACCACTAAAACAGCAGTACATTAATCTGGGCAACAGAAAATATAAACCAAAGCTAGAACTTGTGGCCAAGCACTGGAGAGAGAAGACAGGATAAGCTTCTGGCTATATGTTGGAAGTAGAGCCAATGTAATTTCCTTAGTAATTCTGTATGGTTCACAAGAGGACATAGGCAACAGGCAAGATGTGCTCTGAGCTTTAAAGTTTGACAACTGGTGAAAGGGAATAGCCACAACTGAGAGGATATAAAATCCTGGCCAGTACAGAATATGGTGAAGTATTATTTTGACATACTGAGTGTAAAATATATAATAGACATCAGTATTCATCAGGGTAACAGTGGGTAGCAGCTGATGCTTCATTCTATAAAAATAGAGTGAAGTTGCTGTCTCCAAATTGTGGGGTGATAGAGAAAAGCTTGATTTTGACAAGCCACAGTAGATAGTAGTCAGTGGGCTTCTGTGTAGAGGCTGGTAGAATGCCAGGACAACAGGACCAACCAGAAAGCAAGAACAGGAGCCACAACATCCCTTAGAGAAAATCAGGTTCTCCCAGTTTATGGGACAGGCATGGCATGCATCATACATATTGTGACTGCACTCTTTTCTATGCCTGACATCTCAGAGAGAGAAAAAAAAAACAAGAGTAGAAGCAAAGAAAAAAGAAAAGTGACAGAGATTGTGCTATAGTTAACCCTCACTGCTAACCTGACTGGATCAAGAATTACTATGGATATACATCTCTGAGTCTATCTATGAAAATGCTTCTGAACTGAAGCACTGAAGAGTGAGAAATTAAGCAAGTGGGTTCTTGGAGTAAATGAGAGATGATAAAACCCCTCTGGAATCTAGTCTCTGCTTTCCAACTGTCAAGGCAAACTGATTAGTTCCCTCCTATTCCCACCATGGTAGCCTGTAGCCTTAAACTTGTGCCAAATGAACCCTTCATTCACAGAGGTGTTGTTTTCAGGTCACCAGAGTGAGAAACTAACATAAAAAGAAAACCCAAAATTCCAGGACAGAATTGTGGCTTGCAAAGCAGTAATCTTTCAGAGAATGAAAGACTTCAAATTACCATGTCTCATCCCTAGCCATCAGCATGAAAACTGAAGATTTAAAATGCCTACAGTGTTTGAAGGAGGCAGGAAGGAGGATTCACAGTCTCACTAAGTGAAGGCTACTAGTTTGTTTTGGTTCATTTCAGGGACCATGTGTTAGAATCTATTAGTAAGTTTTAACTTCCAGTCTGAGGCTAGTGGCTCAGGTCTTGTTGATCTATTTTGCCTGATGTCTCTATCCCATTTCATTCCACATTTTCACATCAAGGAACATTGTGTGGGTACTTTGCATGGAGTAGCACTTATCCCTTCTCTCCTTGGCCTAGGAATGCTGTGCCTCTACTCCATTTCTTGGAATCCCTACCATCAGTGACAAAGGGATATGTCATCACAACTCTAGTGAGGTACAGTAGTGGTAACAGTTTATATAAAGACCTATGGGCTCCATGAGACTGGGAAACATGAAAAGCCACCTGTGAAAGTACCTGGAGACCAAGGAATACATTTGGAAAGCAAAACCTACACCTCATTTTTGCTGTTTGGCAATTCTGGAGGTCCTAACATTCCTAGACATCCTTCTTTACATAGCCCCTGTTGTCTGTCATAAAACCTTCCTTCATGATTGTATTTAAGAGCATCAATATCTCTTCTCACATTTGCTGTAAATTTATGTAGGCAAGATGCATTACTTGAGCTCAGTATGCCCCTGAGGTGCTTTACATTCATCTAAGGTCCTGTCCAATGAGTGATAAATGCTGAATTGTCATCCTGTTACCTCACAACTACCTCACCTTTTAGTTCACATTAATAATCATAATTGCATTATCTCATTCACCAGGTCTCCTGAAAGACACAAAGAGACAAGCTTCCCTGCCCCTAGTAACATCATCTTAAGGATTTTCAAAGGATATTTTCTTCAAACTATCAAAACTACCAAACTATCAATTGTGGATAGAATTTTCTTTTCTTTTCTTTTTTCTTTTTTTTTTTTTGGTTTTTCAAGACAGGGTTTCTCTGTGTAGCCCTGGCTGTCCTGGAACTCATTCTGTAGACCAGGCTGGCCTCGAACTCATAAATCCGCCTGCCTCTGCCTCCCAAGTGCTGGGATTAAAGGCGTGCGCCACCAACGCCCGGCTTAGATAGAATTTTCTATCTCTTGTCTTTTAATTTCACTTTTGTTACTTATATAACAATATTACAATTTTATTCTAAATGGGAAATTTGACTGTCAGAACATAAAAAAATCATGTTTTAATTCTACCTACTTAAAAATAATTAATTTGAATTTTAAATCTCTGCTACTATGGTTCTAAGAGTAAAGTAAGACAAGTATATTTGTATCTTGAAATAAAAGAAGTGTAAAGTATCAACAATGCTTTCAAGGTTGGATTTGGGAAGGACCATTTCTTTGAAAAAGTTTACATGTAGTGCTTATAAACATTTAGGCTTTATAAGTAAAAGGAACAAGGGGCAGGGAGATATCTCAGTTGTCACAGTAACTTGGTATGAACATTATGACTTGATTTAACATAAAGTGGGAGACAAAATGACTTAATGGCCAAATGCAATTGCTGTCAAGCTTAAGCATCTGAATTTAATTCCTTGGACCCATATGTTGGAAGAATGAAATTAACTCTCGTAGGTTGTCCTTTGACCTCCACAGGAATTATATGATACATGAATATACATACATACAGTAATAAGAACACTTACAAATTTAAAAGCTATACTTTGTGGCACAGGAACATATTCTTAGTGCTGATGATGAGCTGACTTGCTACTTGTAGGCTCCTGGGTCTTCCTGACAGACCAGTCTGATTAAACTGAGGCAGTTTCAAAACTCAAGGTGACTGACATCCAGAAGTTATTATCCATGGTATATTTTTAGCCTCAGCAGAAACTTGTACATATGTGCAAGCACACCTACACATACACATATGCCCACACACATGAACGTGCACATGTTCAGAAAATAAGTAGAACAAATCTGTGCCTAATTTTGATTGATCCCCCAGAAATATGTTGACCTTAGCAAAATGTCTACTGTTATGTGACTGAATATGTTAAAATGTGTGATTCTGAATATATTTTTTGGTAAATTCTGTTAACTTAATTACTAATTAAATTTATTTATCTTGCTTAACTATAAAAACTTACAGGTATTAATTATGTAAGTATTATTTTGTATTTATGGAGTTATTTTTTCCTCTGAATAAAAAGGGCATCTCTGTTCTTATTTGTAACTTGAAATTAATGTTCAGGTACAGTTATTGCTTTTAAGTCATGTTTAATATTGAGGGTTCTGTCTTTGGTAGGTGAGATGGAAGACAAAGAAGCTTGCCATGGAAACCTAATAACTTGACTTCAATATCCAGGATCCACATAAATCTTAAAGAAGAGAATGACCTCGACAGTGACCATGTTTGTGACATGGGTGCCATGTACTTGTACTCTTTCTAGTAGTATTAAGAAAATTAAAAAAAAAAGATAGTACTATCTTGAGCTATCTAGATTTTTAGCAAGGCAGGAAGGTCTATTCCTCCACCAATGATTTACTCCAGAGCCTAATACCACATAGGTGCAACACACAAAGGAAGTAACCCTTCCTTTTATTTGAAAGAAATCACATCCTCATTGCCAATTTCACAGGATGGTTCTTTAATTCTCATCCATATGCATGCTTACAGGGTACTGGCTTTTGAATGAATTTTCCACATTTTCAGAAAAGAAAAAGAACACCTTAGCACTGTATTTAAGGAAACAAATATCTGAATTTGATGGCTATAGAAAGGCCAAGAAGAATCCTCACCTTGCAAACATGCCTAAACCATCAGCCAAGCTGTCCTTTCTGCAGTATGTCACTATGCATAAAACAAACACTTTGAGGCTGACTAGAAGATGCTTTTCCAGAAATTTTTGATCTTTCTGATTTAAATTAATGAAGATACTTATGTTAAAGTTATATTTTGAGTGAAATCAATGATATCAATTTAAAAATTGTCACATTTTGATTTACTATCCATTTTCAGATAATAATGGTGGGGTGTACTAATGTTTGGGGTTTATAAGTTTTAACTTGGACTGTGGTTATGGAGTGTAAGCAATAGGAAGTAGGTTAGCTCTTGGCTAGGGTTACTGACACAAGATACCAACATTTCAATTCTTCTGAGCATTGAGTGGGCTGGCATCACAGTTCTGTCATTGACATAAGTTATCAGGAATTTGTGAAACTTTCAAGGTGTAAAAGTAATTCGATAAAATTTGTTCTGCAAATAAGTAAAATTTTTAAGGACTCATGTCTGGAGCTGGGGATGTTGCTTAGCTGGTGAGGTGCTTGTCCTACACACATGGAGACCTGAATTCTATCTCTCTAGCACCCATACAAAATCTGGGTATAGAGCAGGCACTTTTGACTCCAAAACACTGGGGAGGTAAAGGAAGGGAGATTCCTGTCCAGTCAGTCTATCCTATTTAGCAAACATCAGGTCAATGAGAATTTTATGTTAAGGAACAAAGCGGGTGGCTTCTGAGGAATGACAGCCAAGTGGTCGTCTGCCATACATAGGTGCATGTGCTTATTGGCAATGAGAAAGGATAGATTGCTATTATTGCTCAAATATTTATGAGACTTTAGCCAGAAAATGCCTGTTGGGATCTGTTCTAGATAGACTAAGATTCTGGACTGAGTGCAAAGGAGAAACTGAGGTGAGCACCTGCATTCATCTATATCTGCTTCCTGACTGTGGATGCCCCCTTGAGCAGCTGTATCATGTTCCTTCTCCCATACCTTACCCACCACATTGGGCAGTGCCCTCAAAATGTGAACCAAAAGAAATGCTTCTTTCTTAAGTGCTTTTGTTAGATAATTTCTAATAGCAATGAGTAAAGCATTGAATATGTATTTGTTTATTTGTTTGCTTGCCTTTTGTTTTTCAAGACAGGTTTCTCTGAATAGCCCTGGGTATTCTGGAACTCACTCTGCAGACCAGGCTGGCCTCAAACTCAGAAATACTCCTGCTTCTGTCTCCTGAGTTATAGGATTAAAGTCATGAACCACCATACCCTGCTAAGCACAGAATATTTTACAGAAAAATATAGTGTCAGAAAATATGATATTACAGTTAACAGTCTACACAGACAAAGACAATTGGAGAAAATACTTGTCATAAAATACCTATGTATATATGTAACCTACTGATAGCTCCTGTGATTGATGGTATATCCCTCATTAGGTATGTCCTTGATGGTTGCACAGCCATGCACAGTACTGTATCTCAGGAAATATGAAGAGAGAGCTTGAGAGAAGTGAATACTGGGAGCATATTCCATTTGTATTTTTCTTTGATAAGACCAAGATTCTGTTGGTTGAGCTGTGTTTTTCTCATGACAAATAGCTTTTATTTATGGATAATCTTGGTGTGAATTATTTTTAAAGTTGCAGAATATTTGATTTTAAATTGGGACACTTGATGTAGTAATTATTTTGTATGGCCATGCTGTATTCCCAACCATATCCTCGAGCTTATATGTGAAGGTAATCATTGCTAGATATTGTTCATATCTGCATCCCATATAAGATTTGTGCACATGTGTGTATGTGTGTGTATTGTATATGTTTTAATCTGTGTTCATGTGTGTGAATTCATCCTTGTGTATGTGATTAGATAATTTAGAGCACAGAGATCAACATCATATGTCTTTCTTAACAGTTTTTCACATTTTTTTACTGAAACAGAATCTCTCACTGAACATGGGGCTTGTGAGATTGTCTAGTCTGCCTGCTAGCAAGCCCCAGGGACCATCTTGTCTCTGCCTCTCCTCAGTGCTAGAATTATAGATGCACATTGTCATGTCAGTTTTATTTTACTTCATTTTTTTTTTATTTTTGGCCAGGAGATCTAACTTAGGTCCTTTTGATTCTATGACAAGTATAGTAGTGACTGAAGCATTTTCCTAGACTCCTTCACCCATCATTACATTTGAATCATGAAACAGTTCTTTGCTTTGATACCTCCTTGCTGACTACCCTAGAAGTGTGCTCATACAGATCATTGCTACCTCTTTTGCTAATAATGACTCCTACAACTATTCAGGCTACCATAGCAATGTGATCTATAATAACATATGCATTACGAGGCAAAGAGAGGTAACTCCTAACCAGAAGAGTATTATGGAAAAGTAGTCTTGCAAAACAAGTGAAAACGCACATATTTAACTCAGGTATAAAAATTTTGTCTCTTCTTTTTTTACTGGAGAGAAGATTTAATTTTGCTTTCCAGAACTAGCCATAGATATTTGATTTCCCCTCAGTTTTCCAGTGGTGAAGTTGAATGGAACTGAAAGCCTTTCTTGAATAAGTCATGAGAGAGACAAAAGCCAGTCTCATAGACACTGTCAGCTTTTCTTTGTGGTACATGGAGGAAAGACAAAACTGGAAGGCAGCCCCTTCTCTGACACTGCATCCCCTTATGATTCGCATGTACAAATTACTTTCTCCACCTCAGAACAGCACTCTCATGACAAGGTGATTTGGATCTCTCAGCAAACTGGTGCCAGTGACTTTATGAATTTTAAAATAAAGGCCACTGAATGCTCTATTTTAGAAAAATTGTAAAATAGAGCAAATTGTATATCAGTGATTGTTTTCCTTGGTTATTTTATTAGCTGGATTGGTGAAATTACATGAATGATTACATGAATGAAAATGCATAAATGAGTACCCATTTATTGACCTCCTTGGCAGTTATGTCAAAATATCTCACTTCTGTGATATCCTATGAATCTTCTATCTCTACTAGGCATGAGAACATATGTCTACAATCTGGACTTTGGAGACCAAACTGGGAGAGTTGTAAATTCAAGGCTTGCCTGGGTAATTTGAGACAAAATCTACCCTAAAATACTGCAAATATAAACAATTAAATACAATGACATATTCTGAACAAACTTTAAGGTAAAATTGATAACCAGGAAACCAAAGGAGGGACCAGAGATAATTAGCATTTCACTAGAAATATGGGGAGTGAAGCTTCAGCTTGGCTGCATGAGGACCATACTAGCCTATGTGATTTGTGTCACGAATAATCAGAATTGGATTCTGGAGACACTTATACTAAGAAAGCTCACATGTAGATTGTTTGTGTGAACTATTTCTAGTATGATATAAACTCTATAAGGCCAAGGCCTATGTATTAAGTCCTCTATATTTCTAACATAACTAAATCAGAAGACAGTCAAATGTTTGCTTCTTGAAGACTAAGAAAAAGTAAGAATAATGACTTAATATAGCAAAAATGTCCATCCTACCAAAGGCAATCACCGGATTCAATGCTATCGCCATCAACATCCCAAAACAAATCTTAAAAGACATGGAATGAGCAGTTCTCAAATTCATCTGGTAAGGCAAAAAACACAGAATGTCAAAAACAGTTTTTAACAATAAAAGAATGACTGGGGGAATCACCATACCTGACCTCAAGCAATAGTGATAAAAACTGCATGAGACAGACATGCTGATCAATGGAATAGAACTGAAGACCCAGAAATGAAACCACACTCATCTCTGATAAAGAAGCCAAAAATAGCCAGTGGACAAAAGAAAGTGTTATATCTGAGTCTGGAGGGAAACCCTAGAAAATTCAGGTAGTGCAAAGTCTGCTGCAAGTTGCAAAAAATTCTTTTTATATTTAGATATATTCCTTATTTACATTTCAAATATTGTCCCCTTCCCTGTCCCCCCCAAAAAAAAATTCCCATATGCTATCTTTCCTCCCCCTGTTCACCAATCAACCCTCTTCTGCTTCTCTGTCCTGGTGTTCCTCTACACTGCAGCATCAAACCTTTCCAGGACCAAGGGCCTCTCCTACCTTTGATGTCTAACAAGGCCATCCTCTGCTGCCTATGTGTCTGGAGCCATGGGACTCTTCATGAGTACTCTTTGGTTAATGGTTTTGTCCCTGGAAGCTCTGGGAATACTGTATATTAAAATGAGCCAGGCTCAGGGCTGTTTTGGATTACCAAGAATGGTAATATATCCAAAACAGTCCCACCATGCTAAAGGGACTCATGTTTTACTATGTTCATAGCGGCCTTATTTATGATAGCCAGAAGCAGGAAACAACCCAGATCTCCCATGACAGAAGAACAGATACAGAAAATGTGGCTCATTTACAAAATGGATTACTACTTAGCTATTAAGAATGAGGACATAACTGAAATTGGTAGAAAATAACATCCTGAATGAGGTAACTGAGGCCCAAAAGGAAATATATAGTCCATAGTCCATGCTATATACTCACTAATAAGTGGATATTAGCCCAAAAAAAAAAAGAAAGAAAAGAAAGGAAAAAGAAAGAAAGAAAGAAAGAAAGAAAGAAAGAAAGAAAGAGAGGGGGAGGGAGGGAGGGAGGGAGGAAGGAAGGAAGGAAGGAAGGAAGGAAGAAGGAAGGAAGGAAGGAAAGAAAGAAAGAAAGAAAGAAAGAAAGAAAGAAAGAAAGAAAGAAAAAGAGAGAGAGAGAGAGGGGTGAGGGAGGGAGGGAGGGAAGGAGGAAGGAAGGAAGGAAGGAAGGAAGGAAGGAAGGAGGGAGGGAGGAAGGACGGAAAGGAAGGAAGGAAGGAAGGAAGGAAGGAAGGAAGGAAGGAAGGAAGAACAGAATACCCAAGATGCAGTCCACAGGACTCAAAATGGTCAAGAAGCTGAAGGGCCCAAGTGAGGATGCCTCAGTCCCACTTGGGAAGGAGAAGAAAGCAATACCAAGTGGGGAGGGAGAGAGCAACCAGGGAGGGAAAGTGATGGGGTAGGGGGTGAGGGGAACCTGATTTGGTATTGGTGAGAGAAAAATACTAAAACCCTAAGGGCCAGCTGAAAGAATGGTAACAGGCAACTTCTTGGGAGCTAGGAGGTTATGTGGACACACCAGATGGCCCTGAGACCTGGGCTATGAGAGACTCTCAGGACTCAAAGATGAAATTCCCAACAGTAGGGAGAGGGAACTTATAGAGCCCACCTCCAGCAGGAAGACAGTGAGGGATGGGGTCAAAACTCTGACCCATAATTGCTCTTGTCTGAGAACTGCTGGGATGGAAATGGAGAAGAGCCTGAGGAGGGAAAAAAGGTCGAGTTACAGGGTGAAAGTGGGATACAGCTCAAGGAGAGGTCCCAAGGCCTGGCACTAATACTGAGTCTATTGAGTAATCATAAAAATGGACCTAGCATGAACACACTCACTCTGGAAGACCCAACAAGCAGCGGAACGTGTCAGATACAGATATTTGTACCCAACCAATGGACAGAAGGTGCGAGCTCTGTGGTAGAATTAGGGAAAAGCTAGAAGAAGCTGAGAAGAAGGGCAACACTGTTGGAGGACCAGTAGTCTCAATTTACCTGGACCCCAGAGATTTCTATAACACTGGACCACTAATCAGCTGATATGAGGCTCCCATATAAAGCAGAGGGCTGCTGGGTCTTGGTTCAGTCAGAGAAGATGCACCTAACCCTCAAGAGCCTGGAGGCCCCAGGGAGTTTAAAGATCTGGTGAGGTGGGTGGTGGGTGATGGGGACATCCTCATGAAGACAGGTGGGGAGGAGGTATAGGTTGTGGAACAGTCAGAAGGTTGAAGGTAGGGGAATGAAGGAATGTAATAAATGAATACATACATACATACATACATACATACATACATACATAACAAAAAAGAATAATAACTTAATAGAAAATGGCACAGTAGTAAAGTGCCATTTTCATACACATGTTCACAATCCAATAGTTCCCACATGTCCACAATGAAACTGAAGTAGTACAACACACATGTGTGCATGCCTACATACACACACACACACACACACACACACACACACACACACACTGTACTAATAATCATTCTGTAGAAAATAACTTGTTTAACCTGGGTGAAACTCTGATATAGATTCCCTTACAGATAAATAAATAAATAAATAAATAAATAAATAAATAAATGCCAGAAATGTTTCTGTGCCCCTTTACCATCTCCAAAAGCCCTGCTAATTCTCCCTTTTTAAAGTCTTTCAATTGCAGAGTATGATGTGGCCAGTTCCTTGTATTTGTCTCTACCAGATTTTCTCTATTCCCATCCACACCTGTTGATTGAATCTCCATGACATTCTCTGTTCTTTATTATGCCATCACATTTGAGTATGGTCTTCCATTGATTATTTACTATTCCAGCTGCTGATACAATGAGCTAGTCTTCCTGAATTATTTGTATTTAACCTTATCTCAGATTGTGAATAAAAATATGGCCTTCTTCAAATAATTTTAGTTACTTGCAAACTAGGAAGGGAAGCCAAACTTGAAGCTGGGTGTCTTGGTTTATTTTTGCTGTGATGAAACATCATGACTCAAGCAATATGGGAAGAAAATGGTTTATTTGGCTAATGCTTCCACATCATTTGTTTATCAATGAAGAAAGTCAGGACAGGACCTCAAACAGCACAGGAACTAGGAGGCAGGATCTGCTGCATATACCATAAGGAGTTATTCCTTATGGCTTGCTCAGCCAACATTCCTATAGAGCATGAGATGACCAGTACAGGCTTGGTCCCACACAAAATAAGATGAGTTCTGCTACCATAAGTCACTAATTAAGAAATGACATACAGGCTTGCCTACAACACAAGTTTATGAAAGAATTTTCTTGATTAGTGTTTTCTTATCTCTTGATAATCCTAGCTTTTATCAAGTGACAAAATTTAGTCAGCACACAGAACCAAGTCTAACTGAGTAATAAATTTTCAGTCAGCTTTAAACATACTACAGGTCAGAAACCTTGATAAAATCTATGGACATGCATAAATGTGGAAGACCCTTAGATATCTATGGAAGTCACCATGAGGACTGCTCACCAGTTCATATTTGAGACATACTGAGGTAGATGTCCTACTATACTTCACATCACACATTCATATTACCGGTGCTCAGGAGGCTACTGCCTGCTGTTCACTCCATCATAACTTTGACACGCGAGTTCTAATGAACTCTCAGAGATGTTGATTTATTTCTGTAATCTTCCTTACCAGTTTCTGTTGAAATAGCTACCTTTCTCCAAGGCTCTGTTTTCTAAAATGGAAGGCTGATCAAAAGTTGTGATCTAAGCTTTGAGATCAGAAAAAAATCTTGGTTCCTCTGCTTTCAGGGACTGGTGCTTTGAAACATGTTTTCCTGAGCATATAGCTAACAGACGCTGCTCTTTATCCACTGTAGGTATACTTTTAGGATAATACTGATAAAAAAATAGTAGCACAAAGACACAATGTGTACTGTAATGCAAGCAGCCAGCAACATATAAGAACTACTTTTCTTAAGGTTCTCCTCTGCTCTCCTTTCCAAGGCTCTGCCTTTTTTGTCCATTTGGAAATGGGTCCTGATTAAATAAGTAAGCAAAAGCAGGGATGAAGGAGTTGTGACTATCCAGCTGAGATCTAGACAACTGGCCCGTTTCCTTTTGATACTGTGTCAATGTTTTTCTATAATAAAATAAATTATGATGTGCATGCAAAGTTGTGTATGCCTGTGTGTGAGAGTGTATCTAAATACACACCATGGTGTGTGTACAGGTCAGAGGCCAGCCTCCAGTGTCAACACAACCTTCCACCTTATTTGAAAATGGATTTCATTTCAGTCCATGATAGTTGTCCATGGAGCATCCAGGAAATCAGCTGCCTCTTTTTCCCATCTCCCTGTAACAGTGCTGTGATAACAGAGGTAGGCCCCCAAAGCTGTTTTACCTTGGAATCCAATCTGCCTTCCCAAGATGCAAGACTCAATGCTTGGATCCTTTTTGGATCTTTTGAATTGAGTGATCCCCAGCTACTGTCTATGTTTTGTACTATGCTAGGAAGATTTGTATGAGTGCACTCTTTCAACTTACAGAAGGTAAACCCTCCAGTGCTTAACCTGCTCAACATAATGTGTTGTTGCACTATATTTCTGAATGCATTCAATATAAATCCTAACACATGGTAGTGTTAGGCATATTATATATTCTTGTAAATAAAATGTGTACAAAATCTGTTCTATATGTTTTGACTACAATGGTCAATTATACCGTATAGTTCAGTGTTATGTGTAGAAGCAGATAATTTACCCTTTTTATCTGCATTTCTATGATTCTGCTCATAAAATGTAAATAAGATACCCAATCAAGATTAAATATGTCAAAAGTAATTATTTGTGAAATCTGATCAACCTAAACATAAATTTGATACACCCATGCATACATACCTGTATGTGTATCTATTATTATAAATACACATGTGTATATTTATTTATGTGTACATGTCCATTCATAGAGTTAAGAGGACCACCATGGGTATTATTTCTCAGATTCTTTTCTCCCTATTTATTGAGACAGGATGTTTCTGAGACTGGCCTCAAACATATAGGTAAGTTTGTCTGGGCAACATTCCCAAAAGCTCAGAATACCCAAGATACAATTCACAGACCACATGAAACACAAGAAGGACAACAAAAGTGTGGGTGCTTCATTTCTTCTCAGAAGGGGAACAAAATACACACAGGAGTAAATATGGAGATAAAATGTACAGCAGAGACTGAAGGAAAGGTCATCCAGGGAACTATTCCACCTGGGGATTCATCCCATATATAGTCACCAAACCCCAGCACTATTGTAAATGCTAAGAAAGGCTTGCTGAAAGGAGCTTGTTGTGGCTGTCTCCTGAAGTGTCCTGCCAGAACCTTGCAAATACAGATTCTCACAACCAAACTTGGGA